>OZ010796.1:167842093-168349343 GCA_963932465.1 Maratus speciosus | reverse complement strand
GCTTGATTTGGAGAAATAATATATTGGTATCACACTCCACAGTTTTTTCTTTTTGTTTTTTTTTTTTTTTTTCCTTACTGTGAAAATATGTCTATTGGACATTAGCAATTTGTAAATTTTGCTTTTATTCAATAGCGTATTTAATTAATTTAAAATAAAATTTTATCAAGATTTTTTTAAATATCTAGCTAATTTAAAATATATATATATGATAGAATAATTAACTTTTTTACTAAGAATATTGTTGACTTTCGAATCGGTGTGTTCAATGAGTTTTAATATTAATTGAATTGAAGGATTTCAAGTGGAAGACCTCGATCAATGGCCAAGTGAAGTCTAATTCCGCTTCAAGTAAGTTCTCGGGGGAGCAAATGTTTAAGCCCCGGTGAGCATATCAAAAACATGCTAATTCTGATTAGATGCTAATTCTGATTAGCTGTATGGGAACAAAGGGGAGAGGGTGTTAAGGAACTGCGAATGGTTTCCAATAAACAGTGGTGTGAAAAGTATTATTTTTGCGGAAAACAATTGACATATATAGAATACAACATATATAAACTATATTGAGGTTGGTTGGTTGTGTTTATGACGGTCAATTATCAACACGAGGGATATAGGCCCTAAGGGAGGGAGAGCTCTTCGTGGGGGGTCTTTCTAAGGGAACCTAACCTGTATTTACGCTTGGAAATCCAAGGTTCGAAGAAAACCACGAAAACTCCGAACGATTAGGCAGACGGGCGCGATTGGGTTCGAACCCAGCACCTCCCATCTACCAGCTTCGAGAACAGAACCTCTCGGCCACTGGTGGGGCTAAACTATATTGAGAACTAGAGAAAATGTTTGCATATAGTAAATTAACCGTTTGCACCCGAGAGGTACCTCTCACTCACCACTAGTGTTGCCAGGTGTCCAGCATAAATCGGGGCTTCAAATGCTCTAGACACCACTAATTTCTTACAGTTTATTTCGCAATCTTCAATCTCAGGTAATTCTGCAATTAAATAAGGCGCAGAAAATTAATTTGACAATTGACAACACTACTCGTGATCGAGAGTCACCACTCCAGACCTTTAAAATATGGAGTGAAGGATCTAGAGTCGATTTCCCGATCATTTTGCAGATTACTGCGAATTTAAATATGCAGTAACCTGAACATAAATAAAAATTCAGATCTTTATTTTACCGACATGAAATACTTCAAATGGTGAAAATAATGAGATCTTAAAAAGGAGGAATTTCATTTATAAAGTTAAAACTCTTATTATTATTATTATTTTTTGTTATGACGTACTTTTCCACGAATTTACATTCCTTCTGTAGTAAGATTAAGCCTGTTAATTAAAAGAAATATTGAACTTGAATTTCATAATTATGCTAATGGGAGTTTTAAGTTATTTTAAATACATAGCTGCAAACTTTTACGCTTTCTTGCTACCACTAAAATTTTACAGTAAATATTGACTTATTTAATAGTCGAAATCTCGCGAATAAAGAAGGCGAAAATCTCTATTAAATTTTAGTGGTAGCTATAACGGCTTTACCGTTATATATTCATTATTCCTCCTTTCCCCTCAAAAAAATCAAATTTTAACTTTACTGGTTTATTATAAATTGTCATTATTCTCCCCCCCCCCTTCAATAAAATATTTAGTTTAAATTTGACATTTTAGAGTTAATTTCATATGTCTTTATTCATTCTCTTCCCCCCCCCCCCCCCTCTCACTACTGTAAGTTTCGCTTTTACTTTTTAAAATTCTTTTCAAATGCAGACATCATTTATCTCGGTTCCTTTTTCTGTCTTTCAAATTCACACGATAGAAAAAGATCTTAACCGCAGCTATTTTCCATTGAAATAAAGCAAAAGAATAAAATACAAATGAATGTCTTTTCGCTTTGCAGCCGACGATATCTAATGCATATTTTCCCAGCCTCTGAGCTTGCATTAGTATTCATTTCTCACCCTTGTACTTTGTTGGATAAAAGCCATATGCCTTGCTGACTAATTCAGCTGTCGTTAAAATCTATAACGAGCATGTAATATCACGTGTTTGCTATTTCTTTAACCACTTTCCCTTACCGCAGGAATGTTAAGATACGTATAACCATTTAGCCGCGCCATGGCGTAAGTTTGAGTTCTATGTAATACTTCGGGATGCTTCTGATTCCTTTGTCCACGCCACCAATATTCATCGCCAATACAGTACATATGTTCCTATTCATCTCGCCAATGAGTGAGTGATTGTAATGAATATTTTACTACTACTCCCTCTGATCTTGAATGTGAGAGACCTCAGCTCGCTGCCCTTAGGGGTCGCCCCCGTCGGGCGGTCTTGTGTTTGACTTCTCCCGTCCCACTGTACTCTCATGGCCCTCCTTTTAAAAAGTTTCATAATAACGAAGTAAGTCCTCGAAATATTCGTGTTGGAGTTTTTTTTCATTCATTCATGAACCATGGGAATCCATCCATCTCCTCTACATAAAATTGGCGCCGTTGCCCAGTTTTTTCTCCAACAGTAATAAAATAAAAAATAAAATAAAATAAATGCGGGGAGAAGTTTCATTCCGTTTCGCGTTTCTTAGCGACGTGAACGACCTATGACAGATTTTCTTTCCTACTGGAGTTCCGGCTTCCTCATCCGACTCCGAGCACTCATTCTCCGGCGTCATCTTTACGGGACTTTCCTTTCCCTGCACTCGCTGCCCTGATGGACTATTGTGCCTTCGTTGCCGGTGATCCCTCAACATTTCTCTGTGATTCTACTGTCTCAGATACGATCTCCTTCGAAGGTGACTACCCCCCATCCTTTGCTGACTTTTCCTGATTCAATATTCTGTTGTTTCTCCAAAGCCTGACTCAAGGATGTTTAAACGTCTATCGTGTAATCGTCAATAAAGTCGAGAAACCTTCTCCGATAGCGGTGCGCTTCGCTCAAAAAAGGAGACATCTGAACTGTCAACTGCTACGTCGGTCCTGTGATGTGTGTTCACCTGAAAATAACCACACCCGCTCCTAAAAAAAGGTGATTTCACCTGTTTGTGTGCTTTCTGCTCTTCAGTGGTGTGACCGTTTTGTGAAATATTCTTTTATTGTGTGCAAACATCTCTCAGAAGGAATCATCTGCTCCACCAGCACTTGTAAAAAGTGTGTCGTGACTGTGTGTGCTGATTTTAAGTCGTTTTAAAAAGTGTCATCGGAACGTTCACCAGCTCCAGATATTTTCTAAAAAAAATTTCTTTTTAAATAAGCCAGAAATCTTCTTTATAGATAAGTTTGTGAAATTTTCTACGTGAATTTATTGTGTGCCGTTCCCAAGTTGATTGATAAGGTGCTTCAATTTTTACGAAATATACAGAAATCTTCAAAATCTCAAAAAAATCTTCAAATGCCTTCGGAGCGATGTGTGCGGGATGAATAAAATGTGCATTATTTCAGTTAAGTTGTTGGTAGTTCATGAAGACAAGATAAAATGTATATATATATATCTCTCAGTGAACTGCAGAGATACGATACATTTGAAAGTGAATTCTTTTTCTTCAAAATAACCACATGATTCTTCAAAAAAGTTAATAGCAATTCTCTATCATACCTTTTAACAGCACTTATGGAGTACGAAAACAGAACCTTATTTATATTTTCCCTTATTTTCATTTTTTTTTCTTTCCGTTTCAATTTGTCACTGAAACCATATTAATTCTATTTTTCAAAAAAGTGTTGATTTTTTCGGTTCGCTCTGTTTTCGTGCTCAAAGATAAAGCTGTATGCTATCTACAAAATGTGACATAATGGATTTTATTACGTTTACAGTGAAAGAGAAAATTTTCTCACGTTATTTCAATAACAAAAAGAATTCATAAAGCCACACACATGTTGCATTTTAACTATGAACAGGGAATGTTTTTTTATATTAAATTAATTACTCTAAATTGTTTTGGTTTTTTTTCTTTTTTTTTCTTTTCAATCTCAGTAAATTATCAGTTTCTATTCATGTTATGGTTCCCTATTCATACTTGTACTTTTACCATTTGTATTTTCATAAGTATGTTGATTTGTCAGCTTGAACGGAGAAATCACTTCTGAACTATTTTTTTTTTAATATTTTTAACATTGATAGCATATTTGTTCCTTATTATCTCCTTCCAAGCTGCGTTTGTTTGTTTGTTTTTTTTAAGTACTTTTTGCAGTTAAAATGATAAAATTATTATACTTTTATTAATATTTCACTTATGATGTTTTTATGGTTAAATCATGACATACTTCTCATTTTTTTTTCTTCCGTGAAATTACATAAACATGCTATGTTTCCTTTTTTCGTAAAAATGATTTTTGTGCATTCAAAAATCTAGAGTTTAACCCTTTAATCACACTGGCATATTTTGAAGGTATACTTATTTTACCGATAGGCAACAAAAAACATCTCTGCTTCAAGTTTTGCAGTATTTGATATTTTTATATAAATATGTACATATTTCGCTCACAACGTTTGCACATTTTCACTTGTGTGTGACATTTTCACAATTATTCTCAGAATATGTTGCTCGACTCTGACCTTTTTTTTTTTTTTTTTTTTTTTTTTTTTTTGTATTGTAAACCAGAATTACAATTTAGTTACCTTTTTTTTTGTAGTTTTATTGAATTTCGGACACTTTAATCCAACTGGATGTAGACAGAAATTTAACTTTCAGAAATCTTGTGATTGATACACTCATTTTTTTTTTCACTCTCCCCCCCTTCAGATTTCCTTTTGTGTATAATTTATTTATGCAACTTATTGTGTTTTATTTTATGTGCATGCATTTCATTTCTGATAACTACAGTTATTGCATACATACACCTTTTTGAAATACTCGTATTATTTATTTTGCTTTATTTGTTGCTCTCTCAAAAAAAAAGAATTCCTCCTTGTTTTTTCATTTTGGCTGTCAAAAAAAAAAGTAAACAACAGAAATTAAATAAACACGAGATAAAAAAAAGGGATTTTGGAGATAACAGACACTTCACCAGTCTATTTTTAAAATATGGCAGCTAATGATGAAAATTCTCTTAGTGATTTAAAGCACCCCATTTCTGTATCTCCATGGGTAGATTATTTCGAGGAGATATTATTAAGGTATTCGGATTCCATTAATATGGAAGCCACATCTATTCAAAATTCACTTAAAACCGAAAATTCTGCATCCTTGTCTGAAAATATTATGGATTTCCTTCAGATCATTAAATTCAATTTTCATGTGCTTAAACTAAACTTTAATGTTCTAAAGGATGATTATTACAAATTAAAACAGGATAAAGATAATTTATTTCTTGTAAATCAGAAACTTGTAGAGAGATTACATGAAATCACAGGCCAACAGAAATGTAAGGCAAAGCGTACTAAATGTAGTAAGACTATGGGTGATCAGGTGGTAGATGTCAACAACAAACTCCCTCCATCTGCCCTACATAAATCAACTCAAACTGTCCCCTCTTATATGTGTAAACAAGAAAAGTTACCACAACTGGAAAATGATAAAAAAGACACATATCTTAGCTCCGACCTGCACACTCAAGATAAGCACAATGAAAAATTTACAGATATCAGCGATTCCTCTCTAAAGTCCTTAGCCCCTGCTAAACTTAATGTAACTAAACCTATTCGTGTCATTATTTTTAACCTCCCTGAAAATTTAAATATTCCTGATATCTTGTTTGGTATCTCAGATTTAATCCATATACCTGAACCTGACTTTCACTTTGTTAAAAAGTACAAGCTCCTACATATTAAGTCCTTTAATTGGATCTTTGAGCTTGCACCACAGGATGCTAGGCAATTATTAATGCATAGGGAAATTATCATACATTCAAAACCGTACCCTGTTAAACCATATATAAATGTTAAACGTTGTTTTTAAGTGTCAGGTATACAATGATCATATTGCAATTTCGTGTTATAATGACATTAGATGCTCGGTGTGTGCCTTGCCTCACATTGACCCTCAGTGTAGAAATCCTCCAAAATGCATTAATTGCATTAGAAATAATGATAGCAATAACACCAACTTTGACATTTTCCACAGTGCTTTTGCACCTTATTGTCCATCATTAAAAAAATTCATCAAGCAAATGCGAGAGAAAGTATACAACTGCAATACATCCCCATAAACATCTCATACAGCTTCCTTTTTAGGAAACAAAAAAAACAAAACAAAAAAACAATGTAACATACATTTTACATTTTTCGTTTTTATTTAACACACATTACTGTGAAGGAGTTACTATCTACAGCATTCCTTTTAAAATTTCTTATTTTCCTATACATTTACATACATATGTCAGTTTTCGACAGCATTATTTATACTGATTTGAAGTTTGAAATTAACTTAATTCTTTCAAGATTTTTTTATAAACACAAGTGTACAGTGAGTTGCTTTTTCATTTGATTATTTAGCCGGCAAATAGTTAAATGAATGTCGAATTGGAACAAAAGTGAAATCGTTTCTGATACGCGTTGTCAGACTATATGTTTTTCACGTTTCGGAAGATTTTTGTTGAAAGAGTACACAGTAATTCAACTCTAAACATTCATCATTACACTAGTTACATTTTTAGAGTTATTTTTAGAAATTTGGATATAATTTCACTTGTTAATCTTAGTTTGGTTTATTCGGTTACATTTCATCACACAAGTAGCATTTTTGGGTTACATTTTATCCTTTTTCACTTTCCTTTACTTAAAAGCACAATTTTTTTGGTTTGTTTGTTTTAACTTTAGGCTAAGCATTTTTGGTACTTGTGATACAATGCTCTTGGTTCCATATGTACACACTGAGTTTGTGTTCATAGTTCATACAACTGAGTTCATAGTTCATTGAGTTCATGGAAAAAACACTTTACAGGAGTTCATAGTTCATTGAGTTCATAGAAAAAACACTTTACACGAGTTCATAGCATTGTCAATTCTTTGTGTACTTCAGGGACCAATTGCACTATCATTTTTCTTTCATAACAATACTTAGTTCATAGAATTTTTCCTTACACATATTAGTTCATAGTTTGTTTTCTTTCTTGTGATTTGTTTTCCAGATCAGTTCATACCAATTTTTGTTTTGGTAGACACTTTAGTTCATTGGAGTATTTTTTTGTTAGACACATGAGTTCATAGTATGTTTCATTTTTTTACACACATTTGAGTTCATCGTATTACTTTTACACTTTAAGTCAGTGAAATACTTGCTCATACTTTGTTCATTGACGTACTTAGACTGCTGTGTTCACAAACATACATCTAAGTCGTTGAAATTTTCCTTTTCTTTCACTGACATACACTGTTTTAGTTCATAGTGAAATACTTTTTCTTTGATTCGTTCATTGAAATACACATTTTTTCTTTGGTTCATAGAGATACACTTACAATTTAGTTCATTGATATTACAACTTAGTTCATTGTTATTACAATTGAGTTCATTGATATTTTGTTTGGTAAAAAAAAAACACACACATTATACACAATTGAAAATATTTTGTTTCTAGGTTTCAACGTTACACATTAGGATATTTCTTTTTTGTTTTCATTATACCAGGAACTACTTTTGACCTCACATGATATGCACAAATTAAACATTTATTAAAAGGTTAAGTTTTAACACATTCTTAATTTTTCCTTTATTATTATATTTCTTTTATGCCATGACATTTCATGTCACCATCACTTTGTTTCACAACAAAGAATGCCCAGTTTACAGGATGCTACCCCTTCACATGCATTTTCTTTAAATTTCAAACTTATGATGTTTTTATTGTTTTCATCACACTTGTTTTGGTTTTCTACATGGACATAATTACACGTTTTCTTTTAAATTTGGAGATTAAATAAAATCTCTGGTTAAGCTTCACTTAGACAATAAACACGTCTAAGATATTATGTCGTTCTTGTAATAACATAACTTCACAATAACAAAAAAATTTTTTTTTTTGTTTATAGCATTAGTAACCTAGTGCAGTTACACTAAATGTTTCAAACATTATCTAAGGTTATACAATACACATACAGCTCATATCCTGCTCGATACATTGTAAGCAATACAAAGTTAGAATTTACTTTAAAAAAAAATTGTGGTTGTTATACTTACCCGATCATGTCACCAGTCTCTCCACACCTCGGATTGACCTTTCACCTTTAATATGTGAGATATTTATCGCAGTTTTTTTTTTATTATTTTAATTTATCCCCTCTGAAGTTTTGTTTCCGTTCTAAATTTTTGCTCTAAGGGTCCAAACTTCATTGTGTAGAGAGACAAAACCCTCGAATTGTTGTTTCAATTCAATAAACATAACTTTTTATATGATACATTGACGCATGCTCCTTTGAAGATCAATGTGATCTTTGGGGAGCAGGGACCTATGTGTCACTTGATGTATGGGTCTCATAACTCCCTCCCCCCCTAGGGCTGATGTTCTAAACTGACGCCATCACACTTGTTTCTTAACAAGAATAAGGGCTACACCCATTCATAGGCATGCTATATGCATCCCGTTCTTTAGTAGTCCTGTGCGGTGTGCACGAAAACCAATTTTCTACTTTTTTTTATTTTTATATTACTTCATTTATCTTTTATTCACAGACATGCATATGTCATTTATTTTCTATTTCATTTTAAAGTAGTATCTGTGTCTTTTGTTGCTTGCATTTATATTATATTATTTTTATTTTGAGAAGATATTATAACAAGTTACTAAAAAATATTTATTTCTCTTATTTTGGTCATGGAAAATGCTGGTACCAGCCTCTTAATCAAATACTAAAAAGATATTTAAAAAGGATCCTGTTAAATCAAAAAAATTATTATTTGCACTTTCTTGGTGACTGTAAAGACTAACGAATACCAAGAAAAGAATAAAAAAAAGGCGCCATTTATCATGACCTGAAAAGTTTTGCTTTATGCAAACATTTAAAGAATTGCAAGCACACAGTTATATGTTATATATATATATATATCGAGGCTTATCTTTGTTATTATGTTATATCTGTTTTAAATACTTATACGTATGGGGTGGACAAAGTAATCTTCAAATATAAAAAAAACTGTTCTACAAGGTTCACAGTTTTTTTTCTGGTGGTAATGGGTGATATATATAACGGCTTTACCGTTATATATTCATTATTCCTCCTTTCCCCTCAAAAAAATCAACTTTTAACTTTACTGGTTTATTATAAATTGTCATTATTCTTCCCCCCCCCCTTTCAAATAAAATATTTAGTTTAAATTTGACATTTTAGAGTTAATTTCATATGTCTTTATTCATTCTCTCCCCCCCCCCTCTCACTACTGTAAGTTTCGCTTTTACTTTTTAAAGTTCTTTTCAAATGCAGACATCATTTATCTCGGTTCCTTTTTCTGTCTTTCAAATTCACACGATAGAAAAAGATCTTAACCGCAGCTATTTTCCATTGAAATAAAGTAAAGGATAAAATACAAATGAATGTCTTTTCGCTTTGCAGCCGACGATATCTAATGCATATTTTCCCAGCCTCTGAGCTTGCATTAGTATTCATTTCTCACCCTTGTACTTTGTTGGATAAAAGCCATATGCCTTGCTGACTAATTCAGCTGTCGTTAAAATCTATAACGAGCATGTAATATCACGTGTTTGCTATTTCTTTAACCACTTTCCCTTTCCGCAGGAATGTTAAGATACGTGTAACCATTTAGCCGCGCCATGGCGTAAGTTTGATTTCTATGTAATACTTCGGGATGCTTCTGATTCCTTTGTCCACGCCACCAATATTCATCGCCAATACAGTACATATGTTCCTATTCATCTCGCCAATGAGTGAGAGATTGTAATGAATAGTTTACTACTACTCCCTCTGATCTTGAATGTGAGAGACCTCAGCTCGCTGCCCTTCGGGGTCGCCCCCGTCGGGCGGTCTTGTGTTTGACTTCTCCCGTCCCACTGTACTCTCATGGCCCTCCTTTTAAAAAGTTTCATAATAAAGAAGTAAGTCCTCGAAATCTTCGTGTTGGAGTTTTTTTTTCATTCACTCATGAATCTGGGAATCTCTAATATTCTCCTCCATAGTAGCAAAAAAGCGTAAAAGTTTGCAGGTATGTAAATACAGGGTGTTTCTAAACTCATGGTACATACGCTAGGGGATGATAGAACACATCAAGACGAGTAATAATGAATAGGAAACCAAGGGTCCCAAACGTCTTTCGAAGTTTTCCGCCTTTAATGTTTAGGCACCAAAATTTCAAATGATTATAAAAAATGGAAAAATTGGTCGATTCGTTTGCGGTTTTCACAAAACTATTCTTTATGTCAGTATTTTCTTGAAAATAAATTTTAATGATACAGTTCAAAAAATGCCGATAGAGGGCGTTTTAGACTTTGGAGTAACCAACAACTATTTTTTACCGTTATTTTTGGTATCACATTACATGCTTTCAAAAGTTTAGACTTAAAATTAAATTTTGAGCTCAAAATCTGAATCGTTGGGAGTGGTTAAGTAGCGCAAACTGAACTGTTTTCAGTAGTTAAAATTTCAAATGATTATAAAAAAACGGAAAAACTGGTCGATTCGTTTGCGGTTTTCACTAAAACTATTCTTTATGTCAGTATTTTCTTGAAAATCAATTTTAAAGATACAGTTAAAAAAAATGCCGACAGTTCAGTTTGCGCTACTTAACCACTCCCAACGATTCAGATTTTGAGCTCAAAATTTAAGTCTAAGCTTTTGAAAGCATGTAATGAGATACAAAAAATAACGGTAAAAAATAGTTGTTGGTTACTCCAAAGTCTAAAGCGCCCTCTATCGGCATTTTTTGAACTGTATCTTTAAAATTTATTTTCAAGAAAATACTGACATAAAGAATAGTTTTAGTGAAAACCGCAAAAGACTCGACCAATTTTTCCGTTTTTTATAATCATTTGAAATTTTGGTGCCTAAACTTTAAAGGCGCCTATCTCCTTCGGAAGACGTTGGGGACCCTTGGTTTCCTATTCACTATTACTCATCTTGATGTGTTCGATCATCCCTTAGCGTATGTACCATGAGTTTAGAAACACCCTGTATAGTATTTCGCCATTTCTTTTCATCAACTTTAGTTTGCATACAACTTTTGCACTACAAAATAATAATAAAAGTAGTAATAATAAAAGTAATAAAACTCACTGTATTTCTTTTTTAACCCTAGAGCAGTCGAGTGGGGTTTGTCATACGCCGGTTCCGTACTGTTTTTACAATTGTCACCACTATTTAAAAAAAGAAAGTGGTATTTTTCGGTTAGCCGGGCGCCAGTGTTATATGTACATATCTATGTATATATGCATGTATATATATATATATATATATATATATATATATATGTGTGTGTGTGTGTGTGTGTGTGTGTGTATTCATATATACATATATATGTATAGTATATATAACACTGGCGCCCGGCTAACCGAAAAGTACCAAAAAAGTTATCTTGAATTTAGTTTATTGCAGAATTTGTGACAATTGTCTCCCGGGAAATAAAGTCACGATTATTATTTGTATTTATTGGTGACAAAGTAAAGAACAATCATACCTTAGGTGTGCGCGATTCCTCTCGGGTTACGAAAAATGTTTCTCCAAATGAAGTCACATTCTGGTGATACATGATTGTTATATCAACATACATTTAGCGGGAGCAGTAAACATTTTCAATTGAATAACTGAGTTGAAAAAGAAAATACTCTTTTATTTTCACGGCTCAAAATATTATTTAAAAATGGTTTAGATACTAAATCCGTTGTGCGATTTGTACGAAAATTAATAAAATTCTTGCGACAGTGACCCATAACATTTTAGACGAAATGAACCTCAAATGCAAATTCCATTTGTACATACAGGTGCATTATCATAAAAACACAATAAAAGTATCAGTGGGCGGCTATAAAACATGGGGAAATAATATAGAAGCATGGATATACGCATTCGTACAAAATCTCTTCAAATCTGTTCATAGTGAAAGTTCATTCAGGGTGCCTCAAAATGTAAAAATTTACAAAAAATGTATAATCGGGGTTTTTTTCTTACTACAATAGTTTCCGTAGAATATAGGTGTCCCAAAAGTAAAAATTTTGCATTTCTGTCTGTTTTTGAAAATTTCAAGCACAACTTAAAGAGATGCAGAAAGCATTTTATTCATATGATACATAATTGAAATAAGTTTTTCATTCAGAATGGCATACTTTTAACCCTCTAAGTGTTTGGGGCGTAATATTCCGTTCACTAAGCTCCAGGTTTCACAGCAATACAAGTAATATTTAAGATAATATGATTCTATAGATTTAATGAATTTTAAATACATTGAAGAATGATTAATACTGTCAAGGATTATATTGATATTTGTAATTGAGTTATTTTTATAATGTTGAAAAAATCATATTTTCTATTCATATTCATATTCATAGCATTTAAAATCAAATGCAAAGAAAACAACATTACAATTTTACCCTTTTGCAAGACGCTCGGAGGGTTAAAAATCCGCAGCAAAGTGTTTATAAAGATAAAGGTTACTTGATTCTATTATTAAGCGTATTTTACAATATTATTGTCCATGTTGAGTTTCAAATAAAGTTAAATTACGGTTATATAACCGTCTTCAATAAAAAAGGGCTAATGACTACGCAGTTTATAGCAAATGTTTTAGAATGTAGTCAAATTCTGATGGATCAGAAAAGTCGTGATTTTGCTGTATAGAGGGTTTCATGTAATACCAAGTACAAACTTGTAGGACACGTAGAAAATATCAGTATAGATTGGTGACGTTGTATGCGAGAGCTGGAGATCAGCATGCGCGGATTGTAAAGGTTACAACGAGCGTTTTAAATTATGGTTCCTTACAATGATATGCCTGCGTTAGAACTTCGAGCCAAAATTACACTTTTTTTTTTGTTCTAATCCAGGGCTCCCACTCGGTCCGTTTTTTGAACACCACTTTTTTTCAAAGAAGAATCCTGTTTATAAATTTCGTACAAATTTACCTTGAAGGGCGTTTTTGGTGCAAAAGTTGCAGTACGCTACCATGATTTTTTCCCTCAAAAAATACTGGTTTTCAAAAAGTGAACAGTTTGAACTCTGCTGTCTATATCACAATATGTGATTGGTAGCTCAGTGATATGACCTTAGTTTGGGTAAAACTTTTCAAAATATCAATATATCGATTTTTCTATATAATTTCATAAAGCTATTACTAACCTTAAAATATCGTGCAGAAAATATCCATAAACGGATTTTTTGACATAAATATTTTTACTTTTACATAACGATTTAATACACAGAATGATATATTTCTGTTTATATAAATTAATATTCTATTAAAAATGTTTTATAAGCTTTGTACCATATATTTTTAACATTAACGTTTATAAAGTTGATGAAATAATTTTTGAAGCAATCATATTCCTAATAGTAACATTGATGATAACTGCCACTCAGATGATTTCTTTTTCCATAATTATATTTTCGATCTTAACGCGAGAGGAATCGCGTACATCCAAGGTATGATTGTTTTTTACTTTCTCACCAATAAATACAAATAATAATCGTGACTTTATTTCCCGGGAGACAATTGTCACAAATTCTACAATAAACTAAATTCAAGATAACTTATTTTTAATAGTGGTGACATTTGCAAAAAACCATACGGAACCGGGGTATGACAAATCCCATGCGACTGCTCACGGGTTAAAAAACACTCTCAGTTGAGGCAAAATTTGAAACATCTCCTAAGATTGCCTCGTTAAAGCGTACAATGTTGGATAATTGAAGAGCTAAGTGGATGAACATGTTAAGTAACAAAAATTGCATTTGAAGTGAAAGTTTTTGGTGTAAATTTTAATGATTTATTTTTTACTAGAAGACCCACCCAGCGTTGCCCGGGGTCCGTAAATAATAACCTTAAACAAAACTCAAGTTTCTATGATTTTATATCTTTTGAAATTCTTTTAAATGAATCTAATTTCGGAGGATCCATTGCCTTCCGCTTCGTCTAGTGCGTTCCCAATGAACTTCTTTCCGAACGAACCTGTAACCTGGGTCCACGCTACATAAGGCAGCATGTACCGGAAGTGCGCCACACGTGCTGGAGACAATCGAAAACCAAGTTGAGTAAGCCAAACCTCGTAGTAATCAAGCGCATAGAATCGAAAAAAAAGAATGCATCATGAATGTTAGAAAATGTAGGTAACTGAAATCTAAGATAAAATTTCATAATACAGAAAGTAGTTGTAGTTGTAATCTAAGTTGAATGAACCAAATCCCGTTGAAATTAGGTCCTTAGAATTGGAGGAAAGAATGCGCCCCCAAGCGGTGGAAGATGACCTCTCCCCTTGTAAATTTCATTAATTACTTTTAACATTAACACGATATGTATTAAACTGATGAAATCCATTTTCTAAAGTTACCTTTAAATTAACGCGATTTTTAATGTACGGCTGTAGTGAGTAAACGTAAGTTGATGCTAAAAAAGGAGATTAATGTTCGAAAAAGTGGTAACTGAGGTATAAAGAAAGACCGGGCCCAGGTGGCCAGAGTGGTGCAACAACTTCAAAGGGGGCCAGGGACATAAGTGGCATGTAGTTTGGCATAAAGATATTGTTATTAGCTTTTAAAGTAATCGGAAGACGCTACAACTATGTTAAAGAAAATTGCAAGTAATTCGGAAAATTTTTTAAGAAGCTACACCAAGGGGCCCCAAGAAGGCGATTAATATTCAAAATTGGTGGTAGCTGAAGCCTGATAATTTTCTTTGTCTCTCATATAGTGTCTGGAAGTCCTAAGAAGTTGTTAGAAAAAAAAGTTTCTGAATTGGACCATTTTTAAAGGAGCTGTAAAAGGGGTGCCAAATGGGGCCAATTGATAATTAAAAACAGGACCCTAACATGAAATATGTTAAAATGTCTTAGTACTTAGCGCTTTAGATCTTCAATTAGTTAAAATAAAGCATAAGGAATAATATGAATTATTCGTTAAAATAATATTTTAAAGAAATGCACCAAAAGGGGGTAAATGTTTGAAAAATTTTATGGGGCCTCAATAAAAATATGAGGGTATTGGTCTGGGAAGAAGACTCTAAGACTCAATTATGCACTGAGAAGCCCATAATAACATTCTTAAATAAACCGGAAATTTGTATAGCAGGTCGGTACAGAATGGGGCGGGGGAGGAGGTACAGACTGCAAATTACCAGGGCCCGACTCATGTTCAGTTGGAAAGTTTGAATTTTTATTTATTTCACGTTTTAAACTCTTTTATTCAAAATTAATTGGTGAACTCAATTAAAATTTACTTATGTTTTTAATATTTTAAATTTTTATTTAAAATCTTTAGATGAAAAAGTAATTACAAATGCATCCAAAACTATAATACTGAAAAAGAAATAATAAAACTGCAAGCAAATATGCTATATAAATTTTTTAAAAAGGTACTATCCAGCAAATTTATTTTCTAATAGAGTAAAGCCTGTTTATAACGGAATCCTCGGAACATTCTTTCACTTTAGATACCCTTCAAAGAAAAATAAAATCCTTAAAATAGAAAAAATCTACTAATTCAAATTTCAACTTTGCCCTACCTAGTTTCGAACCTGGGTTTGTTCGTACAGAAAACCAAGAGGCTAAGCCACTACGCCACAACTGCTACGAATATTTAGTAAATTAACGTTCCATATCGGAACGTAAATAGTTTCTGCTTTTATTTTTTCCCGCGTCGCGTCAGTTTCATTAGCATAATAAAATAAATGATTATTTTTGTCCGAATTCTCTGAAATTTTAATGGATCGTAAAAATTACTAAAACGAGGCCCTTTTTAAAATTTCATAAAAAAATATGCATATTTTAGAGGTTAAACATTTAACCGAAATGTAAATCATCTTTATGAGGCGGAAAGTGACCTGCATTTGGCGGTATATTTGAAAGGGTTAAAATTCAAATTTTAAAAAACCAATTACACCATCGTTCTAAAGAAGGATTCAGCTTTATAATCATATATTTGACTTGTCAGTACCTTTAAAATTGCATCCTGGGGAGGTGTTGTAATAAGGGAGAAAAACGTTTTTCAGAAAAACGATCCTTATTTAACTTTTTTTTTCAAGGGGTTAATTGAGATATATTTTTTAACTGATTGCAGCATTTGAGACGTAAGAGCACGATCTTTCAGAACATGTCTTCCGTTTTAAACTTTACTAAGCTGTTTGGACGATGTTAGTTGATGAATAATGACAAAATACCGCCGAAATATTTTTTCCGTTCTTCATTTGCGTATCAGCGCCTTCAGCGCATGCGTCAGAGATTTTACTTCCGAAATGGATTTTTAATCAAAGTGAGTGACGGTTGATAATTAATAACTCAGCTGTTAATTAGAATATTAAAATTCTGAATCTATGGTGCATCATGAGACACTTTGGGCTAGCTTCCAATAAATTTTGAGCCTCGTACGTTCTGTAGATTTTGCTAGCCATCGCACACAGACACACAGACAGACAGACAGACAGAGCAATTTGTTCTTTTATTAGTATAGATTTGATACCATGTGTTTAAAATATTAACATGTCTGGTACTGAACTATCTCAGAAAAATTTATTCATATTTAATTTTCAAATATTAAAAGTTATTAATATTATTGACGTTATTAAATATTAAAATATTAAATATTAATGAATAATGTCTCAAATCTTCAAGACTAAATGGAATCTTAGTATTTTAGCTTCACCATGTGATAGGATACCTCATAACGCTTTCATCCAAGAGATAAATTATTTTTATAGAAAATGTAACATAACATGTTCATCTATTCAGCTCTTCAATTATGTATCGGGCCTTCTCAGATTTCCAAAGAATTCATGTGTTTGCATTGAATAGCAATCACCTTATTTATCTCCCATTTTTTTCTGAATTTTTTAAGGAAGTTTACGATGCGTCAGAATATTCTGACATGAAATTAGTGGCTCGAAATCGCCATCGCTACTACTGCGATCCACGTAACTCTTAGTATATTCGAAAATCTTTTGCAATCCATGCGTTGAAATTATCTTGCGAGAACCAGTGTCAATTAGAGATATTTTAACCCTTTATGTACTGAATTAGGAATTCAGGAAATTCTTTTCTTCTAAAGCATTTTTCGTGCATTGTTTAAACTATATTAGAAGATTTACATAATCATTTAATAAATTCTAGAAAGATTTTAGAAGGATTGAATGAATTAGAAGGTTTAACTAAATTTGAATTGATAGGGATTTTGTGCAATATTTATAACCACGTTAAATCTTTTATTTTAAATATTTTTCTTAGTATTTTGTAGAATTAGGAAATGTACAAATATAACGTTCTTACAATATAAATATAGAAATATTTCCGAATTGAAAAATTCACCCCCCCCCCCCCCCCCAGCGCCTATAAAGCTGAAAAGGTGCAAAGGCAAAAGAAATCATCTTTTTAAAAATATTTGTGTTTTGTGTAACGCATAATGCTTTTGGGAAAAGATAAAGTAATGTATCTATAACTCATTCTAAATTGTATTACAACTAATCGATGTATTAAATGAATTTTATAAGAAGTTATTTTAATGGTACTTATAAGTGCCGTCAGTAGATAAAGGGTTAAACAAATCCTTGATAACTTCTTATGCTTGTACCTATTATTGTACCAGGGCTCCCAAATGGACCGCCAACTGAATACCAACAAATTTTAACAGAAAATTTTAAGGTAGGTTTGCGCTAGAATTAACTTTCAAAGGTGGTTCCTGGGCGGTTTGTAAGAAAAATCTAAAAAGAAAATTTTTCTAAATTAATATTGGTATTCAGTTGGCGGACCATTTGGGAGCCCTGTTGTACCCATTTTATGTAATAAAACTCTTTACACTTAAGTGTGTATTGTCTCCTTACTGTATCTCTGTGTCAATTTTTTTCCTGCGGGTGACATCTTAAGCCGTGCTATGGTTATTTTTTGTATTTTACCTCCCGCATAAGTATGTGCATAGAGTTCCAAAACATGCTGTATATTTAGTTACTGGAAAAAATTTTAATCAGATTAAAGTCTCATCTATATGTAAAAATAGCAATAATCGATAACCGGCAAGAATGCATAGCATATTCTTGAGCACCCAGTAAGAAATAGAAGACCACTAAAATGATTAGAAAATAGACAATATTGTGAATGCAGTGAGAAACATTCCAGTAATTAAAACAATCAATAAAGCTTGAACTTACGCTGTCAAATTAAAATATTAAAAACACACTTGATACTAATTAGCGTATATATGTATAAAATTAATATTAAAACTTAAAAAACATATTTAAAATACACCGAACGTTTCGAACTTTGTCTTTAAAATCATCTTCAGGTGTTTGACCTTCGTTCGGTGCTCACTGTGGGAACACAACTAAGTACGTTGCTTGAATAAAAAACGTTTCTACGAAAAAAAAACCCCTCAAACCACGATTGGATCTGAGAGCATAGTGTCATCTGCTGGCAGATAAAAACATCAATATTTAGGTCTGAAAGAAAATACTCTTATAAGGTCTTTAATCATTCCAAGATATTCTAATCCCTTTAAAGCCTTCAAAGAGAATCAACAGAGAATAATTTACGGAAAGGTGAATTTTGCAATGGAAATGGTTCATTTCAAGTTCCGTGCGTTTGGATTAACAGTTTGAACGAAGTATATTAGTAATGTAACATTTAATTTTATTTCAGAACTAATATTGATGTTTTAATCCGCCTTCAGATGGCGCTACGCTCTCAGATCCAATCGTGTTTTAAAATTTTTTAGTAGAACCGTTTTTGATTCAAGTAACTGTGTCGGCGATGTGGCCACAGAGAGCTCCAAACGAAGGTCAAACCCCTGAATATGACTTTAAAGACAAAGTTAGAAACTTTGTATTTTAAATATGTGTTTTAAGTTTTAATATTGATTTTATATGCACTGATCATCAAAATTAAAGGATAATGTCAGAAATAAAACGTAACTTATACTTAATGAAAAAATATTAATAAAAATTTGTACAAAAACATTAGTTAACGTAAATTATAATGTTTGGCAGTTGATTAGTCTCAAAATATTGAAACTAAAACCAAATTTAGGAAAATTGGAAAATGATGGATAAATTAAGTCACAACTTGTGGAATTTTTTTTCTTTAATATGTCTATGGCCATCACGGACAGATATGCATGCCTCAAATATTGATTTTATGGACTTTACCGAAGTGCTGATCAAGTCTTATGAAATTGCCCTCCACTCTTCTAAAAGTGCGCTTTTCAGCTCCTGGAGGGTCCTGGGATGAATTTGGCCCCCTAAGGCATCCCACACATGCTCAATCGGGTTCCAGTCAGTTGAGTAAGTTGGTCAATCCATTTGAGTAATACCTTCTGTTTGCAAGTATTCTGATACCATATATGCTCGACGTGGCCGAGCATTGACATCCATTAGCGAAAACTCTGGGCCAACCGCACCCCTAAACAGTCTGACTTGGGATCAAATACCTTCACCACGTATCTCTGAGTGGTTACAGAGCCTCCTAGAAAGATATGCAGTTCGTTGCGGCCATTTGCCATGATTCCCCTCCAAACCATTAAATTGCGGTCGCGGAAACGGGGTCTTTCACAGTCAAGGGAGGATAAATTACGTATTTCTTCCTCTCTCCAGATCAAAACACGTCTAGAATCAGTGTCCAGACTATATCTGGTCTCGTCAGTAAATAATTCTCGGACCCAGAACATGACGACGGCACCAGTTTAAACGAGCTCCTTTGGAAGCTGGAGTGAGTGGAGCACAAACTATTGGTTTTCTCACATAAAAACCACGCTCGTTAAGCCTTCATGCAGCAGTAGAATCACTAATTTGAGTTCATCTGGCAGCCTGAAGGTGTGAAACTAAATCTCTTGTAGTCACTTTGAGGTTTCTTCGAGTCAACAATAACAAAAAACGGTCATGTAGTTGTTGCTCTTCGTCGCCCCACTTGAACGGGTCTGTCTATCTAAGGATCCATCGCTAAAAAAGCATCTCCAAGCTCTTAATGTAACACTTTGAGGGATATCCAAATCTTGGGCGACCGTTATTTGTGCTTGACCTCCCTCGATTCTACCGATTATTCGCCTCTTTTCGCCTTCAGTTAAATAATGCCTCTGAGCCAGAACTATGGAATACACTTCACTTTCAGACACCAAATTCACATTAATCAACACGACCAGAATTCCAACATGCGTCCATTGCGCACCATATTGTCAATCAACGAATTTGCATATTGCCAGTGATAACGTATGCCCGGAAGTACAATTTTGTGTTTAATTTTATTTAATTAATATAAATAATTGCAGCACTCAGTATTGGTTGCAACATTAAGTTAGTGAGCATATTTTTTCTCGTAATCCTTTAATTTTGATGACCAGTGTATATATGTATTCTGATTAGTATCTAGTGTGTTTTTATTAAAATTATAAAATTAAAAGAATTTTACTTAAAAATTTATTAACGTTACTAATTACATCGAAATTATTATATTTAAAAATATATATCACCATTCATTTTCTATCAAACAAATTTTATAATTTACAATGAAAGAGACAATTCTAATAATATACCTCGACACTGAATTTCAGTTTAACATATAAGCGTAGAAATTCTGAATTTGCTTTTACAACAAACTAGCACACATTAGGCTAAACAATTTTATACAAGAATATATTAACCCTTTGAAAGGCGTTTGTATATTATATATACTATTTAATTTTAAATTCAAAATCGCAAATGGCACCCAGAATTTTTTAATAAAGTTTTGTTTACATAATGTAAGTGAAGCTAAGAATTTATTTATTTTCGAATAAATTTGTTCGACACTTCTGGTAACATTCAATCATTTTAACAACAGAAATGCTTTGCCCTTGATAGGGTGAAAGAAGCAATGAGGATGATTAACTACCTCAAAACATTTCACTCTCAGAATCTTTTTTTGTGGTTCAATTTATTCGTCTAGTCTTTTAGATATATTTTTATCCTTTTAGTTTACGTTGCATTTTCTATTAATGTCTTTTTTTTTTTTTTTTTTTTTTTTTTTTACCACAGTGAAACTTCTGGTGATTTGTCTGCCGATCTCTTTGTTGCAAACAAAGTTCCTTCGCAGGGTTCTAAATTTCACAGAAAACAAGATTTACGTAGACTAAGCTTTTATTTTGACACTTTCCTCCATATTTTTTTTTATATAAAAACCTAAAAAAAGACTTTTTATTTTAAAATTATATTTCGTGTCTTTTAAACTTAATTTTGAAAATATTTCTTTTATTCCCAAAGTGTAAATGTTTTACTGTATTGACACGTGTGTAATGTGTATCGGGTTTTTAATATTATATTTCGCATATAAAACATTGCATATTATTCGAACGGTAAAAAAAACCAAAAAAAAAACCTGGGAATTAAAACAGATTTGCAGAAATATTGACGCATGAAATAATCATCAACTTAAGTTACTAAAATATTTTATCGCATATATTATATTAAACCTTACTAAATATTATATACGCTATGAAATTAAGTCTTCATCAATATGTTTCTAGGATTAGAAATTTCGGACTAAAAAATATCGATAACGATAAACCAGTAATATACGTGCTACACGTTATTTTATGCTAAACCCTCAAAACCGAAAAACAAGAAAATCAAAATTTATTTTTCAGGAAAATCAAAATTTATATGAAACAAAACTGTCGTTTGCTGTATCGAAATTAGGTTAGTCCAATTTCTTAAATTTAAGCCGTAAGAAAAACAATTTCTGAAATCAGTACGAAAAAAAATTACGTCAAAAAAAGTATGACGTTTAGACTTCGAATATATAGGGTGTTAGAAATCCCTTTCAACAAAAAGAGGAGATTTATTACGCATCAAGATCAATAATATTTGCCAAAATTCTAGGGTGGCACTCCGCGTATTCAGTAACAAAATACAGGATGTCAATAACGAAAATATAAAGAAAATATTGTAGCAATATTTTTCACACACTTGTTTGCATTCTTTGACATATTTTGACACCGCCCCAAGTACATAGTTATTTTCTTAGTCATAACATATGTAATATCGTTCACATTCTGAGATATATAACGTCTATCTCAATAGAGTTTGGATTCAGATTTTAGATGGATTTAACAGCTATAAACTGTTATAATGATGCTATCATATTTAAATAACTGTTGTAATTTCGGTTATATTAATTTTGTAATTTTTAAAGCGATGGTTGAAAGCTTTCAGAACAGATAATATTCAGATATTTAAATTCGTACAATTTCAATTAGCAAAACATTCCTAAGTGAAATTTAAGTATATATTAATTACTGGACTCTAATACTAATCGATTTTCATTAGTCATATTTTTATGCGATGATTTGTTAGTAAAGTTAGGAAAGGTGATTACTATTTCTATTTCCAGGACAATACTTAAAATTTACATATTTAGAGAAATGAGAAATATTATTTTAATTAATCATAATAAATCAAGTATTCAATACCAACATTCATACTTATACTTTGGATGGGGGGGGGGGGGGATTTCTGTTTTCAAGAGCAACGATACAAATATCAAAATTAAAGAATTACATTTATCAAAATTGAATAAGCATGCTGAATTAATATTGAGATTAAGGTTTATCAAAGTTCAGCAAACAAAAAAGTGTATTTTCAAGTTTAAATAATTTTGTCTCCGATGTATTCTCAATACAGGATGTTCATGCAAATAAATGCCCTTTTACCGTATTTTTTCTATATGCAGCTGGATATTTTCCACTTCAAAATTCGCTTAAAAATTAGGGTGTACCTTACATGTGTATTGGAAATTTGAATGCCCTTTGTCTATATAGTAAGGACTAATCCTAACAGGGGTACCTGGAGTCCCGCTCCATGTATATTTTCCATTAAATTTATAAAATTAAACATATTTAATTTTATTTAAAACTAACTTTTATTTAAAACACACCCGGAATTGCTGGGTACGTGATAATAGCCTTAACTGTTAAAAATCTGCAGCTTTTGCTGCGCATTCACTCCACTGCTTTTATAGAATATCTTTATTTTGACCAATGAGAATGCTCATTAATAGAGTTAAGTAAAAGTTTTTTATAAAACCAATGCAATGACCCTGCAGCAAATGCTGCAGATTTTTAAAAGTGTATGTATACATAAAACCAGTGCTGAATGATTCATTTTGCGTATGTCTAAAACTGTGTTAAAATTCTGTCGGGCACGCCGTTGTAAAAAGTACAACTTTAGCATTCTTTTTTCTTTAAAACAAAATTCAAGAAGTAGAGGGCGATAATAACCATTTGTATTCGTCTATTGGATCTCCATTCTCACTTCCTGTAAGTTATTTACATTTCAGATTGCGCAATTAGCTGCACCTATCATTTTAATCTGTGAACATGTGTTGTACTTTATGCAACGCACGCCTGCTTGTGAAATCCTCTCTCAGTAGAATCTTTCTCAGGGAATTTTTTTCTAAGTCCTTTTAATGGGATTTGAGTTAAAATAATGTCTAAACAAAAAACGCTTTTTTAAAGATAACAACAAAATGATGGATTATCTAACGAAATTTTTTGTATGAAGACAGTGATAGTGATAATGTGACATTGAAGATCTGCAAATTCCAGAATGTGACAAAGAATTGAATGATAAAAATTTAGAAGAGGAAAATCATAGAAGTGACTCTCAAAAAAATGTATCTGCTAATGAGATTATTGAAAATAATAGTGACGAAAATATTTATACGGGAAAAGATAAAGTCACAAAATGAAAAAAAATCTGGCAAAAAGAAAATGCCAGGACCAACAGCATATGAAAAGGGGCTAATTCTGAAATCAAAATTTTTATAAAGTCGATTGATCTGAACATGATTGATGAAATAATTGATTGCACTAATAAATATATAGAAATAATTGAAGATAAGTACAATCGGAAACACGGTAAAAAGATGTCTAGAAATGAGTTTATGGCTTTGATCGGACTGCTTTATTTTATAGGCACAATAAAAAGCCAACATGCAAATGATCAGAAGCTCTGGGCAGCTGATCGGCCTGGAGTACAAATACTGAGAGCATCTATTAGTTGTAAGAGATTTTTTTTTACTTCGCATTCATTTCGATGATATAGATACCAGATCTGAAAGGTGGAAATCAGATAAACTAGCGGCCATCCGTTCAACTTGGGATTCATCTGCTCAAAATTGTTTGAAATCTTATAATACAAGCGAATTTATAACAATTGGTGAGATGTTACATCCTTTTAGAGGACATTGCGCTTGAATTCAATACATCCCAAGCAAACCTGCTAAGTATGGCACCAAAATATTCGCATTGTATGATGCTAAAACATTTTACTGCAGCAACATGCAAATTTACATCTGTAAACATTCGCCTGGGGTTTCCACAATAGAGAACAGACAATTAGACATTGTCAAATGTTTAGTAACGCCTATTGAGAACTCTAATAAAAACCTTACAACCGATAACTGCTACTCAAGATCTCCACTAGTTGATTAGTTTTGAGAAAAGACAATCACATTCATTGGTACAGTAAAGAAAAATGAAAAAGAAATTCCTTTAGAATTTTTACCAGGAAGACATAGAGTTGTGGGTACTTCTATCTTTGGTTTTCAGAAAAATAAAACACTGGTTTCATATGTACCAAAATAGAACAAAGCAGTGGTATTAGTATCTAGCCCTTCGTGATAAAGCAGACATTGATGCAGAGAGTGGAAAACCTGAAACATTTCTTAATTAAAATATGACTAACGAAGATGTTGATACCTGCGATAAAATGTGTGCGGCTTATTCTGTATCTCGAATAACAAGAAGCTGGCCTCTTGTCATACTGTATACTATTACTAGTGTAAATGCCCGTCCTAGGACGGTGTGTAAAAATTGTGTTTTTCATTTAAAATTTTTAAAAAAAGAGGAAAATAATTGTCAATATGGAAGCGCTTAGATGAGCAAATTTCGGCTTATTTATGTTCTAATAAACACATTATTAGCATTAACAATGCTTTTGAGTAGACCAGGCTTTCTGGCTAATGTAACATAAGAAAATTAAGAATTCTTAGAACAAAAGTTTAAGAAACATGCAATAAAACCCTATAATTAACAAATTCTGCTGCAACTACTAAATTTTTTTTATGATTTGTTTGGTATTAAATCTTGGTAAGTGTGTTGTATTTTTTGCAAAAAAAAAAAAAAAAAAAAAAAAAAAAAAAAAAGGTACTTTTCGGTTAGCCGGGCGCCAGTGTTATATATACGTACATATATATATACACCTAAGTTTATATAACATATATATGTATGGATATATACATATGTGTGTATAAATATATACAAATATATGCATTTATACATATATATGTACATATATAAACAATATATATATGAGTATATAACACTGGCGCCCGGCTAACCGAAAAGTACCAAAAAAGATTTAGCAAAACTTTTAACGGCTGAATAAGCATGTGCACAACTTTTTGAGTTTTAACTTACTGAACATATAAATATTAAAAGTACGCACAGAAACTGGGGATCAGCAGTAAGAACATAGAATTTTCTTCAAAATGTTATTGTATCTAACAGCGATGTATAAGACATCCACCAAGTAAGAGTTTAGATGAGCAAGTTTGGTTTTTTATGTTCTAATAAACACACTATTAGCACTTACAATACTTTTTTTGTAAAATGACAAAAAAGTGATAAAATATCTTTATTAATATTGACGATCGTTTCATCGCACAAACGGCGACATTTTCAAAATTTTGAAAATGTCGCCGTTTGTGCGATGAAACGATGGTCAATTTTAATAAAGATATTTTATCACTTTTTATAGCATTATTTAGCTTAATCTGGAAATGTAATGTTTTCCCGTGATCCTTTAAAGAAAATCACACTTTTTTTTTCACGATCCTTTAACGTTTATCGTGTTTTTTCCGCGACCCTTTGAAATTTTTTTTTTCGATCCTTAAAAAATTTGCGTTTTTCCCGTGATCCTTTGAAGAAATTCGCTTAATTTGGCACAGTTGGTAGTTGCGTTTTTCTTGTATTTCTTCCGTTATCCCCCCCCCCCTACCAGTATAAAAAGGTCAACAAATTTTAATGCATATTTGCATAGATACACGGGATAATAAAATTCAGTGCCAAAAAAGCGCAATTCCGCGGAGAAGTAACATGTCAGTAAAATGGATTTTGCAGGTTCAAGTCGGGTTCTCTGTATTATATAGTTCTGCATTAATGGAATGAAAAAAAAGAAAAAGAAAAAAATAATGGAACAAAATATTCAGCAAACAGGAATCTTGTAAATGCATGAATTTTGTCTACACTGTTAAAAATTTGCAGCATTCTGGCAGGTCATTTGACCGGTTTTTTTCCGAAAACGGTTACACAACCGTAATTTTAATACTATTCTGACCATATTATTGGTCATTTTATGGTCAGAATATAGTTAAATTATGGTTATGAAACCGTTTTTTCAAAAAACGGTCGAATGACCTGCCAGAATGCTGCAAATTTTTTAACAGTGTATGATCACTGTGGATTATAAATGTACGTAGAGAAATTTCTAAATCGCTCTTGTGAAGGTAAAAAAAAAATCGAAAAATTCACCAATCGGTTACAGGAAATTCTTCAGTTGGTCACGCCAAAAACAAATCGCAAAATTTGTCCATCTATCGCTTAAAAAATCACAAAATTCATCAATCAGTCGCAGAGGAAAAAGAAAAATCATGGTTGTGAGGGAAAAATGAAATTTGTCACATAAAAAAAAAAAACCACAAAAATTACCCAATCGGTAGAGTAAAAAGAAAAGTACTGCAAAATTCATCAATTGTGGGGAAAAAGTTGCAACATTCTTCCTTCATTCTTCAGAGAAAAAATCGTGAAGATTGCCAGTTGATCAAAGGAAAAACTCAAAATCCTTTAATCGGTTGCTTTAGAATATTGCGAAGTTCATATGTAAACTGTCGGAAATTCCTCAAACAGTCGTTGGAAAAAAACGCAATTTCTGTCGATTGATCGTTCTGGTTGATTGGGAAATCTTGTCATTTCAATTTGTGATTCACTGGCAAAATTCACAATATTTTTCTACCATCATTCGAAGAAATTCAGAAAATTTTGCAAAATCACGCAAAAGAATAAAAATCCCTTTCTCGGGGGAAAAAATCGGTAAATGTCACGTGTCTGTAGAAAAATTTAATGAGGCGGAACACACAGCATTTTCCTATTTTGGGAAAGATCCATGAAATCCTGCATGGGATTGCAAATTTTGCCCTCAACTAAATTGTGCTCTCCTCACCCCCCCCCCTCCAAAAAAAAATCATGCCATGTTGGACAGCGTTGATAAAATACATTAAATGTTTTCCCACCAACCGAAACACTGATAATTTTATTGTCAGTGTTATGTGAATGAATTTCTACCTTTTTGGAAAAAGCTTTTTAAAATAGGATTACACATATTATGTGTTTTGAAATTTATTCACTCTGACTTATTGGGAATTAATAATGAGCTTTTCTTTTGATTTAGTAATCTTAATGGTCTTCAGATTTTCAAGTGGAAATTGTTTAGAAATCTATTGGTATGTATCATATGATAGGGCATAGAGAATATTATTTTGGTGGTTTTTAACACAAATCGCAATCGTCTGTCAACAAGCATTGGAAAAACGGTGATAACTTATTTTCAAATATTTTTTGAGTTATGGGGATCCCACAATAAACAATTTAATTAACTCTCACATTGAATTTTAAATTTACTTTAATGTAAGCATTGAAAAATCCATTTATTTGTCAACAGAAACATTGTAGTCTTTTCTAGCTAAATAGTTTTAAGTTTTTTTTTTTATCCTTTTTCGCGAAAAACCAATCATCTTAAAATGAATTAAAAACTTCATTTTGTTTAAATTTGTTAATATTTAAAGTTATTTTAGTTAAAACACTGTGATTAAACATTCATTGTATGATATCTGCTTTAAAAATTTATATTTGTCTCAGCCTTTCCAAGTATTAAGTTTTTCATGCTTAATTTAACATATAATTTTTTAAGACAAATTTTAAAGTATGAAGCTATAAGGTACAGTGTCAAAATAATTACTGCTGGATATTAAAATATTTCTATCGTAATCGATATGTAAACAAAACAAAAGTACAGAAGAATTATTTCTGTTGCTCTTTTCAGAAAGTATTAAGATATTTTCAACTATGAAGCCATAAGGTACTGTAAAAATAATTACTGATGCTGGATATTAAAACATTAAGAAATATTTCAAGAGAAATTGAACGGTTCGTAATATCTACATAACAATAGGGTTAAAGTTTCCACTTGTTAGGTTAAATAGGCGGAAAATACAAAGAACACATTAAATCTAAGTAAATCAAAAGAAAAGTTAAAAATGGAATCACAACAAATCAGATTTAAACAAGTTGGAAATTGCTCGTCAAACGTGGCAAATGAGGTGCGTTCGTACTATAACTAGTTTTATAATTATTTTTTGCACCCCATATTGTACTGAATGTATAATTTTTTGCACTTCATAACGTGCATAGTCTGATACATCATTAAAATGCACTTGCAATAATTTTTCCCATTGGCCGTAATGTAAAGAAAAACTTTTGACTGTCCCTGTAATTAAACTATACATCCGATTTTCCTAAAATTTGAAACGGCTCGACAAAATTTTGCAACAATTATATCTTTAAAATTTCAGATCATTCGGAAGGCTGTAATATCATTAAAATGCACTTGCAATAATTTTTCCCATTGGCCGTAATGTAAAGAAAAACTTTTGACTGTCCCTGTAATTAAACTATACATCCGATTTTCCTAAAATTTGAAATGGCTCGACAAAATTTTGCAACAATTGTATCTTTAAAATTTCAGATCATTCGGAAGGCTCTAATATCATTAAAATGCACTTGCAATAATTTTTCCCATTGACCGTAATGTAAAGAAAAACTTTTGACTGTCCCTGTAATTAAACTATACATCCGATTTTCATAAAATTTGAAATGGCTCGACAAAATTTTGCAACAATCATATATT
Source organism: Maratus speciosus (assembly GCA_963932465.1). Taxonomy (NCBI): domain Eukaryota; kingdom Metazoa; phylum Arthropoda; class Arachnida; order Araneae; family Salticidae; genus Maratus; species Maratus speciosus. Next base: position 168,320,291 of record OZ010796.1, on the reverse strand, counting down.
TGAAATTTCAGACCATTCGCTTGGGTAGTTTTTGCTCTGTTACATGCGGACAGACGGACGGACAGACGGACAGACGGACGGACAGACGGACGGACTGAACGACGACTATAGGTGCTACGTATTTATATAATTACGAACGCACCTAAAAACAAACAATAAATTAACAAAATACCTAATAATGTGTAATCCAAAAAAATTGTACCCAGAAGACAGCAAAATCTCAGTAATGCTGAGATCAATGAATACGCGTCGCGTGACGATATGTGTATACAGACAGGAATAATACGGAACTCCCATTGGAGATCGGTCTTAGCACTTGCGCTGTTTATCCGGAGTGGGAAGCTTAGTGGCCGAAAGATGAACACCGTATTTGATTTACGCCATAGCTCCATGGTTTCTTTTTCAATTTAATGAATCAAGTGAATGACTCGCTATCGCTTGTTTACATTTTACGATAATGTATGTTTTGAACTCGTTTTCTGAAATTGTTTTTCAACTGCACAAATCATTGAACGGTCATCAGTTTTGAATCTTTTAAAGAAAATTATGTTGAACAAAAGGAATTTCAGGTAGAAAAGATTTGTATTTAAGCAGATAGGTTTTCTCTTACACATCTGAAATCAAAATTCAGCCTAACGTGGCTCCATCTTATCGGGGATTGGCAAAATCGATGGGTTCGTCCCGGACGCGTTACAATGACAATTATAATATAGAGATTAAGATTGGGGAGTAAATTCACGTGTATTATTTCTACTGAATAATACAGATTCATGATCAAGGACCAAGCCGAAAATTTATTTTTTTAGAACACTTTCAGAATCCCTTATGAAAGAGCATCTCATATTCAGAGCTAAAATTTCCATCTTTACCTCGAGATGTGTCGGCTTTCCTTTATATATATCGTTCAACAGAAAATTTGGAAGAGGTAACATCAAATAACACAAAAGAGAGGTCTGTTATATGTGCGGCCGAAACTTAAATTCCTCATCTACAAGGAAGCTCAACAAATGCGTAAGTTTTATGTGCAAACAGCATTCAAAAAAGAAAATCTTATGCCTGCCATGTGAAGCGAATAATGTAGATGAAATACATGACTAATTCTGCACGCGCGAAATTACTTAATTATTGTTTATTAATTCACTATTAGTTTTTGTACATTGTGATTGTAGTAAATAGCTTTTTATACATTTAAACCTCTGCTTTAATATATTATAACATAATTAATCTAATTGCATTGCGTAATACTTTCATAAATTGTGATCAGAGATAACTTACATGATATTTGTATATTAAATTATTTGTAAAATTAAAATAAAGCATCAATAATTGAATACTTTCCCCCTGTTGTACAATTTACAACGCACGCCCGCTCAAGTGATGAAAATTTGCACGCCCAGCGAAAGGTTAAACAATAGAAAATTGAATTATGTATTAAACTACACTGGTGTCCAAAATTAAAGACCAGTCACAAAATGATTAAACTACACTGGTGTCCAAAATTAAAGACCAGTCACAAAATGATTAAACTACACTGGTGTCCAAAATTAAAGACCAGTCACAAAATGCTAATTTTCAAGCACGCGAATATTCAAAAGGAAATAATGTAATTCGAATAATTACTATCTCTACAGCACAGCTAGTCCATATAACATTACATTCATGTCACACATGGTCATAAGTGTCACAGTCACTACGGTGAAGCAAAAAAGTAGGAAATTCCATACATCTCATTATGAGTCTCAAATGATCACTATATGTGACTCCACTGAGACGTCACTGTGACTGCTGCTTTGTGACGATTCACCATGTGACTTTACAATGTCAATCATCGTGAACGCCATTGTGATAAGTTATCAAATAATGTCATATGATGGCTTTCAGGTGACAGAGAGACTACTGTGAAGTCACCATTCTTATCTTTTGTGAAAAGTCACCATGTGATTATAGTGTGATATAATTTGGTGACTTATCATAATGCAGCGTTCATGATGACTTTGAAATTGAGTCTAAAAATGGCAGTCACATGAGAGTCACGATGGAACTACATCGTAAAGTCACTTGGTGACTCGTCACAAAGCAGCAGTCACATAGATGTCTCAGTGGAGTTACATATAGTGATCATTTGAGACTCATAATGAGACGCGTGGAATTTCCTATTTTTTGTTTCACCGTAGTGAGTGTGACACTTGTGACCATGTGTGACATGAATGAGATGCTATATGGACTAGCTGTGCTCTAGGGATAGTAAATATTTGAATTATATCATTTCCTTTTGAGTATTCGCTTACTTAAAAATTAGCATTTTATGACATCCTTAATTTTGGACACCAGTGTATAAAAAGCACGTTAAAATCGTCCATTGAAGGGATTAGAGCGCCGCTGTGCCACTGGAGGCTGGAGAAACGTCTGTACGATGCAGAAGTCAGTGAGAATTCTCAAATTTAATTTCTTACATTTTAATTTATTATAACTAAAATTCTGACCAATAGTTTGTGAAGAAAAAGTAACTAATGGGAAAAAATAGAAAAGAATGGTGCGCCAGGAGCTAGGAACTGCATAACAAAAGCTTACTTGTAATGTAGTGGGCTTTACACACTTTATTTTGATATTATGTTCCTGAATAAGTTCATTAATAAGGAAATCAATAGCATTATATTTCATTAATAAAATTAAAAAAAAAAGGAGGTTGGAATTGCCGATTTGTTTTCTAACATTTATATGTATTAAACTTTTAATTCTGACAAATAATTTTCCAGGAAACCTAAATAATATAAAATGCAACACAGCCCCCCCCCCCCCTCCCTTCTTTTGAGACATGAACTGTCATTTACCATTAGCCGTCCAAAAATTTCGAAATCATAATTTTCTGGCTGCCTTTTTAATAATGATGTTAAAAGTTGAAATGCGATCTAGGAAAACTTTCCATTTTACAGAGAAAGAATGAAGCCTGGCGAAATACCAAAAAGAATTCCAGTCAAGATTTTATTTTGAAAAGATTAATATTTATATGTATTTAACTGAAGATATCGTTAGGAAAGTGAATATACGCTGATTAAGTGGGTATTTTATCCTTAACTTTTCCGATTTTCAAAGCAGTATTTAAAAAAAAAATCCGGAAAAAACAAAAATCGCGCAATCGTCTTTAGGATTTTTTAAAGAGTTAATATTAATACTTTTAAAAATCGCTTTTTAAAGTAGAATGTACGCAGATTAAGTGGGTATTTTTTTTCGTATTTTGATTAAAAACGACGGATTCAGATATTTAAACGCTGCAGAGAAAACTAAAAAGGCAGAAACTACACTACGAATATAATTTTATAAAGTATTAATATTAGTAGATTCAGAAAAGTGCCTATATTCAGTGGGTGTTTATTTACTTGTATTTTAGAATATAAGGGAGCCCAGGATATGGACGCGGAAAAAAAAACACACGAAAAAGACGTTCTAAAAATATTCTTTTCTGAAAAGTTTAATATTAAAGATTTTTTCAAATGGATTACTCTTCTATAGTAGCAAAATTACGGCGATGAAAAACGCATTTTTATTTCGGATTCCTATTTTCTTAAGAAAAAGGGATGTGGGCTTAGAAAAACGACATCAGGTAAATTCGGATCTGCCTTGGACTATCCTCACCCAAATTTTCAGATCTCTGTGTACAGTAGATTCTTCTAAACATCGCGGTCAGATAGCAATACATACTGAAAAACGATTTTCTGTTATTAGTTTAGAAATTAGCCTCTTTAAACATTGTACAAACTAAAAGCAATACAGCTGGCCCCTTCGATGTCTGTGTACCTGATGTCATCATCACGCCCCAATGACAGATCACACAGTCGACTTGGATGAAAAAAATCAGACCCCAAAGCAATAGTCCCAATTCGTGAAAAGAGCTGTAAGGCCATTACACTCCCGTATATGTTGCACCAAATGGCTCTTTATTGCCAAACAACGTTACAGATGCATTGAATTTGTCACGGTGTGGGGGCCAGACTTTTCTGGACCCGTATAGTAAACAACTACTTTTTCTGGAAATCTACGAAAGCTGTGTATCCTTGACTGGCATGTCCTCATGGAATTCTCTAGTTAACCCTTTATGTCCGAAATTATGAATTCATGAAAATTTCATCTTCTAAAGCATTTTTCGTAAAATTATGAAACTACTTTAAAGATTTACAGAATCATTTAATAAGTTTTAGAAGGATTTTTCCAATTAAAATTAATTAATTAAATTTGAATTTATAGGGATTTTTAACAATATTTTATCTCCACTCAAATTTTTTATTTAAAATCTTTTTTAATATATAACACGTGATTTATCACATTGCTAACAAAGCATAGAACTAACAATGTAAGAATTGTCCAAACCGGGAATCGAGCCCGGAACCCTTGGAACAGCGCTCCAATTGCTCTACCATTTAAGCTACGATGAGCCCAGCTTAGCATTTCCCACATATGTTGGTAAGGCTCTGCCACTGCAGCACGAGATGGAATAGTCTTCATGAACACACAATCCTGCGGCAAAACATGAGATACAAACACAAATCCAGCATCGGTGAACACATAAGAGGAGCAAACATTCGAACCGTGTTTTCTCACAAAATAAATAAATAATGAGTTATTGTTAGTTTCATGAACTCTGTGCTAAATTGCACAGAAATAAACGGTATTTTTAACCCCCAAAAATTTTCTTCGGTTATAAACCAATTTTAAAACTTGACGTTTCAATCAAAGAGTGTTTTCTCCAAAGCCTGCATTCAGTCAAACAGTGATTTCTCCAGTCTGGCAATCACAGTTGTCAATGTGTACTTTCGAAACCTACCATACATATCACAATTGAAACGGATTGCTTTATAGAAAAATAAGAGTACTGTTAAGGTTAAAGGCTTTCAGAATTACAGATTTCAAGATCTAAGTGAAAAATATGATGTAAATCTTCTTAAAAAGGGAGTTACTGTTGCCCGTGTTCAAAGGGTTGTTTTAGAATCTCTTCTTCTTAGTCACGTCATATCAGTTGAAAAGAAAAACAGATGTTGACAATCGTTTTAAGGTAATACATGGTGAACAGTGGCAAAATCAACCTGATGATATCTTTAAATGGCACAATCACATTATCCATGATTTACCAGCCTGCAATGGAGAACAGGGAGAAGTGTCTGACTGTCTAGATGAAGATATTGGTCTCAATATTTGAAGTGGATTTGTGGCAAATGAGTATTTATTTAGTAAATATTTAATGAATACTACTAGGTACCATATTCTGTCATTTTGTTTTATCAATAATCAACTGAAGTGTGGTATTTGCTCAAATAAAAGAATGCCTTTGTATTATTTGTGATTTGGAACTTATTTCATTCAAAAAGCGTTTTATCCAAATGTCAAACAATCAAAACATGTTTCCTCCTCTGAATTCGGTCAAAACGTGATTTCTCCAAACATTAGATGCATTTTATTAATTTGTTTTATGTTTAATATCTTATGTATGTTGGTAATTCTTTCTAATAACCAGTAATAGAAATACACAATAAAAATTAGAATTAAATACAAGTCAATTTCTAATTTATCAATTTTTTTTTTTTTTGAAAAATTTTATCTAAAGGAGAAAGCATGGTTTGAATGTTTGCTCCACATACATAGTTTTAATTTTTTTTTCAATTATCATTTCTGCTGAGAATTAATAGAAAAATTAATTAGAATTATATACAGATTTAGTAAGTTGTAAAATTAGTAAGTTTACAAGTATAATCTTTTTACTATAGAAATATAGAAATATTTCTGAACTAAACCCCTTCCTACATCTTTCAACGTCAAGAAAGCTGAAAAGACGCAAAGGCAAAATAAATCACCCTTTTAAAAATATTTTTGTTTTCTACAACCCATAATGCTTTTAGAACAATATAAAGTAATGTATCTATAACTCATTCTAAACTGTATTACTACGAATCGATTCATTAAATAAATTTTATAACAAGTTATCTTAATGGTAGTTTAAAGGTACCGAAGGTACCATCTTTTCTCAAAGTTTTTCTGAGCCATGGCAGATTTTATTTTAGTATAGCTAATTTTTTATGGCTATTTGTGATTAATATTAATCAATACAATTCTTAATTAAATTAATTTATGAGTTGCTTTATAAATAAAAGTAATTTAGTTTCATTGAATTATGATATTTTTCTTTTTAGTGATTTGCGATTTAATAAAAGGACAAAGAATATCTTTGAAATGGATTTATTTTGAAAAAAAAATTAAAGAAAACTTTAATACCAAAAGGTATTCGCTTTCTATGCAGATCTTGATTTTAAATATAGCATATAAGGACGTGAGTTTCATAACTCCAGAAAATCACATTTTGGGATATCGCGAAATACGTTTAACTGCGTCCATTGGTTTTCATTGTAAACAAAGATTTTATAATGCCAGAAATACAGGACAAACCAATATTTTGCAGATTATAGTGTTTTTGTGCATGTTTACCAATAGAATAAGTTTATAGAGAAAACACGATTTTTTAAATTTAAGATAAGGTGAGTTTTGAAACTCACGTCCTCATATGTATACTCGCATTTAAATCGAAACTACAGTATAAATAATTTACCCTACAGGTTTATACACTTATAAAAAGACAAATATTTTTTTAATTTACGAAAATATAATGTAACCAACAAACGAAAATGTACAATAACTTTTCGAGCATTTATAAAAACAGTTTATTTTGCTGACACTGATTTTCGTAAACGTTGTTGAGTAGTTTTTATAGAGAATTAATCAGTTTTCTGAAACCGAATTATCCATTTTTGAAATGCTAGTAATTTTCATTTAAACATATTTATCTACGTAACGGAATTTATACATTCAAAAATGGAAAAATAACATTAATCGTAATGTTAATATTAGTGCTGTTATTTTATCAGCTTTATCAGCTGTCTATAACTCTTTAAGACCTGGCCTACACAAACCTATCCATGTCGAGCCTGCACCCATTGAATTGTGTGGATCCTCCCTTTGTATAACCTGACATCGGGTATTTTTAAAAATATTTTTCTAATCAAATATAATCTAATTAATTAGGGGAAACCACCGCAACTTTTCATTTCTACCAAAAATCATGTTCATTGAATATAAACATGTTTATTTTCGAATTCATATCATAAAAAAAATCTATATTCTAAGTCAAGAAACTGATTAGCACTCTATAAAAACTTCTCGGAAATTGTTCTGAGACTTGTTGGCAAGCAAAACAACTTTGTAAAACTTTCTTTAAATCTCGAAAATATTATCGATTTCTGAGGTTACCCAAGTCGAGCCTGCACCCATTGAATTGTGTGGATCCTCCAATGGTATAACCTGACATCGGGTATTTTTAAAAATATTTTTTCAATCAAATATAATCCAATTAATTGGGGAAAACCACCGCAACTTTTCGTTTCTACCAAAAATCATGTTCGTTGAACATAAACATATTTATTTTCGAATTCATAGCATAAAAAAAATCTATATTCTAAGTCAAGAAACTGATTAGCACTCTATAAAAACTTCTCGGAAATTGTTCTGAGACTTGTTGGCAGGCAAAATAACTTTGTAAAACTTTCTTTAAATCTCGAAAATGTTATCGATTTCTGAGGTTTCTATAGATAAAGTGATTAACGCTTTTTGGAATCTTGGATAACTCGGGAGCAGTTATGGGATGTTTTTGTTTGTAGTTACATTATACTTTTCTAGATCAAGAAGCATTTGCGTTTCTAACAGTGTACTGATCTCACACACTTGTAATAAATATACTCCACCAACGCAATACGGCAAGAATTCAATAAGCGTGCAGAATTTTTTAACGCTGTTTCCCCTTCGTCCAATAAGCAGTCATTTTCGGAGTCTATATACCTATAGAGGCGTGCCTTTTGCAATTCCTGGGTAAAGTCCATGGACTTTACTAAAATTAGTGTGTTAAAAATATTTCACAAAATCGCTATAAACTCAAATTTAATGAATCCTTCTAAATCCTTCTAAAATCCTTCTAAAATTTATTAAATGATTATGTAAATCTTCTAATGTTGTTTCAAAAATTTACGAAAAAGGCTTTAGAAGATAAAATTTGGATGAATTCATAATTCAGTACGTAAAAATGTTAAGGGGTAATTATTTCGTTAAATTAAGTTTAATATCAATATTAATGCTGTTATTTTATCACGTTTGTCTGTAAAATATGTTTGTTGAACATAAAAATGTTTACTTTAGAATTCATAGCATCCAAAAAAATCTATATTAAGTCAAGAAACTAATTATAGAAACTATAGAAACTCTATAGAAGATTCTCGGAAACTTTTCTGAAAATTATTGGCAGGCAAAAAAAAACTTTGTAAAATTTTCTTTAAATTTCGAAAATATTATCTATTTCTGAGGTTTCTTAGGATGAAGACTGCCTTTCGGAGTCGTGGCTAACTCGCAAACGGTTATGGTATGGTTTTGTTTGTAGTTACATTATACTTTTCTAGATCAAGAAGCATTTGCGTTTTTTACAGTGCATTGCTGTAACACACTTGTAAGACAAATACTCCATCAACGCAATATGGCAAGAGCCGCAACTGTATATGACGGTTGTTCAATACTAAACACACTTAAGGTTTAATTATTTCTTAAATTATTTATTAAACCACAAATTATTATAATATTAAGGTTGTACAACTTCAGTATTAACACTAGGTTTTAATTGAATTAAATTTGTTTGAATAATTTTATTTTTTATCTGAACTATTATCGCCAAATGAAAAATTAAAATTCATGATGTGAATCGCACAAGGGAGAGGCATATTCGAAAAACATACGGTATGTTTAAATAATTAGAACCTAGCTTTAAAATTTTTGTATCTACAACATAATCCGTTTTAATGCGTATTATCAATACTCTTTTTTTGCGAAAGTTCGATAATACCCTGTATGTGTAGATAAAAAGTACTGGTAATTACATTATTGGTAACGTAAAAAACAATTATTATTTGTGTAACGTCAGCTAGCATACGAAGAAAAATGACAATTTTTGTTATTTGAAGGTGCTCATTGACATTTTTGAGTTTTTAAATTGTTGTAGAATTTACTTAGCTTCATCTTGACATTCTTTTAAATGTACAATATAGTGATCTCTTGATTATAGCGATTCAGATAAAAAGTCCTATTTTGTTTAATATACTTTACAATGCTATATTTAATAAATTAACGAACTTCTGTGTTATGGTTGTACCGAACATTTCCTTGTAGTGTCCCCAATCTTTGTTTACTTTTTCAAAAATTACTAAAATTTTTTATTTCAAATTACTAGAAAAAAAATCAGTCACCATTTTTAAAATTTCAACATAAGCAAAATGCTCTTATCTCAATCTTTAGCTTTCTGCGCGCTATATTTTTAACTATCTGATTCTGATCCCCTACCCCATTCATGTTAAAACTTTGCTCCAAAGTGTCAGCTTAATCATTAAAAAGCAGTAAACCAACGTTTAAAATGCACAAATAATGCGTGAAAAGCAGCAAACAGCTGTTTCGAATCTACTAGCGAGATTCTTCTTCAGTGCAAGATAGGGGAAAAGGAATAGCGTGCTAGAAAAAGCAAGGCTGAGCGAAAAAAAAATCTTTTTCTCTTTTGCTCAGCCTTGCTTTTTCTAGCACGCTGTTCCCTTTTCCCTATCTTGCACTGAAGAAGAATCTCGCTAGTAGATTCGAAACAGTTGTTTGCTGCTTTTTACTCATTATTTGTGCATTTTAAACGTTGGTTTATTGCTTTTTAATATTCCTGCACAAAGGCTTTAATTGCTATTTTAATGTCAGCTTAATCGTCACACAGAGAGTTGACAATGCGTCATATGAAGAACTAACGGATCCTATTCTTTAAAAAAGAGGATTAGGTGGAATAGGCAGCAGCAGAAATCAGTAGGAATGTATACTATTGCTGTCGACTGGGACCGTGGGCCCGTAATGACAACTAATCACATTTTAATCCTTAAATGCATAGTGATGTATATCTGCATCACTTACTATTTCACTCTTAGCAACCACTATATTTATATAGAAATATTAATCGTGTAAAAAATACAAAAATATGCTACAAATTACAGTTAAAAATATATCTGAAAATTTATGGTTACTAATCTTAAATATAAGAATAAAAAACACGATTCCAAAAGAATAATTCATGCATTTAAGAATTAAGTTTTACAAAATAAAATATTATATAAAATGAGGTTATTTAGAGTCATAATTATAAAAATATTTACTAATTTCCAATATTTTAGTTATGACAGTAATTTTTACTTGTATTGCAGATGTGCAACATAAGACAAGTTGACTTATTATACGAAAAATGTATCTCTGAATTTCTTTTCATTATTTTTCCTGTGTAATAAACCTTCCTCAGAATCATATATAATTTTTTCGAAACAAAATAAAAAGTCATGTATTTAAGAGTTAAGGAATTGTTTTTCATTTGTCAGAATAGAGGTGTCATCCATTGCAAGAGAAACCTCTTATCTTTCATAGAATGTAGTCTGAAGGGGTTCGTATCAGTTGGTGGTTCTCGGGTTCGCTGAAATGGCGTAAAAAAAACTCCCACATATAGATGTAAACTCAATTAGTCTTTATTCATTTTTCAATGTGTAAAAGGACATCTAACAAAAAGGGAGCCTCAAATACGAAGCTCTGTAAAAGCAGAGATCAAATATATTTATCTCTATGTGTAGAAGTATATCCGTTAATGAGAAACTCCATCGCATCGTCACAGCGGGAAAAAGGAAAAAACAACAGCGGTCCTTTAACGGACCTTCCAGTCAGGCGGTCAGGGGCAAACTCTTGCATAATGCGTACTGAACTCATATGTTTTGGCATATTGTATTAACGCCAACTAATCAAGATTTTAATGCCTATATTACAAAGACAAAGCATTGGCGACAGGATTAGCAGACAAATTACGTAGCAGCCCCGCCTTTCGGCGCAGCCACAGAATGTCAAGGAACCCTACATGTTTCAAGACTAAGAGCGACAACAAGTCTCGATTATGTTTACATTAAAAGAAACAGATTGCAGTTAAATGTGAATGAGTAATCTTTAATCAATGTATGTGAACTGTAGAAAGCATAATGATAATTGAAGATATAATTTATAACTGCAATTCCAATAAATACATCTTTTCTTTATTTCATTTTTTTACCCGTCAAGTTCTAATAGGAAATGAGAGTAGTTTATTTATAGTGGAAATGAAAAACGTTAAAGAAAAAATGAACGGTTAACAGAAAGAGCAGCTGTACGGAGTTAAATATGATCGTGATTGCATTCAAATAAAAACCGTTAGGAATGGAAATATAAATAAATAATCGAGAATGAGAATTTTGAATAAGTGAAACAAAATATCTGAAACCATAAATCTTTATATGTGTTGAGAATGAGAAAAGTTCCTTGTGAAAGGAAAAGAAAAAAAAACTAAATGAATGTAGAAGTATGAATTGTTTTAGGAAAAAGAATTACTATGATGAATTTACTTGTTTAAAGTAGATTTTGAGAAACGGGGGATGAACTTGATATGCTGCAGTTAGATCTGCCACATGTCTCACCGGGGCAACCGAGAAAAAGCTGTGACGGTACGTTGCAGCTTTATAGAAAAACAGACAAACTGTCCATTTTTAAATTGTAAATCTTCAAACACAGTTTTACAAAGTAAACACATTAGAAAAGGCTTACATATGAGCTTGTAATTTGAAGAAGAAAAAAACATATGTTTAAAAGTTATATGCATGTAAAGCATAAATTCAACTAGGTTGCTTAAGTCTTTGTATCCATTGCAACTTTAAAGTCAATGAGCAATCATTTTTTTGTGTCCTTGGTACCAAGACTCACTTTTTTTTTACTTTGACCCTATTTGGGATCAGCCATGTAATATGCATTTGCAAGCATTTAAAAGAAATAATAAAAACACAATTCAAGTACACTAAAAATAAAAATGAAAATATATAAGGTATGAGTAATTGTAACTAAAACTTAGATGTACACATGAAGAGAATAAATGTAAAAATTGAAAATTCTTGCACATGGCACAGGACCACAAAATAAAGAGGTGCCTAAAGCACGCCCATAAAAAAAGGGGTGACCCTAATTCTTGTATGTCAACAAGTATTATGGCTTCGGTTTAAGACCTCGGCCCTAGAGGAAGAGGGAATAAAAAGGACGACTCACATTGAGCACAACATGAGCCTCCTCGCTCCTCAGTAGGTCACAGTGATCTGCGAAAGGAGCGCGATTCAGTATCTCATATAAATTCTTTGTAAGTAATTCGAATTGGAAAACCAATTCACGTGAAAGATGTCTCTCATCACAGTGTTGCGTGAACCTTAGGGCAACAATTTTGAACGGTTCACGACTTCTTGTGGGCAATGATTATAAAAAGAGGAAAAAAATATGTTGTAAATATCAAACTTCTCAAAAAGGACAATCCTAAAGTGGTGAGAGACGAAGTGTCATAATCTTGTAAAATTATGTTCAAGTCATGTAAGCAGGTATAAAATTTAATTGAAGGTTTTTTTTTTTTTTTACAACAGATATAAGGTACATGTAAAAATTATAACCTTTCTTTTTTGAATGAAAAAAGAATATCTAGCTAGACTTGTTACTGTTAAGTTGTAACTAAAAGTGAAAGCATTTAAAGTTAGCTTGTTTTGTTTAGCTTACGTGCGTAAAAAAAAAAAAAAAAAAAACATATAGAGAAAAATGCAAAGTGACACAGAATATTGTTCACACATGATCTTCGAATCAACACACTCATGGACCAGCCACATCATTATCAAAGATCACCTATAAACAACACATGTATAATCTTGGCCAGAGAATAACAACATAGTGTCACAATACATAAATTCAAAATAAGTCTTGTAAATAATAAACGATTATCTTTGTCTTAAGTTATAAGTGTGTGGTTGAAAGTTACTAGTGAAATTACTGTTATTAACATGACTTGAAGGATCAAACAAATGTCCATAACGAGGTGGTGCAAGGAGTAGTCTATCTATGTGCACGCGAAATGCTGTATCATCAGCAGCATGTAATCTTTTTATCGAGAAAGACACAGGTGAATGTTTATGTGTAACTATGTATGGTCCTGTATATCTAGGTTTAAATTTGTCAACTGTTTTTAAGTATACAATGTCTTTCAAATGGATGTTTCTTAATTTAGCTTTTCGACTGTACATTTTATATTTTTTATCTTGAGCAGTTTTAATGTTAGAATAAGCTTTTTCATAAATTTTGTGCAAGTCTTCTAGTAAGTTATAAATTTCAATATGTTTATCTAGAAAAGGTTGATTACAAGAATGATCAAAAGTGTCAAGGATTAATGAAGGTTCACGACCAAAATGAAGCAAATTAGGGGAAAATAATGTAGTAGAATGTCTTGAACCATTGTAAAGAGATTTGTGTATAAAAATTGCATTTTCAAAAGTGTGACCTTCTTGTAACAGAGTAGTAACAGAGTATTTAATTGAGGTGTTTATGCGTTCCGAAAGACTGTTCGACTGGGGGTGTGAAACAGAACTGTGAAGAACATTTATACCAAGAGTATCATTAAAAATATTATATACAAGAGCAGTATACTGGGGTCCTAAGTCAGACAAAACCACAGCAGGTCTGCCGAAAGTAGTAATGTAACTGAAAAGACATTTAACTATTTTAGAAGCAGAAGTACCGTTAAGTGGATAAAGTTCTACGTGTCGTGAAAAATGATCAGTGACAGTTAATACATGTTTTCCATTTGAAAAAGGTCCAACTAAATCTGTGCTTATTGTGTGGCCAGGGTATCTGTGCGTGTAAGTGGGTTGTAAAGGTGCAGGAGGAGTGCGGTGATGCTTTGCTTGTAAACACTTGATACATGAGGCGACAAAATTCAAAGTGTCAACATACATGTTTTTCCAAAAGTATCTAATAGAAAGAAATTCATGTGTCTTATGGAAACCAAAGTGAGACAGATGTGAAATAGTTAGGACTTTACTTTTTAGGGTATCTGGAACAACAATATGATAAGAAAAGGAGTTGTTGCTCAGGTCCTCTTTCTTTATCATTAAAACTTTCGAATCAGGATGAATGAAATATTTAGGGAACTTTTGTGAAAATCCTTTGGTTAAAATTTCATTGTAAATTGAAGACAAATTAGGGTCGCTTTTCTGTTCCATGCAGAAAGTATCATTAGATATTTCTAACAATGGATCACGTTTTGTATGAGTACCAGTTACAAGATAGTTTACATTATGAGTGTTGATATTTGACGAGTAGTTGTTAGATTCTGTTGTATCCTAGTCCACAATAGATAATGGTTGAGTGTCATGTAGAAGTTCAGGATTAGTAAGCAAGGTTTGCTGATTATTTTCAAAATTGCAACGAGATAAATAGTCAGCCAAAACATTTGTTGCACCAGGAATGTGTTGAAAAGTATAAGAATATTCAGAAAGTTCAATAGGCCACCTAGTAGTTATATCAGCAGGATTTGTTGTTTTGTTGTATTTTTTTAAATTCTTACTGTCAGAAAGAATTACAAAATCCCTGTTGTATAGGTAATATTTAAAAGCAATAACTGATTTGTAAATTGCCATAAGTGCTAGTTTTAATGCTGGGTATTTCTTTTCTGAAGATTTTAAAGATTTAGAAAAATAATCAACAGGTAATAACTGATTGTCATGTTCTTGCAACAAGGCGGCAGAAATGGCAACATTTGAAGCGTCTGTGTTTAGATAGAAAGTTTTATCCCAATCTGGTAACCTTACCATAGGCGAGTTAAAGAAGATTTTCTGTATAGTTTCAAAAATATCCTGGTGTGTTTTTGTCCATTTAAATTTAGCTTTAGGTGTGGTTAAGTTTATTAAAGGTTGTACCAATTCAGAAAAGGATGGAATAAGAGATTTTTAAAATGTGATTACACCAATGAGTCTTTTTAATTGCCTTTTTGTTGTAGGAATGGGGAATGAAGTTTTTGCCAATGAGGAACGAAATAGCTGTTTGCTCATTATATTTATTAATTTCGGCAACAGCTTTGACCTGATCAAAGAAAAATTGTAATAGTTCGGGGTCCCCGTCAAATTCAATAACACCAATTGGGATGTTCTTAGCCATTGTCGCCAAAGAATCAATTTAAGTAATGTGATAGCTGATAATTACCGAGTTTCTGTATAATACCACATATAAAATACTATCACTGCATAAAACCAAAGCATATCAAATAATAAAATGCAATTTAAAATTATAGCATTATCAAATATAATTAAACATAATATAGGATAATTTAAAGAAAAGGAAAATTTTCTCCTTTTAACTTTATCCAAAAATAAGAATAAAAAGTCTTAATGTAACTTCTTTAAGAGTAGGAAAAAAAATCTATATAAATCATGCCAATAAATCAACTAAAATTGCATAAGCAAATAGCTCATTTTTAATAGAGGCATGTAAAAATAATTACGTAAAATATCCCTAAAGTTTGTGAAAAATCACAAATTTAAAAATAAGGGATTTAAATTTATACTGAATATAATGCCCTCTTTTTTTTTTTTTATTAAAAAGTAAATCAATAAAGAGCATGAAAGTCAATGCAAAAATAATATAAATCATTTCAATCACATAAAAATTACATTGTAAAATATTCTTTCGTGAATACGAAAATTAAACTAAATATAATTCAATGCCAGGATTTAATGTGACTTCAGTAAATTACTGAAAAGAAAAATTTTGAAACAAATATTCAATTCTCGTATTCTATATATATGTGTAAGGGAAAAAAATGAGCAGTTTTCTTTTTACTATCAACTGCCAAAAAAAAAATTGTGTTTTATTATGGCATTTTTGCCACTTTTCACTATGAAACGAAAATTTTCTTCAGGTTTTTTTTTAAAACCACTTGTCGATTCACCAAATTTCACAAACAATTGTAGAGTCCTTGAAGGAAAACAAAAACTGAAGACACTCGATACCTCACAAGCGTTTTTGCACTTCAGAATTAGCCGTCACACACTTTTCACACTGTCACACCCTTAAAAATTGACGCACTAACATTTCACTTTTTTGCTGGAATTTTATGTCACTTTTAAACATATTTCACAAAAAAAAAGCACTGATGACACAAGTGACGCATAAGGCGGTTTTCATTAGACAGAACTTGTGCACAACACTGGTGATCTTTTTTTTTTCTCAGAAGAGTTGGAGGGAGCACACACGAATTCACCAACACACACAAGAAACGAAAAGGTGACCAGAGGAAAAAAAAACACAGAAGAAGCCACTGACGAACTTCGGCGAAAGAAGGGGGAAAACACAGCATCGTAAAATGTCCGTCCAAGAGATGAATTCCCTCACTCGGAAAAGCTCTCTCCAGAAACAGAACAGGGGATTTCCCGTTTCCGTGCGACAAATGAACTGCCGGTCATCTTACACAGGTCACTGGCGAAGACATGTAGCGGCGAGAAAAATGTTCGCAGGCAGAGAGAAGTAAAATCATGTCTGTATTCATTTCATTTTTTTTAATCTTTTAGTTGGAGACAAATTCGGCTGGTATGCACCAATTATGTCTGAAGGGGTTCGTATCAGTTGGTGGTTCTCGGGTTCGCTGAAAGGGTGTAAAAAAAACTCCCACATATAGATGTAAACTCAATTAGTCTTTATTCATTTTTCAATGTTTAGAAGGACATCTAACAAAAAGGGAGCCTCAAATACGAAGCTCTGTAAAAGCAGAGATCAAATATATTTATCTCTATGTGTAGAAGTATATCCGTTAATGAGAAACTCCATCGCATCGTCACAGCGGGAAAAAGGAAAAAACAACAGCGGTCCTTTAACGGACCTTCCAGTCAGGCGGTCAGGGGCAAACTCTTGCATAATGCGTATTGAACTCATATGTTTTGGCATATTGTATTAACGCCAACTAATCAAGATTTTAACGCCTATATTACAAAGACAAAGCATTGGCGACAGGATTAGCAGAGAAATTACGTAGCAGCCCCGCCTTTCGGCGCAGCCACAGAATGTCAAGCAACCCTACATGTTTCAAGACTAAGAGCGACAACAAGTCTCGATTATGTTTACATTAAAAGAAACAGATTGCAGTTAAATGTGATTGAGTAATCTTTAATCAATGTATGTGAACTGTAGAAAGCATAGTGATAATTGAAGATATAATTTATAACTGCAATTCCAATAAATACATCTTTTCTTTATTTCATTTTTTTTTACCCGTCAAGTTCTAATAGGAAATGAGAGTAGTTTATTTATAGCGCAAATGAAATACGTTAAAGAAAAAATGAACGGTTAACAGAAAGAGCAGCTGTACGGAGTTAAATATGATCGTGATTGCATTCAAATAAAAACCGTTAGGAATGGAAATATAAATAAATAATCGAGAATGAGAATTTTGAATAAGTGAAACAAAATATCTGAAACCATAAATCTTTATATGTGTTGAGAATGAGAAAAGTTCCTTGTGAAAGGAAAAGAAAAAAACTAAATGAATGTAGAATTATGAATTGTTTTAGGAAAAAGAATTACTATAATGAATTTACTTATTTAAAGTAGATTTTGAGAAACGGGGGGTGAACTTGATATGTTGCAAATAAATCTGCCACATGTAGTAACATTGATTTGTCGTTCAAATAGGAAAAACGCCTCCCAATATACAGGGTGTCCGGTCTCAAAGGTGTCCAATGGCTAATTCCGAAACCGTTAGTCATAGACATGTAGTTCCAATTACAAAAATGTTTTAAATCAGGTAAAGAACTATTTTAAAGGTGATTTGGGTCAATAAAGACACTTTTAAAGAAATTACGAAATTTAAATTTTATATGATCCCCCGGTCCTATAAGTTATATTTAGTAAAATTTTCGTATTACACTGACAAGTAAGACAAAAAAGTCCCATTCATAGAACACTAAAATTGAGCGAGTTATGAAACTTTAAAAATGTATGACTTATGCCAATTTTCTGCTCTGAAAACAAATGAGTTCGGTTTGGCTTTGAGAGGTCACATACCAAGTGCTTAAAGTATTCGAAGATCTTAATTCATGTGTATCTGCGCTTTGAAAAAAATCGTACAAGTATTACGATTAAGTTAACACATATTGAGTTTCAGATTGGCTAAAATAACATATGTTTTATTTTGTCAGGATTTGAGACTGTTTCTCTTATGATTTCTTTTAACAAATATTATGTTGTTTTTATAAGTTTTTATGTTACTTCAATGATCGTATGTATGTTTTTCCAGTTCAAAATTTGTACTCGAACTTTAACGCACTTTCAAATATGCGATCGATATTGCATTTTACACACTGGCGCAAATCTCATAACAATCTAAGATTATTATGATTTTCGGTGGTTACCATTTATACTTATTTTACAGGATAACACAAAAAATTTCGGATAGATTACCGCCAAGAAGTTTAATAAAAAGTTTCAGATTAGGTAATACAAGAATGCAATTGTTGTGTTTTTTAACTTTTACGTGTATTTTAGCACTGAATCCGAAAATTATCTTAATTTTTAACCATCATGTCAGGATACTTCGCAAATCATAAATTGTCAAATTTAAAGAATAACAAAAATCGGATAAGGGAGGTAGGGGAGATATGATACGCTTTTTTTTTACTATTTTTTTACAATCCTTAGAAAGCTATTTTTAAACAAATTTTTAGTGCTTTCTTACAAAGTGACCTTTCATTCATTTATTAAAAATATTGTGAATTTAAAAAATAGTCACTCAAAAAATATATCCCAATTATTTTAAATGGTTACTGCCATATCAAATCTCCCCATTACTGGGGAGGATTGATACACTAGCAAGGGAGGTTTGATACATTGTTATGTAAACTGAAAAAAAAATGCAGACAATTCAATTTATGCGTCATACAATATTTTATGATAAATCTAGAAATATTTAAGTAAAATGTGAAACGAAATGACTTTGGCATATTTTTGTTTCAGAAATGTTTTTCACAAAAATATCTAAACTATTGCTATTACTTAAACAATCCCATTAACACACTTTTTAGAAAATGAATAATGAAAAAACACCCCTAGAGATATAGCTACAAGGAAAAATGAAGTGAACATTGCTGATTTGCAAAAAATGTAACATAAATTTTCCACATTTAAGATTCCTTTAACCCTTTCATGGGCAAAGCATTTTCAATGCTAAAGTGTTGAACAAATGAGTGGCACCGGGATATACCAACAAATTTAATTAGAAATAAGAAAAGGGATATATTTCACTTTCATGCTAAAAGGAAAATGTTTTACTAAAATGCTGGTGCGAATGTGGCGTTTGGGAATTAAAATTAAGTGTTTTCATAAACATATCATCACCCCTGAAATGGTTAAAAGTAAAACTAATAACTCTATCATTTTGATAAGGAAAATTGGGTAGATTTAACGTTTTTTTCAATTTGCCCTTCGTAAATTATAGAAAAATTTTCCCTTTCAGGCCATTTAAACTTTTTACCTTCTACATGACGAGCAAAGCGAACTAACCATCTATCATCGCACTGGTTTTCTATGTAACCTACATAATGTCCATGAATAGTTTCTTTGTTCTTCCTTACCAATTTCAGTAGCTCTTGCTGTAAAACAATAATGAATATTACAGTCCTATATTAGTTTACAAACTTAAAAAAAAACTATTAAATATCAAATATACAAGTATATCATTTCTCCCCAGTACTAATGTATAATTTTCAAATGTAGTTGTTTTTGGTAAAATAACATTTGATCTATAATCTACAGCTTATTTCATATAAAAATTCATACAATTTAAAAATTTATGTTAATTCACTAAGTTATGATTACGTCTTAGGTCATTTTAAATTTATATTGAAAATTGCAATTTTTAAAAGAACCTTTCTCAATATTATTGAGTGGTTTTTTTAACACGTTCACTTCCAAGCCTATAATGTAATTACTTTCAAATTTCTTCTTCAAAGTCGTTTGCCACCACTTTGGCACTAATCAGGACCACTTTGGCACTAATCAGACCTTTCAGTTTTGCAGGAGGAGTGGCGACCAAGTTTACGCCAAAGCGAAAAAGTGCTTGTCTGAGTTTTTCGAAAAGTCCTGGTATGTACTTCATTTTGAAATATCTCATATTACTCTGTGGAGTTTTTTGTATTTTCATATGGTTCTTCTTCGAGTGGATTAGCTTATTGGGAATCCATTCTCAACTGCAATGTTTCTAATGGTATTTAATTCATTTTCAAGGTGATTAATAGAGCAAACACTAAACGCTAAAGTTGAGCGGAGCAAGTTTGTAGTTAAAAGGTGCTGTACTTTCAAAAGGAATGGTGCGGTTAGACTTATTTACTTTCCTGTAGACTGTGCGCTCAATTGTTAAGATTGATAAATTTTTAATTAGCATTACGTCTAGAGATGACAGCTGGTTATTATTTTCTATTTCGATGGTAAATTTTATGTTAGGATCCATATTATTTATTCTGTTAAGAAATGCATACAGTTAAGATAATATGTGATCGCATACTATGAAAATGTCGGCCACATAACGATACCATACTGACGGAGTTAAAACGCTGTCTGTTAAAATTTTTTCTTCAAATGGACGTAATTTGAAGTCGGCTAAAATACTTGAGATGGGGGAACCCATTGCTGCTCCTTTAGTCTGCTTATAAATCTTCTTATTAAACACGAAAATATTATTTATAGTTACTAGGTTAAGTCCAGATTTTACGGTGGTCTTCATTTCTGAGTTTAATGATGGCTCGTTATCAATAAAATTATTAATGAGTAATTTTACTTCGTCAACGTCGATTGATGAGAAAAGTGAAATTATGTCAAAACTTGCTAAAACACTCTATTTATTAAGCTTCAAATCCTTAGTCCGGTTAATGAAATCAGTGGTCGACGATAAACTATAGTTAGACGGTGGTAGAAAAAGGTTCAGAAAAGGAACAAATGCTTTTTCAAGGAAATACGTCGGGCCTGCACATTTTCCAACTATCGGCCTTAAAGGACAATTATTTTTATGGTCCTTTAGTCCCCCAAATATTCTTAGAGTGGTGGCGGTGTTATTTACTCTCAATTTGCTTTTCATTATTGGTGGCCAACATCCTCTATTGATTAAAGCTTCAGTTTTACTCTGGATTTGCTTGCTCGGATCCTTGTTAAGTGGTGTGCATTCTATATCTGCGATGCACGTTTCCATTTTTGCGATATAATCCATACGGTTCATTATTGCGATTTTATTTGTTTTGTCTGTTTGTATAATAATAATATCTTGATCTGCTTTAAGTCGATTAATTACCATATTATTTTTATTTTTAATACTTGATTTGGTAACGAATGCTTGCACATTATTATACATAACACTTCTCGCAACATCTCTTTTCTCTGGGTCTATTGACAAGGTTACTTTTTCACAATCTGCGATTATGTTTTTGGTGTTTACATTATTCTTAAACATAAATTTAGGACCTTTTACCAAAACTTCATTTTCCTTATTCGATATTTCTCTATTCGAAATATTAATATATGGCACAGGTTTGCACTCATGATTTTCTGATTTCAAAATATTCAAATTATTGAATTTCTTTTGTATGGTTTTCGACTTACTTTTCCGTTGTATATCTCTGTAATGCTCTGTAATACGTAGTGCGCTGTCAAAATCAGGTGCTGTTAATTAAGCATTTCTATTTATTTATTTACTGATGTAAAGAAATCGATACTGGTTTCAAAATGGAGTGCAAAAACTTAATTAAGAAATACAAATATGAACGTCTTAGATTAGATCGAGAACTTTTAAACCTGCGTTTCTTAAAAAACTGCAAAGATACGAATCTTGTTCCGAGGTTTTTAAAGTGCCGAAGTTATTTTGCAAGTCACCATTGTGAAACTCTCAAAAAAGCATTTGAATTAAACTGCCTAAAACTATGCATTAGACAAAAATATAAATTAATTGACCAGATTACAGTGAGTTTTAAGCCTTATCATGCTGCACTCGCTGCAAAGCAAGACTGCTGCAAATTTTCTGCAAACTAAAATTGCTATGTGGGTTATAAGCGGATTCTACAGTATAAACAAGAACGAGAAAAAGCAATAACTTCTTCCGAGTCACGCACGTTTTATATGTAGAAACCACAGAAACCAACATATTCTCGAGAGAATAGATTTAAAGAAATATTTCTGAAATAAAAATTTCAGTTCCTGCTGCTGATTTTTAGAAACGTGTCCAAGTAGTTTTTATAATATAATAATGGGCTTTCTGAAACAGAAATACCGATTTTTTAGGCAGTGAACGTTTACTGAAACCAGTGGTAGCAAAAAATAAATGTATATATATTTTTTATAAATGCTTCTTTAAATCTTGAAAATATGTTGGTCATTGAGGTTTCTGTATATACAGAATTGTTTTATTAATCGTGTATAATTCAGAAGAAAATATTGTATATTTTCGTGTGTGGTTATACAGGGCATCCCTATTGTCCCTGACATATTTTAAAATTCAATATAAAGTCAAGTAATAGTCGTACAGGAGTGAGTTTGGACAAAAAGGCTCTCACTATAAAAAGTTTTCTTGAAGCGAATGAAAATAATTTTCCAAACTTCGATCGTAGATGGCACCACTTGTCCGCCTGCTTGTTTTAAAAAATTTGTTTTATCCGATTTTCAGATTAGTTTTGACGTTGTGACACAGAAATGACGACTCCCAGCGAAAAAGCTAAGGTTGGTATTTCAAAACCAAATCCATCTTTACTGTTCAAAGGAACTTTCGCGCCAAAATAAAAAAGAATAAAATCTCCATCTCGGAATAGCATTTTGAACTGGCATAGGAAAACTATTAGAAACTGGAAAGGTTTTGGATAGACAAAGAAGTGGGCGGCTAAGTACATCCGAAGAAAATGTTGTACGCCTTTGTAACTGCTTTTCACAAAATAAAATGATCTGTAACTTATTGTCTTGACTTTCCCATGCTTCTTTGTGATAGTTTAAGGTACAGCGCCATCTATGGATGAAGTTTGGAACTATCGTTTTATTCGCTCGAATAAAACTTTTCATCGTGAGAAGCATTTTATTCAAAACCGCACTCCTGTATGATAATTACTTGATATTATATTGAATTTTAAATTGTAACAGGGCTTTTGGTACACCCTGTTACATACTTTTCATAGATTAAGAAATATGTGTTGTTTTACAGTGAAGTTAAATGCAGGTGCAAACTTGAAAAATCAGTTTTTTTACAGGATGCAACCATAGGTTTTTTTTCTTTTAAGAAATCTTGAATATTGAATACCTCTTAACATGTTAGTTACCTCATTTCAGATCCGAGACATCATTTATTAAAATTTCTAATATTTTAATAATCACAACAACATTTTCCTAACATAAAATTTTAAATTAATTTTGTACGTGCTAAAAGTGTTTGACATTTAAGATTTAAATTTTTAGTTCATCCAGTACAAGTAACACACTGCATAAAAATCCAATTTTGCATCGTAAAAAAAATCTTATAATGCATTATATCACACTATAATTCTTTTATAATCTTATTAACATTAAATATTATCTTAGTTTTGTAATACTCTGAAAGACAAACATTTGCGGCTGAGCATAAAAAACTGTTCAAACAAATGATAAAAAAGACCATTATGTCATAATTTTTTAGAAACATGTTTTCTTAGAAAATTACTTTTACCTACTAAATGAAAGGCTGCTGTGTTAAAATTGAATAACAAATAGAATCATTAATTCGGGTCATTTTAGGTTTAAAAGATTTTACGGGACCTCCTAAGAAATTTATATTTTCTTAAAACATGCCACTATAGATGCAAATGGTATATTCATTAAAATACAGATTTTTTTTTTTTTTTTTTTTTACTTCGATTACAAAAATAAAACGTTAAGTTTCGAAAATAACCTGTCGGTTAAACACATTAGACATTTTTTCCAAAGAATTCTCAAAAGGAAAAAAATTATTCATTTTAGCGTTCAATTAATTGTGCAGATTTATTTAACTTTTGCAAATGAGAAATTTCATTTTTATGCTTCAATTTTCTATTTTTTAAAGGGTCGGCTAACATTGAAATCTGAAAATTTACGTAACATTTTAAATATGTTTATCTTTAACATTAATATCCTACTTATACAAAAAAAAAAAAAAAAAAAAAAAAAAAAACGAAGCTGTTTTACACTTTTTCTTTATAAGAATTTAAATTTATTTGTTATTAATTTTAAAACATAAATAGAACCATATTCTTTTAGGTTTTGATATACTGCTCGCAATGATAATACTTAGCCACGTGAGCTGTTTCTTAATAAGTACATAACATAATATTCCAATATAAAACGATTTATTGATTATTAAAAAAAAAAAAAAAAACATATTTGCAAAAAAGTTGATTTTCTAGCATAAATTTGTACACTTTGTTTCGCCTCAGATTACTGGTCAATTGAATTAGCTACAACATGGATGTGTCATAGAGGTATACTGTATTCTATGTGTACAGCTATGCTGTACACATTGAAATACTTTGCACCTCCCCCACCCCCCACCCCAGTGGCAAATTTTGGAACTCAAAAACTGTACGAGATGCGACTACGTGTTTAATAAAATGTAGAAGAGCATCACGTTCCTATACAGAACGCGATGGCGGATTTGAACACCATTCCAAATGAAGCCTTCCAGAAGTGCTTTCGGCAGTGGAAGTACATGTTGGCTAAGTGTGTGGAGGCACAAGGGGCCTAGTTTGAAGGTGATTAGGGTCACGTTATCGTCAGGTAACTAATATATTTTTTCTATCATAGGTAGGATACATTTCAAACAGGCAACGTATATAGAAACGTTGGATATGGTCTCAGTTTGTGGCCATGCAACACTGCATTAACTGTTCTATAATTCGGAATGTAGCTTATTATACAGTGACTAAATTGCAGTGAATTTCCAGTATTTGGAATGATGCTATCACATTTCATACACAGCAAAGATTTTTTTATTATTGCTGAGATATTTTTAATATTGTTAAAGTTGTGAACGAAAATAGTGATTTGATTTGGAACGATGCACTCTAAATTTTGAGAGAAAAAGTAGTTCCCGACCCTGGTTTCTTTATTTAAATTGTTTTCCTTTATGAGTAACATCATCTCTTTCGTTTTGTAAAGACACTTGTTTAATCTGGCTCATATTTTGAATTGCATTATTATACTGGGTGATTTAAAATAACTTGGCTGTCTCAAAGCCGACCGGGCCAACTAGAGGCGTTGCAAATTATATGTAATACAATAAAAATATACAAAAATCATTCTACATAATTTTATTTATACTGTATTTCCACGTATGATACACATTTACGATACAACTACAGTACAAACTCAAAGTATTTGCCAGACGCCTGGAAACACCCATTACGCAGCAGGATGTATTCAAGATACACCTGATGATATATTTGAGAAATTACGGCAGTCCATGCAGCATCGATATAACTCGTGTCTCCAGGAGTCTGGCAAAAACATCGAGCATCCCCTGTAGTAGTATTGATCTCAAATGTGTAACATGTATGGAAATACAGTATAAATAAAATGATGTAGGAGGATTTTTGTTTATTCTTCTTATATTGCATGTAATTTGAAACCCCCTCTAGCGCCCCGAATTGCATTTGCGACCCCATGTTCCTAATGTGATTTTTGATTCTTTTTGTACACCTGTTTTGCCCTTTCATTTTGGCTACATTATTTTGAATCGCCCTATATATGCATAACAACTCATTGCTAGCAACATAGCATATTCTTCGTTCTAAATTCGTGTCATAGAGTTTTATCATAAACTTAAAAACTTAAAACAAATCTTATTACTAGGTAGAGCAAAAGGTTCTGGGAAATTTGTGAACGTTGCGTTGTTATGCGCAAATTAATAACAAAAGCAACAAGGACTATTCTTCAAAGTAGAGACCATCATAGTCTACGAATTTCTGCTGTCGTTATACCAGATTCCGGATTTGCTGGAAGTACCATAACTTCTCCTTGGATTCGAAAAATTCTTGACAAGCTTCTTCAACTACGTTAACCCATTTATGCCTAGCGTCCCATTTTTGGGACGTTTAAAATTTTAATGCATTTGTACAATTTTCTTCTGCTTTATAACATGAAAATTGCATGAAATCATTATTTATAAATGTCTTTATCTATAACCGAGAGATGACAGCACAAGGTGGATATTTATTTGCTTAAATTAAGGCTTTTTTCGGTGTTTATAGAATTTTAATTTTTCAACAGGGCGAAATGTAAAAAGTAAGTATTTGCATTTTTTTCTATCATGGACCCAAAATCGCAAGTTATAATCTTAGCTTGTGGACTTTTTTGAAATACGTATTTTTTTAAATTGCGAAATTGAATGTTCAAGACTATTTTTATGCATTTTTGTAATGTACAAAATATAGGGTTCTAGGCACAAATGGGCACATATTTTTGTTAGAAATTTAAGAGACAGTTATTTATGCAATCTCCTTTCGAAGATATTTATGAAATAAATTGTTATTAAGTCTGCAATACGATTGTTCTTATTTTATTATTAATAATAGTTATAACGTTATTAGTCTCTGCAAAGAAATAAATATATTTTTTGTAGTTCATTAAAATACTAATTATAGTACATAATATACAATTTAAAACATTTTAAATATAAATATAGGCAAAATATATAATTATGCATATTATTCTACTAGAAATACTCATTTTTAGTTATTTTACATTTTATCAAATAAATACAAAAAAATTTAAGCTTAATTTTTTTTAGTATTTTTCCAGTTCATTTTGCAACATTTTAAAGTGATTTTACCAAAAAAATTGAGAAAACAAAAATTCAGGCACAAATGGGTTAATGGATTCAAATCGACGTCCCTTGAAAAAGCGTTGTATTGATCGAAAGAGGTCATAATCGGATGGAGTCACGTCTGGCCTGTACTACTAGTACTCCTATATACGATACAAATTCTGTTAACTATTCGATTAAAAATTTCCCAGAACTTTTTGCTCACCCTAATAATAAATAAACGTCTAAAAATTCTTATGTTGTTTTTCCTAGTACGTAAGTCCATTACACATACGCTTTTTATCAAAATAAAGAGAAAAAGGGATCTTAGTTAAAGACATCATTTGTTCTTTGCTTTTAATATTAATATTATCCCCTCTATGATTTATCTTGGCACTCTATTCTATTTAAAAGAACTCCATTCTAAATATAAACAGCGAAAAATCACTCGCACAGCATAGATAATGAAACACTTTGCAACACATTCACAATACTATAACAAAACTTCACAGCTTATTAAACGTGAAAGGTGATGTTTAAATGAACAATTTGAAAAAGGCATAACTAAAACGTATTTGAAAACCCAATTTCCGCTATTACCATGAATAGTAAAAAAATATATACGATTTTTTGGTGCAGCCCTGTATATTATATGGATATGTATGTATATTACATAGCATGCTACAAGTTAGTTCAGTTAAAGGCATAGCACAGTTGAAAGTTTCCATTCAGGAATTTCCGCCGATAAACGGCTTTTGTTGGGAATGTTTGTGAGGCCCTGTATATCGCTCACCTGCAAGAAAAGTGACACATCTCTCAAAATTTCATTTTGCATTTTATTCCACTAATAGTTTGTCATAGGTGTGTCCTTCTACACAAACAGTTTCAGAAGTGTAATTAAACGGAAAATCACTTTATTACACTATATGTCCATTTGTGACCACAGAAGAGGGGTAGATTGTGTGGGGAGGTAAAATTACCCAACCCTCCAAACCACATACTACATCTATGCTCTTAAGAATTTTATGCTTTTATGCATGCTTTTATACTTGCATGCAGAGCCAATTGCTACAATTTCATCTTATAGTAAAATTATACAAAATTTCTTTTGCCTCTCCTGTGAAATTAACTTTTGTCGAGATGTGTCACTTGCGGCGATATGGCCTATAGAATTCATAAGCACCAAATAATATTTAAAAAATAGTTAAATTTTAAAACGCATAACACAACTGAAAACTCACTTCCAACAATTATTGTTCGTAAATTTCATTAGTTCAATTACTGTTCATTTTCTTTTATAGCCGATTTCTTTTGTGCGTCCCTGTAAATGAACAATAAATTCTATGCACACTGTATTCTATAATAAGACACATTTGGTACACCTCAATAATATATAGCAATTTGAATATGTTTAAAAAAGCGTAACATCATTAAAATACACCGCAAATGATTTTTCTACATAGACCGTAATGTAACAGAATTCTTTTGAGTGTCCCTGTAGATTAACCGTAAATGCCGCACTCTTCATTTTCAATACCGAACATGCTATAACCCCAATAACATATAAAAATTCGGACTACATCAATATCGGACTCTATTTACGCATGTTCGAGCACGGACAGATAGACGGGCAGACAAACCGAATTCATAAACACTTTTCAACTATGTTGGAAAATGCTAAAGTATAATTAAATATATATTTCTTAAGCAATTTTTTTTTAAAGTTTTTCAGTAGTTTAGGGAGAATTGGGAAAGTTTCTTGACACGATAAATCGGGCACAAACAATATGGAAAGAAAAATAAAAGGAACAACCATGTAAGCTTACATAAATTGAATTACAGACATCCCCCGACTTACGTAATTAATGCGTTCCGTAACTTTTGCGTAAGTCGAATTTTACGTAAGTCGAATTTGTAAATACCTTAGGTAAAATTTCGTCAGAAACTGTAATGTTTATTATATATATATAATATATACATTATTTACACAGTATTATTTTATAAATAAAGTACTATGCAGCAGTATTTACTTGGATATTAACTATAAAAGTATGAAAAATATAAAAACAAACTGAAAGAAGTTTTTTCAAATAAAAAGTATCTTGTGGAATATGGGATTTACAAATTTAACACTGATGAATAAATTGATATCAATTTTGAATCTACATCAAAACGAACAGCTCTGAAGCTGGAAGAAAAAATACGCTCGTTCCTCTGCACCGAAACTTTTAAATTAGGTTTCGTTATGGTTTGAATTTAGCTAACAAAGTTGAAACGGTTAAACAGAGGGGTTTTTTTGGCTCATTTAATCAGATTTGTGTTTGTTTTGTTAAAGATTTTATTGTAAATCCCAATAAAAATATAACTATATCTAATGTATAAAACCATATTATTGTTGTGGTTTTTGTCTGCATATTTTATTTATGAAACAATTATCAAAAGTAAGCAAATCCGTATGAAACGCGCTATTATGTTCATAAATGTAATTTTCGAAATTTGTTACGTAAGTGCGAATTTACGTAAGTCGAGTATTACGTAGGTCGAGGGATGCCAGTATTTGTCAATTAAATTACGAAACTTGCACAGGACCTTTATTTTGTCATGCTTGACAAATACTCAATATGCAGAATATTCCATTTATAGAAAAAATTGATTCAAATAAGCATATAGGTAACATCGCTCCCCCGCAAGAAAATTGACACATCTCGACAAAAGTAAATTTTACAGGAGAGGCAAAATAAAATCTGCAAGATTTTACTGTAAGTGAAATTATAGCACTTAGCTCTGCATGCAGGAATAAAAACTTACATAAATTCATAAAACCATTAAAAATGAAGATGTAGGATGAGGTTTGGAAGGTTGGGTAATTTTACCTCCCCACACAATCCACCCCCTTACTGTGGTCACAAATGGACGTATTGTGTAATAAAGGGATATTCCGCATAGCTACACTTACGAAATTGTGTGTGTAGCAAGACGCACTTATGACAGATCTATTAGAGAAATAAAACGCAAAATGAATTTTTGCGAGATGTGTCAGTTCTCTTGCAGGTGAGCGATATGACATGGGGGGGGGGGGGGGCTCACGAACAGAGTAGACCAGGTATATTTTGATAAAAAAAATTATATAGTCCATTTGAACAGTGAATCAAGAGTGTAAACAGATGATATATATGAGAAAGTATGTGAAACAGAATTAGTTTACCGTGGGAGGGAATAAAACAGATTTTATGCACCTGCTAAATGGACTGAATCATATTTTTTTTTTTCAAAATGCACTTGATCTACTATGTTTGTGAGCCCTCATATTGTAGTAGACTATAGAAGTGTAGTAGCATGATATGATAGTAGTATCAGTATCTTAGGGAAATAATTATGACACTTTTTACATCTTTTTAGAGATATGTATGTAAGAAAAACGAGACATCTCAACTCAGTTGAGTATAAAGATTTACGAACAGTAGGGTAACACTGGGAGAGTCGCCGCATCCAGGATAGATGCCGCATCCCTTGTATTTCTTGTAATTATCGATAGATGGTCACCAAACGCAAAGTATAGGTGCGCAATAAGATTAACGTAACCAGAGTATAGCGCGAATCCCGTTTCGATATTTACATGTAGAAGTACAATGCTTATTTTGACGTAAGTGCATGATTTCCCAGTCCAAACTTTTAAACACGTTATCTTTAAGCACTTTTCATACACTAATTACTAAATGCATGCATGATTGCGAAGTCAAAACTAAGTGTAGCGTTTGTATACAGTAATGTGTGTATGGTTACACCAGTCCCCTTAGCGATGGCAGGTAACTGTGATGGCCGACGTCTGCATTTGCAAAATGGAATACATGCTGCGCTGCAATTCCGGTATCCATGCCGCAGTTTTTTTTTTGTTTTTGTTTTTTTTTTGTACGGGGTGATTAAGTGTTATTAACTTTTCTTTTTCTTTTTGCACAGACTAACCATGTTAGGCATGTTATCAAGTTTACTAAAACTAAAGGAGAAGAAGGGAAAAATAAAAAGTAAGAAGGGCAAGAAAGATGCAAGTCAAGATGATAATAATGAAAAATTCGATTACGTGTAACGCAGACGTTCTTTGCAAGGAATGTTTAGAAAACTACTCCAAAAAATAGGAAGCGTAATTGGCTTCGTTGCATGCTGTGTCAAATGTAGTTACATACACACTGTATTTTTTCGACACTTTTTCTGTAGATTGTAGTCGAAAATACAGGTCTCTTAACCCATTCAGGACCATATTAGGTGCATATAAGCAACTTCATAAAGAGCACGCATTTTTTTCTGGCACCAGTAAAAAGGAAAAGTAATATTTGCTTTCTTTAATTAGAACATTTTCATGTTTATTTAAGTAAAGGTAACTTTTTTTAAAAAGTGGTGCCAACCGAATAAAATTTGTGTAAAAGCCACCGGTCCAAAAAGTTTTAACAAATAAATTATGTAAACACAATTTTACTTTTTTTCTTTTCCCTATCTAATACATTGATGTTACGTTTTTGCTGAAATAACAACTAAAATTTAATGTAAAAAAATAAGTCGATAATTTTAATAGTGAAAGTAGGCAATGAATTATTAATTTGAATTTACTAATATGTTTCATTGTACTCATTTTCTTATTACATTGTTAATTATAGTCCAGATATGAATATTTTTTAAAATATTTTTATTTATGATTTCATTCTGTTCTTACTACAAGCGCGGCATAACTACCGCACAATTGCGGCGTCTCACCCTGAATGTACGGGTGAAGCGCCGTAGTGTAATGTTTTAGAAAAAAATTGTTAAAAAATAATAATTATTTGCTTTGAATTTTCTTGCCGCAGTACATGCGTTGTATATTTAACATTAAATAGCACAGCGTGATTTTTTTTATGTCCACCATGGGACTTTATACGCAAATTCAAAAAAATGTGCGGCATAAATCCCGGAATTACCCTAATAGATTCACGGCTATGTTGATAGAGATGTCATAGAGTCAACCCAATTTACAACGGAAACAATTAGCTCCAACCGACCACGATTCGACTGAAACCGCCTATCGGTGGTTATGATTAAGCTAGGTCACCAGACCCAATGCAGGACTAAACTAGTGCACTAGTGCAAAATTATATTTAGGCATACAGCGCCAGGCACAAATAAACATGATAGCACATTATTCCCTGTGAGTGCATAGAAGAAGCCGCAAAACACCAAATGTTCTGAAGGGAAAGGAGCAAAATGGAATTTTTTTTTTTCGTGGAGTAAAATGCCATTTATTGATTTTTGCAAATCTACCCTATTAAAACCGTGTGCGTATCTATGTAACCCGAAAAACTCGGAAACCACAGGACGCAGGGGTACGAAATTTGGCACACAGGTTTCTGGTAGGGCGCCCATGAAAGATTGGAGCAAAAAATTCGAAATTTTTAAATAGTTTTTATTTTTTTATTTTATGTTTTTGCAGAATTTTTGCCTTTTTTATGTCCAACCCGCAATCGCGCGAGCTCTAACCAGTTCTAAATGTTAACTGCAATGTCAGATATACATATTACGTACGCCACTCTGCAATAATAAGAAGCTGTAGCGGGTATTACGATAATTGTTTTACCTCGCAGGCAAATAATTAAAGATTAATTGATTGCATTTAATTAATTTTTTAAAAATAAATTAAAAATAAATTAATTATTTTTTTCAAAAATAAAGAGACACATTTTATCACAGTCATCAACAAAACTTTTTATTTTATTTATTCCCTTTATTCCAAAGATATCGTTTTAACGTTTGCTGCCATACCAACATGATAAATGAAATTTCATTAAAAAAATGCGCAGTAGTAGAGAAATATTTTTCTAAATCGAATACTTATTGAACATGAACTCCGGTGCTTAGAACGGGTTAAGCAGCTAGTAAGTCTTAAAATGCAAGGTACAGATCATTTTTAAGTGCTTTTCCAATAAAATGCTTTGACTTGGCTAGTTCTTCTGTGTCATTATCCTAGATCGCCATCACTGGTCGTTTAGCCGTCCGTTTGTCCGGCCTCTAACTCGCGTAAATATAGTCGGATTGCCAGGTAATTGGTATATGTTATTCAGCTTTACTATGGCATGATCGGTACAGAAAATGAATTTTGTAGCATTCGTGGTTCGTGTATAATGACTCTCAAAAGAATTTCCGTTAGATTATGCTCTATGGGAAAATCGTTTGTAATGAGTTTTAATTATGTTACACTATTTTCATTATATCGAAATTGACGTGCATGTAAGTGATGCACTACAAGTACAAGATGCTTACTGTAGGTTATGGTGTGCATAGTAGGGCAAGGTGCTCTATTTTCGTCCCCCATTCACTTTTAGGCCCTTGGAAGTTTTGATTTTCAGTGAACACCTACCAAGTTTGGATTTTACGTAGAATAACTACCCACGCACATAGAAACATACTCAAATACCGTACAAAAATTTTTTAACAATGCGAAAAATTGGTTTTCAATAAATATTTATGTAGAGCAAAAGAAAAAAAAATGGTTCCTATTTCGTCCCCCTCAAAAATTCCAAAACGCCGAGGCTTAACTTATAACTAAATCAAAATTTACATCTAAATGAGTAAGTAGTTTAATTTACTTTAAAGTAAGGCACAAAGAAAAGTGCTAATTATCACAGGGTTCGTACGGGAACTGCTATTTGCAAGGCCAAATATCAGTATTTTCTTTATGGAAAAAACAATTTTTTGTTAAAGACACGAAATTTCACCTTAGTTAAGGACATATTTTCTGTAAGCAAATACTGATACCGAAGAATTCCTTAGTCTGTAAATTCAAGGACCCGTTCGAACCCTGTATCAGTGGAAGAATAACGAAACATTAGCCATCCAAACATGAGGAATATATAAATTTTGTATTATTTTTGGCTCCTGATCCTATTTCGTGTGACCAAGTGCAGCATTGAAGGCACTGAACCCATTGTTCTCCATGCTTATCATCAGAAAAAGAGAGGGCACTTTGCAACATTGTCGCCATCATTGTAGCTTGTATTGTCACCGTAAAGAATGTCAACAGAAGGTTCACTTTCGTCATCAGAATCGCTGGTTAGATCATTTGGACATCTTACATGGTTTATTTTTCCCCTTTCCCTAGAGAATGGTGGGTGCCAGAAGTTTTATTTTCGGCTGAGCGTTTCTTCTTCGCATGGGAATATTTCACTTTGTTTTTATGTGGAGATCCAGTGCTCATTGTCACTGAACCTCTTTGGGCAGAAGTTGCTGATGTGATCGCTGGCACTTCCCTGATCTCTTTAGGGCTGATGACAACAACAACTTGACCGTTTGATGATGGTTGATCAGGCACGCGCGTAGGCTTCATTCAAAATCTGTGCGATTTGTAAGATCTCAACGTTTCTACTAGGATGGTTTGACAGCAAATTTTCTACTGCTTTAGTATAAAACTTTTTAAAGGAAGCATAAACGCGACACCAAATAGTTGCAGTTTTTCTGTTGATTGGGGAGGCAAACACACGATGCAAATCTTTATCTCACTAGTTCCATGGCACCAACTGCAACAATTAGAAGAGACAATATTTTTTCTGTTAATTAAAAAAAAAAAAAAAAATAAGTAAAAAGATATCTTTCGTTTTGAATTTGTATTTAAACTTTTTCCATTTTATGGTATTCTGTTTCATTTTATTTTATATTAAACTTTATTTTCATTTTGAATTTTATTTTAAACTTTTTTCATTTTATTATACTTATTATTTTTTTATATTAAACTTTATTTTCATTTTGAAATAATTGTCATGAAAAAGCATTACTTATTTCGTCACCGGGAAGAAAATAAGAGCAGAAATGTGGATGAAATTGGGACCACGCTACTTCCCAATATGGCAGAGCTTCAATTCCCGTAAGATGAACTGAGCGTCCTAAAATTCAATGTATCTACTGTCAGCATCTTACCTACGTAAAATACATGCAGTGAATAAGAAATAAATACTTACAGTACAGTAAATAACGTTCTACAAACTACGTAATAAGAACTCAGGTCTTCTAAACATTGGGAATCCGGCGTCTTTAATACATGTATACGTCATGGCGAACGAAACTTTCACAAGTGACCACTTTTACCGCCCATTACCTCTGCCTTGTGTGATAAGTGGCGTCCTTTCGCAGAAGAGAGAAGTAAAGGGGAGCGAAATTAGGTCACTTTACCTTATTTGACGTTCATATACAGGAATACACAAAAGCAATAATTGCCGACAATGTGTTTCAAGTTGCGGTATGCGTTTTTACATTTAACTAATTGTTTGTATATAACTTGGTGCGTATAAATTCTATAGGTCACATACAGGGCTATGCAAGATAATTGGACTACATTTCCGTTTATTGACAGAAATTGTTAAAGGGAATTTTCCACAGTGCTAAGCGTTTCCTAACTGAACAAAATTTCAGCATATTATGCAGTATATAGACAAATCGATCAAACATATACAGGAATTCACAAAATAATTTCACATGTATACGAACTAAAGATGTTAATTGCTGAAATTGTTTCTTCAAACGTTTTATGTTTTCCGAATTGTTTACTTAAATATCATGTTTCACTAAAATTAACGGTGATGATTTGATGGAATATTCTGAATATGTTGGAAAGTGTTTCCCAATCAATGCTTGACACATGATTTTTCTTTCTTATAAAAATTAGTCTAATTTTCATTAATGATAAATGTGTCCCAGAGAGAAAGATGAGAATGTTGTTATAGCAAGGATTTAGCAAATATATATATATATATATATATATACATATATATATATTCATAATTGCTGATTTCTGTGTTAAAAGTGTTAATTGTTATCTAATGATTTTACTATATTTAAATCTGAGAAGTTATTTTAGCTTTTACGAAATTTGTTTTAACGCTGACATGTGACTATTTATACATTTTCTGATATATCAAATCATATACAGTCGAACCTCGTTATCCTGACACTCTAATGACCAGAAAAAAAGTTCGTCATAAGCGGAGTGACGCGGTAACCGGAGTTGGAGAAAAATATTTTATATAAAGCTTTATTTTTAATTAATTTAAGACAATTTTAAATTCATAGCTGTTCTTGCAATTTTAAGCAATAAAACATTATTATTAAACAAAATAAACACAAAAACAAAATTGAAAAGAATAAAAATCAGATATATGATGACTTGTTTTTTTATTGTTACATGAAACATTGATGAATTAAGGTTTGCTTTTCCCTAGATGCGCTCTCTACAATTCTCTTTTCGATATTATACAATAAATTGTAATCAATATTCGTTGTTTCAGAAATGGATGTTAGATCATTTCTGGTCGTTTCAATGCAATGCTACATTTTTAGTCGGAAGAAAAATGCTGTGTAACAACAAAAAAGCGCTTCCTGATCAGAACAAAAAGACAGCGAGTAGATTGATACGTCTATCTAGAGCTTAACACTTTATCTACGGCATTATGATCTACTGCAATTTTTTTCATTCAATATTTTTTTTTTCAGTTACTACAATCAAAATTAAAGGATAAACATAAAGAAAATTCTCACCTGTGAGAAATTTAATTATTTAAAGGTAATTAATTAAAGTGGTACTTTAAGGTACCGTCAGTACACTATGACTAAAATATCATAACAGAAAATCCACAAGGTATTTCAACTGACACCAGATAATATTTTCGATTTAATAAGTGTGTTAAATATGGACTTTTTTTTCTTATTTACAAATAAATCGTTTGGAAAATTCTGGTGCCAATCATTTATTTCAACCTTTTAGAATTGAAAATGCTTTGCTTCTGAAAGAGTAAAAAAACGTATTTTTTTTTTTAGGTTTCGATCTTGTTAGCAGTCCTTTGGTTATGAGACGTCAGTATTCCAGGGACAACATGTTCTCTCGCATCTGCACATAAGCAATATATGAATTTACGTATGCCATTTCTAGCATAGCAAAATCGAGCCGGTGCCACAGCTTTTTCGATTTCCTATAAAAAAATAACAATGAAACAAAAAAGAAATACCAGGGAAATCATTACTACACTACATTTTAGTAATTACATTTTAAAACAGATGAAATCATATTCAAGGCTGGAGTAGCACAGTTGAAGTTTATTCCAACAGAGCGAAAAATGTCCAGACCAGGGATCGAACCTGGATACTTGGCGTGCCGTGCCAATGCTTTTCCTGTTAGGCTATCCGGACCGATACCTGGCTGACATAATTCACTCTTATTAGTTGGACTTGGCTGCGAACTGCAGCGCTAGTTTCATTCATCCGAGCTATAACTATAGCATTTACAAGATGAAATCAATGGATAACTACACAGACAAGAAGTAAACAAGAAGTTTTTCTCCAACACCCAGTGTACTGATGGTACTTATAAGTACCACCGAGTAATTCAACAGTTAAATAAAATACATACACCGTTCACCTAAAATAGCTTGTCATATTGTATTTTAAGATAATAACCCAGCAAACACATACCTTTCGGCACACGATCGGACCGCAGCTGGCACTGTCGGTTAAGTGTCGGCATACGCACAGTGGTTTCGGTGAAGCGTCGGCAGCATGTCATCAATTGAAACATAAGAATCTGCTTTTCGACTGCCGGTTACCGTAATCGGTCCCCATATGGTTATATATCGGCAAGCGACTTACGCCGGCAAGTGACGCAGGACCGATATGTGATTTCTGATAGTGGCCCGATCAGATTTGCCAACATCGGTCCGAATTCGGAATTTTTAGTCTTAGCCGACACTTTTTTTTCTTTTTCTTAGTTTGGTTTGAGTTGCAGTTTTGATAAGATATGTATATTTCATGTATTTCATGCAAAATTCTAACAGTGATAAACAAAATAAATGTCAAAAATAGCCTATATTTATTTATTTAAAAAAAAAATGTTGTTGAATTCATTCTAAAAAGGACTTACAATTATTTGAATCATCAAAAGAGTTTTTTAAATCGCTCCTTAAAATTATTAATCTTTATAAACTTAATCGTAGAAAAAAAAATATTCATAAATTAATTGAACTTATTTTCTAGCTATTATATTCATTTTAAACGCAATAGCTATGTTTCTTATTTTATCTAAAATCAAATTATTAAAAAAGTGTTTAAAATTATTTTACAAGCTATAAAAATATAAAAAAAACTACCCAACTTTTTAGCATTAAAATTTAAAAGAAAGATTCAGAGATCTCACACTTCTAAAGAAAAAAAATATATATAAATTAATATTTCTATTTTATTTGATGATTAAGAAATATTGATCATTATTGCTACATAATTACTAAAAATATATTCTACATTAAATTATCAAATTATAAAACATAAACTCTTATTCTATTTAAAAGTAATTAATTACCAAATTATTTTTTTATTAAAATTAGTTTTTCTATGTTACAAATATATATTTCTTGAATTAACCCTCCGTCTACCAGACGGGTCCATTGGACCCGACAGGTACATACAAAATATTCATTCAAACCAGAAATTTCTTTAAAATAAACTAAGTATATAAACCAGACAAAAATAAGGTAAATAAATAAGTTAAATAGTTTTAAATAAAAATTCTGGTGTAGAAAGTTTTATTAAAACTTGAATAAAATTCCCGGTAGATCTAGGGTTAACACATTTAATTACATTATAATTCCTAAAGAGAAAATTGTATTAAGAGAAAAACCTCTGAAATTCACTTATTTTATTTAATAAGAATTCTTAAATTTATAAGAAAGATTCAGAAATATCCGCCGTTTAAAGTTGTCTTCCAAAAGAAAAAAAAATATAAATTAATATTTTTATTTTATTTTTTAATTAAAACTATTGATAAGTAACAAATTAATATTGCAACATACTCATTAAATATATGTTCTACTTTAAATCATCAAAATGACATAAAATGAATTCTTATTCTAATTAAAAGTTATTAATTACAAACTTTTTATTTATTAAAATAAATTTTTCTATGTTAAAAAAATATATATTGTAAATTAACGCAACGCATGTAATTAGATTATAAATCCTAAAAAAGAAATTTTATTAACTGAACAAAACCTCTAAAAATTTTTTTAA
The DNA here is from genome assembly GCA_963932465.1 of Maratus speciosus. Taxonomy (NCBI): domain Eukaryota; kingdom Metazoa; phylum Arthropoda; class Arachnida; order Araneae; family Salticidae; genus Maratus; species Maratus speciosus. The sequence continues at coordinate 168,281,434 of OZ010796.1, read as the reverse complement.
TAGTTAATTATTCTTAAATATATATATATATTCTTAATTATATCTATATCTTAATTATTCTTAATTATATCTGTATCTTAATTATTCTGAAATTCGTTTGCTTTAACGAATTCACGAATTTAAGGAAAATTCGAATCGAATTCACGAATTCGAAATTAAGGAATAATAATGATAAAAGCTATAAAAAAATGAATTTTTATCCTGGTTCAAAGTTACTAGCCATTTAGAGTAACTTTGCACCATTTGATAAATATTATCTAAACTAATTCATTATAAAAAAAAAAGTATTATAGTTAGGACAACTTTGAACCCCAAAAAATGTTTTCAGATATGTAAAGACTCCGAATTTTCATTTCCCAACATCACAAGATTTATATAATTTATGATATTACAACAAATATCAGGATTAAGAAAAGTGGAAGAAGAGAACCATGAACATTTAGAAAAAAAAAACTATTTTTGTTCATATAAAACATAAAAATGCAGTGTTAAACAATTTTAATATTTTATCTCAATGATATATCCATAGCTACAGTAAAACATACTAGTACTAGTATTATTCAAACAAGAATAAAAAATGCTGAATGTATGAAATGTGAAATTTGAGTAGCCCCGCCCCGATAAATTCCTTTAAATGAATTGTATGTATTTTGTATTATTGTATGAAAATATTTATTTTTTATATCTAATGTTCACTTTCGGCATTTATATAAAATATACGTGCAAATATGGGAAATTTTTGACAGTAGCACCCATAATAAGTAAATTAGAAACATCAGTATAACTTTGAGCCGGCTCAAAGTTACCCTGAAAATGTGGTAAAATGTTAGTGCCTTCTTATTTTACATTTTATTAACTATTAATAAATAAATAAATCCAAAATGATATCACCTTTACAACATTTAGACAATAATATGTCTGATAAATGAGTATATTGTTACTTACTATGAAAATTTAATTGGAATATAACAACTTCAAAACAGCATTCAAAATTATCTTGAAAACAGTACTTCACAAAAATAGTTAGATCATGCATAGCTGCCAACTTTTACGCTTTTCTCCTACCACTAAAATTTAATCAAAATTTTTGACTTCTTTAATCGCAAGTTTTAGCGATTTAATAATGCAAAATTTACTGTTAAATTTTAGTGGTAAGAAAAAAGCGTAAAAGTTGGCAGCTATGGATGATGCATTTAGTAATTGCGTATAATGTTGCTAATTTATTTTCTAAAATAAAGAGTAGAAATCCCAGTTTAGAACTTTGCCAACAGAGCGCAGTTCTGGAGCTTATTTAGTCTTTTGGAGTGAAAGATATTGAAAATTAGGAGGTGGTGCAAAATTGCACCCCGTGGTTCAAAGTTACCCTGAATGACTGTATAGCTGCAGCACGACACAAAACGGTCTTCGAAAACACATTTAAAGTCACTAAAAAAACAGAGTCAATTGTTAAATATTTATGAAAGTTATGAAAGTTTCTTTTTCTTATGCAATAGTCTCAAGCCTAGACAGTGCGTCTGAATTTATCAACTTAGCACCTGGTCGGTGCGAAATCACTATGTCATATTTTTTAGTGCTAATGCCCATTGCTGCAGTTTGGAAGATTGGAGGGCATTTTTGGTGATGAAAGTTAGTGGATTGTTATCGGTGATAAGTTCCGCAAGTAAACCAAATATTCACGTTTCGAACTTCTTTAGACTCCAGATAACCGCATAGGCTTCCCGTTCAATGGTTGACCAAACCTCTTGAGTTTTGGTGAGCTTTTGACTGGCGTAGCTTACCAGGTACAGTGCCCCGTCTTTTCGCTGTAAGAAACACGCGCCGATGACGACTGCAGATGTGTCGCACTCTATGACAAATGGTACTCCCATAACGTGGGTATGTAGACTAGGTCATTCAATTAGACTTCTTTTCAACTCATTAAATGCCCGATTATGGTCTTCTGACCAACACAACTGCTCAGGACTGTTCTTTTTGTCAGTTCAGTTAGAGGATATGCCACTTCAGCATATTTGGGTAAATAGTCTCTATAATAATAACAATGACCAAGTACACTTTTTAACTGTTTCTTCGTTTGAGGTATGGCTAACATCCGAATGGCCTCCACTTTTCCAGCATCAGTCCGATGACTGCTGGACCCAATGATATGTCCTAAGTATTTAATCTGAGGCTTCGCGAATTCACATTTTTTCAAGTTTACCGAGAAACGTAACTGTGATAACTTAGAAAATATATTTTCTAGATGTATCAGGTGTTCAGAAAATGTTTCATAAAAAGGGCTATGTCGTCTATATATGCTCTGGCGAACTCCTTGTATTCGGGCAGTGCTTTATTCATTTCTCTTTGAAAAGTCGCAGCTGCGTTCCTAAGCCCGAAGGCCGTTACTTTAAAGCGATACTGAGCCCTATGAGTTTTAAAATATGCTAAATTTGGTCTAAATCTCTTCTTCCAAAGGTATGGCCTAATACCTTTTAGTAATTCGATTGTGGTTATCATATTGGCCCTTCCAATACTGAATAACAGATCGGCGGCATTTTCCATTTTGAAATCATTGGTTTTCATAATAGCGTTTAGTGCTCGGAAATCCAGACATAGGCGCAAGGCCCCATCAGTCTTCATCACTTATACTACTGGATGTGGTGCCTCCGCCTCACACTCTTCGATCAAACCTAATTCAAGCAATTATTTAATTTGTTTGTCTATTTGGGGCTTTAAGATTTCTGGGATTCGGTAAACTTAGGGCTATTTCTTTTCTGCGTCACTTATTCGTATTTTATGCTCTCCTACTTTGGCTATTTGCACTGTCCTGTAAAATAACTCTTTATATTCATGTAACAAATCTAGCATTTTTTCTTTCTCCACATTTCCTAAATGACTTAAATCAACTTCGTCTATGTTGAATAAGTCGGAGTTATTTTTCGTACTAGGGGTGGAATGGACCTCCTCTAATTCATCCTCATTTTCGAATATTACCCCCACCACCTGTACCCTAGGAGTAAATTTTCTAATCTTATTTACGTAGACATTTCTAACATTCCCGTTTATTAATCGCACTTTGTAAGAATCAGGGTTACAGCGCGCCACTATTTCGGCTGGTCCGGTCCACCTCGTGTAAAGTTTGTTCGTAGAGTCTGGCATTAAGAGATATATCTGGTCTAAATTCCTTGCAAATCGCTCTTCGATTAGCGTACTTCGCATACGAGCTTTGCTTAACCTCCGATACTATTGCCGCTTGTTTCGCTGCCCTTTCTAAATTAATTTTTAACTCCTGTAGGTATTCAGTCACGCTGTTTCCTAGATTTATGGCTAGTGGGATTTCGCCTGCCCATGAAGATTTTAATACCGCCATGAAGATTTTGATACCCTGGCCACCTTTCCGTACATTAATTTAAATGGCGATACGCCCATAGTGCCGTTCGGAATTTCTCTGTACGCGAATAGTAGATAGGGGATATGTTTATCCCAATTTTTAGGGTCGCTACGGATTATATGGTGTAACATGCGTTTCAGTACCTGATTACATCGTTCAACTAATCCCGAGCTCTGTGGGTGCCCCGACGTTTGAAATCTAGATTCCGCTCCCAGCGTGGTATGAAACTCTTGTATTAAACCTGAAATAAAATTTCTGCTCTGATCACTCGCTATCACGCGGGGTATTCCTGTTCGCATAAATATCTCTAACAATGCATCGTACATAGCTTTAGCCGTAATTGTCCGTAACCACCGATAATAACGAAACCGCCTCTGGCCATCTCGAATGTTGGTCTACCAAAGTAAGTACATATTGATGCCTACGCGCTGAAGGAGGTACAATTTTTCCAATTATATCAATATTTACAACGTCAAACGGAAGTTCCGGTCTCTGAATTGGGACAGTGGATATCTGATCGCTGCCCTCTCCCTGCTCCGTAGTTGACAATTCTTACACGAAGCACAATATTCCTCCACATCCCGCGAAATATCTGGCCAAAAAATAAATAACGAATTCTCTCTTTTGTTTTTTTCATGCCGAGATGATTAGCGAAAATCGATTCATACGTAATTTTTTTAATTTCCCCCCTCCATACCTTTGTACCCCAAATTGCATAACTTGATCTCCCGAAACTCTTTCCCTATGATAAAGCATATTGTCTACCATAACAAACCCGTTTTCCTCTTTTTCTGCATCTTCTAAAGTTAGTTTCTTCTAAATTTAGTAAAATTTCAATTTTTAATTCTTCTGCGACCCTTTTCATTCCAAATGCCTTTTCGGGGGAAGTAAAAAATATATTCCAAGCTTCTGGCTTGAGAAGGAACTGCCATACTCAAGGTTTTAAAACTCTTAACTAGGGATTCTAAAGAATTAGTATGGGATTTCTTTCCATCCCCCCGGGTCAGAATTTTTTACATCAGGCTGAATCTTAGCCAGGTCTAACTGGGCTTTTATGACTTCTAATTTCGTAAACTCTAGTGTAGTGTTTTGTTCTTTTTTCACATTTTCTTTTTCAATTCTAAGTATCTCGGCTTCACCTTAAATCCAACGTCCTTAGTATATTGATCGCTTCCCTCAACGAGTGTTTTTAAATCTATTATTCTGTGCTCAGCCTCTACTTTTAGACCTAACTCAGTGGCGACTATAACCAATTCTTCTTTTCTCAGCCCTTTAACGATAAACATTTTCTTTTTAATTTTAAACACTTTTATACTAATCTTCTACTAAGTGCTCGCTGGCCGGATGGTTAAGATGCTCGATTCGGAACATGCGATCTCGGGTTCAAAACCAAGCAGATCTACGGAAGAACGATAATAATATTTAAAGAAATCCTCATGTTTTCAGATTAAAGAAATTTTCGATCCTGGAATGCAAAAAAGAACGTAAATTTCTTCATTTCTCGGATGTATTCCGGTAGCAGTGCTGCCGGGGATATTTCCGCTAATTGAAGAAAGTATTTCATAGAGTGTATATTAACAATAGATTTGTATTTCCCGGAGAAGTTTTGAAGAAGACGAATATCTCTGACTTATATTTATGATGTTTACACTCTTGAAGTATGACAGCATTGGTGCAGACAACGTGAAACTCAATTTTACAATTTGTTAACATGTTAGAAACCTACAAAAAATTCATTAAAAGTACTTTTATATATTTTTATGATAATTGTTTTTAACGTCTCCTGTACTTTTTGCCATTCCACTCCCTGTTTTGAGGTACGTATTCAAGATATGTCACTCAAAATGCATGAAAAGCAAAAATTTCAAGGACATAAAATAGTTACAATTTCTCTTGCATCTGCACTGGAAAGCATGAAATGAAGCATGTAATTTACGACAGAGGAAAATTGCGTCTAGTATTTCTCTATAAACCTAAAAGAGTTTAACATCGAATGCTTCATGTGATTTTTGGACAAAAACCGTATATCTTAACATGAGAAAGAAGGGATTGTATATTTTTCTCAATTTTTGAAAAATTGTCTCATAATATAATTTTTCCAGATGAAAACTTTATTACTTTAAAAAAATTAACCCATTTATGCGTAGCGTCCCATTTTTGGGACGCTCCGAATTTTAATAAAATTGTATGATTTTCGTCTTTTTTATAACATGAAATTTGTACGAAATGATTATCTGTAAATGTCTTTATCTGTTACCGAAAGACGACAGCATAAAATGTGTATTTACTCGCTTAAATGAAGGCTTTTCCCGGATCTTATAGATTTTTCATTTTTCAAGATGGCAAAATGTAAAAAGTAAGTTTATTTGTGTTTTTTCAATCAAGGATTCAAATAAATAAGTCATAATCTTAGCTTATAGACTTCTTTGAATTAAGTATTTTTTTTTAAAATTGTGAAATTATATATTCAAGCCTACTTTTTATGCATTTTTGTAGCGTACAAAATATAAGGCGCTAGGTCGAATGGGATAATATTTTTACTAGCCATTAATAGGACAGTTATTTATGTAAAGTCATTTTCAAGATGATTATGAAATACATTGTTTTTGAACCTTAAATGTGATTATTCTTTGTTTATTATTACAAATGCTTATAATGTTATTAGCCTCAGTAAAGACATAAATATATTTTTTTAGTAGTTCATAAAAATACAAATTATAATATATAATATACAAATTAAAAGCGTTTTTTCATATAAATTTAAACAAAGCATATAATTATGGATATTATACTATTACATATATTAAGTATATTTCCATTATTAGTATTTTTACAATTTTTCAAATAAATACAAAAATGTTTAGCGTAATTTTTTTAGTATTTTTCCAGTTCATTTTGCAACATTTTAATGTGATTTTACCAATAAATTTCGGAAAACAAAAATTCAGTCACAAATGGATTAAGGACAAGCAATTAATACCTAACCAAACAACAGAAAAACACCTGCCTAATAAGCCTTTAAGAATTTAAGAATTTCGCATTTTATTTACTTATTTAAATTAAGCTATTTCCTTTTGACTTGAAACTAAATATTTCAGCCGTAAAAGTAGTTTTTATACTTAAGAAAATCTTATTTATTGGGATTATTTAACTTAAGTGATGCGCAGTATTTAAATATATTTAAATTTATATTTTTAAAAATATCTGTATTAAATAAAAATCAGTCCCCAATATTAACTTTGTTTTCTTTCCCTTATCAATGACTTTCATGCACAGTAAGACAATTTCAAATGTAAATTAATAAGGAAGAAAACACAGTAGATGCAGGTCGATATGAGTAAAAATAAGATATAAATACGCTATTAGAGTACAATGAATGAAATCTGGACGCCAATTTTTAAAATGAAATGTTTATTCTGTCTAATTAAAACTTACGGTTAATTTGTATTCTAAAATTTTCTCAATCTGATTTCAATAAGAATAAACACTTTTTAAAGATTTTTAAAATGTAAATAAACGAGATATTTATACGGGATATTTACAATAGTAGAATAAACATGAAAAGATTTGGGAAATAGCAGTAGAAAAAAATTGTCTTTTGTAATATATAGAAATGTAAAAAGAATCGAAGAAAAATCAATTTTAGAGTTATTTATAATGAAAATTTTTATGCTGTTTTCTACATAAGATATCTCTCTGGAATCGATAATAGCTTTTTTAAATATAAAGAATTCTCTTCCAAATACATGCATTAAAAGACTTTAAGGATTTCCTTGATAAAAGTTTAATTAAGGTTTATATGTAATTTCGAAAAATCGAGTGTAGCCGTACTTTTTTTTCGAAAACCAAAAATCTAAATTACTCTTCCAGTTCGAAATAGTCTTTTCAGAAACACCCTTTTAATGTTCTATGATTCTTAAAATATACTCTACCATCAACTTAAATTCCATCAGTTGGCTTCTTGGAGAAGTAATGAAGGTGTTGAAAACTAATCAAACTTGCTGTTATAATCAAATGTTTTTTATAACTTCTAAAACTTCCTCGTACCTTTTTAACTCGCGTCAATTCGAAGTATTCTAAGTTTGTAACTAAGTCCTAAGTTTGATCTAACATCTCAAAAGTGAGTACTGGCATGTGTACGCAAATTCATTGTTAGCATAACAGTTTTAGCAAACTTGTCTGTGAAAATTATCAATCAACTATCACTCCATTGCCCAATGCAGTCTGTAGTGCGCAGCGCTTCCAATTTAAAGCAAGCGAAACGTAGAAATGACCTATATTTGACCTATTTAAAAGAGTATAAGTATTAAAATAAAAAAAGAAACAAAAATCACGCATCAGGCATTACTTGTGAAACACTTGCCAAACAGTAACAGTATGTTATTTACAAGGAGAGGGTCCGAGATTGGGGTCACCGAATACGGTGAACAATTGTGTATCGATACAGTATAGTTAGTATATAAATATATGGCCGTCATAGGGCGCAACAGCCAGGGGCTCTCGAGAAATTAAGTCGCAAAGTTTACGCTAGAGTTTATAGTTGGGTAAATTTCCTTCTTTGGCAAGCGGCTCAGTAGCATGGACGTTAGCATGATTTGAGATTTTTCTTTCGCAGTTCGAATCCCGCTCAGCCTTTTTTTCGGAACGAAAACTTCCATCAATTATTTCCAAACGGCAATTGGAAAAAAATGTATAATAATTGAAATTTACGAAAAATATAAATTAAATGTACGTTTTGTAGCATATAAGTTCATTTTTAACTACGAAATTTTGCATGTTTAAATATACACTGCTCAAAACAATTAAAGGATATTGCAGTTTTAGGTGGATTTTGTATCTGGTAAACTGTTTAGCAGATTGATACATGGTCGACAGACATAGTAGGTTATATGAGAATAAATTACACATGTTTGGCAGAAAAAAATGCATTTTATTGCGCATTTGTGTACTAAAGGAAAAAAACACAATTTGTGCATATGAGAAAAAAAGAATAAGAAAAGGTGTTTTCTTCAAAGAAAATCATTTTCAGTAGGGGGTATGGCTTCCACGGGCGGCCAGCAACTTTAAACACCTTTGAGGCATGGACTCAATGAGGCTATTAATGACGAGTTGGGGTATTCTGCCCCACTCTTCCAGAAGAGCTCTTTCCAGTTCTTGGAGAGTTTGTGGGGGTTGTTGGCGGCCAGAAACTCGTCTTCCTAGAGCGTCCCAAACGTGCTAGATTGGTTTCGTGTCTGGAGAACACGCTGGCCATTCCATTCGAACGATTCCTTCCTCGAAAAGGAAATCCTCCACCAGGTTTGCACGATGTGGCCTGCAGTTATCGTCCATTAAAATGAAGTTATCTCCGATTGCTGCAGCGTATGGGACTACAGTAGGTCTGAAGATCTCATCCCTATATCGGCGACCAGTCAGAGCTCCATCTCGAATGATGTAGAGGTCAGTGCGCCCGTCAATGGAGATGCCACCATACACCAACACTCCTCCACCGCCAAATCTGTCACTTTCGTGCACGAACGCAGGATTATTCCTACTGCCACGGTCCCTCCAGATGAAAATACGCCAATTATCCGGATGCACAGAAAAACGGGACTCGTCAGAAAACAGAATATTGCTCCATTCATTTCTCCTCCAGTTGACATGCTCGGTTGCCCACTCCCTGCAGTCGCGACGATGCCTTGATGTTAATCTAACACATACCATCGGTCGGCGAGCATACAGACCTACAGCATGGAGCCGGTTTCGGACAGTCTGAGTTGAAATCGTGGTGCCTGTAGCCGAGCGAAGGTGTTGTTGGAGATGAGTAGCGTTCATGGTTCGGTGTCTCCGAGCTGTTAACGCTAAATACCGATCTTCATTGGGCGTTGTTGCCCGTCTACGACCTTGCCCTGGTCTTCGGCCTGCACATCCACTCTCCAGAAAACGGTTCCAGATCCTGGAAATGACACTTTGTGACACTCCAATGGCTTGCGCTACTTGGGCTTGAGTTTGGCCCCCTTCTAACCTACCAACAATTCTCAAAGCTTCTGAATCTGTCAAATGACTTCGCTGAGACATCGTACTCATCGAAACAAAGCAATCACTGAATGCCGATCATCCTTGTCTTCATTCTCTTTTATCCAGTTGAAAGTCAAATTTCATTCGCTGCCGCTGAAGCGACGTTTTTGACGTCGAACTCAAAATTTGCATACTCCACAGTTTGAAAACCAGAAAAATTTGCATTTGTGATTCTCTTCTTCTATTTTCGGCAAAAAAAATTTCGTTTATATCTTTATTTTATATAAAACTTCAAATATCCTTTAATTGTTTTGAGCAGTGTATAATAAAAAGTAAAAATAAAAATAAAAAAGAAAAGAAAAGAAATAAACGGTCAAGTGCGAGTATCTCACTCACACTCGCGCTCAGAGGGTTCCGTACAATAAATATATGAATTAGTAACTGTATTATTAAAATAAATCGTTGCTAAAAGAATAATAAGACTTAAAAGAAGAATATAATAACATAGAATAAGAATAAAAAGAATAAAAAATATACAACTTAGGATTGAGTATAGCTGTATATACTAGAAAAGTATTCTTAGGTATACTATAAAAGTTCAAAGAAATATAAAGCCTAAATAATGACAAATATTGCTATTCTGTATAACTCTTTTTTTAAAATTATCTTAATCTGATTATGACGAACTTAATTCGGTACTGACAATAAAAGTAATGCATATCTAAACTTCATTAGGCATTTCATAAAACTAAATTCAACGTAGTAATAATCTTTTCTTTTTACAGTGTAGCTAAAAGAAAACAATTGTTCAAAGTTTAAACTTGGCATTGTGCTAAGAGCGCTTCAAAAGGAGGTCGCAAATGTGTAATGCCGCCTTGGATCGTGCCGCGTTTTTCTAGATAGGTGTTTAATTAACTTTTAAAGACACGGGAGGAGTATTGAGAGATCCACTCAATGCAAACTAGTCGCGAAACCCATAGTATTTATGTGATTAATTGTAATTAAATTAGTCTGTTTTTAGCAATTTGACATTTATCGCTTTTATACTGCTACTGAGCTTTGTATTACACAAATATACCATTAAAAGTTTTTATCTAGGCTTTAAAAGCAAATGGTACATAGATTACGCCGCACCTGTCATTATGTATGTCTAAACCGTCCGTGTCTTTAAGTATTAATATCTCGGCTAATTACCAACGATTTTTTTTAAAATCATTTTCAACAATATTTTATAACTTTGCTACGGTAGTTCCCTCCAGCGCTTTTCAATACCTTTGCTGAATGCCCTCAAATCGAAATTTGTGTGTAACGAATACATTCACATTTCTCAAAAACGATGTGACCTAAGGAAATCGCTATAATTTTCTTGTAAGTTTTAAATTAACGTTTTTTATCTCTAATTTTTTTATATTTTTAGTTTCAGTAGATTTAGAAATAGAAGAGGAAGGGGACATCTTTTTGCACTACATTTCCGACGATATCTCTGAAAATAGAATAACTAAAATTAATTGAAATGTATTTTTGAGTCCAGCGTGACACGCTTCCACACGATATGCAAAGAAAGATTATTTTTTCAAGTATTTTAATTAGCCCCTCTATATTTTTCCGAAATATATTTCTGGATGTTTAATAATCAATAAATATGTGAGCCAATAGTCTTTATTACTTCCCCCAGTTTGAACTTTCCATGTTCCATAGTTTACGAGTAAAATGGCTGTGACAGACAGACACAGAGTGATCTTATAGTAATTTCGTTTTTACTTTTTAAGTATGAAACCCTAAAAATAAGCATATTTACATGTCTATTGACAAGAATTATTTTGTTGTTATTTAATATTATTTACAGTTATTTTAATGAATATCTAATTTTTTAACAGAAAAAAAATACCCGAACAAACGTATTATTTTCATTTTGTTTACTCATGCAAATGCTTTAAATATTTCATGGTTTATTAAAAATATGCTTTTATATTTTTAATTTGATTTTTTATAGTCTGGGATTCTTGATTTTAGCAATTCAAAAATTTCCCTGTTTAATATGTTTATATAATGCAGTTTAGTTATATAAATACACTTTTAACTGTGAATCTTTGCATGTTTATATATTTAATTAGTAAGTAAAAATAAAATAAATAAATAAATGATAATAATAATAAAACAAAGTCAATTGGAACTCTTACAGACCATAAAATTATGTTATTTTTAAAATTTCTTTACTTTTTTTTTACATAAATAAGTTGTTATTCGTCACATAATGAATTAAAATACAGTGAAATAAATTAAAATACAAATACGTTGTATGATATTATAACATGCTGCTTTATTTTTAAAATTGTAATTTTTCGATTATCGTAATAATATATAAATGTATTGTTTTTTAACAAATTTTTAATTTTTTAAATCTTAGATTTTTATGCGTATAGTTAAAATAACTGTCTATGTGCTTAAAAATAAGTTCTAAAAATATATTGAATTGCTGAAAATAGTTATTAATTAGGTGATAACTACAAAATCAAGAATCCGAAAAAAAAATCTATTTTAAAATTCAAAACAATATTTTTACAAAATCATGAAATGTTTGAAATATTTGCATATCAAACAAAATAAAAATATTATATTTATTCACATATTAATCCTCTCGATGCGTATGTAATACTTTGCAATGAGCGTCTTTTACAGAACTTTTATGTTTCATCAGATATCTTTAGCAGAAAGTTTTGACTATCAAATCGTGGAAACTGTCCTGAATAAATCAGACAAAGTTTTCGCTAAAAAATAACTGGTGGGAATAACCAAATAGTATTAATTAGACAGGAAAATGCATGCCCGAGTATATCTCGGGTTGGTATTAATTTAGTTGGTAGAGGTTTAATATTACGTATTTTTATTTATTTTCTGTGAAAAATAGCTGATTATTCATTGAAATAACTGTAAACAATTTTAAATAACAACAAAAAATTTCTGGTCAATAGACATGTAAATTGGCTTTTTTTTCTTTTTATTAAATATTTAAACATGCAAAATTTATAGTTAAAAATGCATTTATATGCCACAAAACATAGTTTAATTTATATTTTTCTTAAATTTCAATTATTATACATATTTTTTCAATTGTGGTTCGATAATAATTGATGGAAATTTTCGTTCCGAAAAATAAATCCAAGCGGGATTAAAATCTAAAATCCGATATGCTGACGACCATGCTACTGAGCCGCTTGCCACAGATGGAAATTTATCTGATTATAAACTGTAGTGTAAACTTTGCGACTTTTTTTCTCGAGACCCCTTGGCTATTGCGACTTATGGCTGTCATATATTCATATACTAACTATACGGTATCGATACACAAACGTTCACCGCATTCGGTGACCCCAACCTCGGACCCACTCCTTGTTAGAAATTCCATTTTTCCATACAAAGAAATCGATCATACAACTTCTCGTTACCATTTTTTTCATCTCTACAAACGAACTGTAAACTCTACGTATTCTATACCCCGGAGAAAGTATATCTTGCAGTGATGCATGTCAATTTCATTAAGTTTGAAGTATTGTAACAGCATTACCAAAATAATAATGTATCAGATTTCTACTCCGTGTTCCTGTAGACGAACTATAAATGCAGCACACTTCATTTTCAATATTGATCACACTGTAGTAAACATGAATAACGTACAAAAAATACGTAACATTCCGAAAATATTTACTAGAATTAGAGCACAAATAGACTTACAGACAGAAAGAAAGACAGACAGATAACCGAAATTCCTTAAAACTTTTCTACTTTGCTGGAAAGTGTTGAAAATTACTTCGATGAATTTTATCCGGGCTTTATTAGCTTTATTGTAATCTATTTAATAATATAATGTAAAATATGATACTGAAACATAAATGCAATATCATAGTTGCCAGCCTCCCGTTTTTTAATACCAATATTTTTATGCAGAAATGCTTGTTTTATACAATCGCACAATTTTCGTCAATTAAATAAAGCGAAACATTTTTGTAAGAATTTACTGGTATTTAAAAAATCGGGAGGTTGGAAACTATGCAAGATTATCTGATATATGTTTTGTATTAATAGATGCATTGTCATATAAAGAATTAGTACGGAATGGAAGAGATCCAAATTTATAATTTTTGACTGGTACGAAAATAATATGCAATAAACTAAAGAAGACATAAAATAGAAAGTGAATGCTTTGAAAAAAAAAACAGTGGCAGATGATTACGGAATCATGCATGTTTTACATATGGAAAAAAAATACACTGTTTGAAAACTGAAATTTAAATGTCCTGAAATTTGAAATAACTAATAAAATATGCAACATATACAAAACCTTCAGTTAAATATTTATTTAAAGCAACCAAAAAGCACAAGAAATTGAGACCTCAAAAAGAAATTGGAAACACAGCGCTTTTATTTGTCAGTACTTCTTATTATGCTTGAAAAATAAAATTGTAAATAATTAAAACAACGACAATCTAGACTGAAAGAATCAAACAAAACTGGAAAACAAGAATTCTGCTTTTTCAGAATTTAGTGTCGGCCGCGTTGAAAAAAAAACAAATATAGATAGTACAAAACATATTTCAGTTTTGAGACAAAATACACGCTTTTATTTTATATAAAATGACGTCATTTGCATCCGCTTTTTTTTACGTTTATGACCCTCTCTTAAATAACGTCTATACAAAAGTGTGCATATGACGTCAATATCGCGGAATAACACACAAACCCAGCAAAAAGCTATGTCGTCACGCAAGAAACTCGACAAAAATATCGGGTTTCTAATGATTCATATGCCTTCCTTTGTATATGACATTAATATGGATACTGAAAATTAAATATAGTTTATAATATCCCATCATTTTTTATCAGAAATCATACATTTATATTTCTTCAAAATTCAGAAAATTTTATTACTGAGGGGTTAATAGAATTTCATTTTTTCAGTTTTTTGATAGGAAATAAGTGAATGCGGAGAAAATAAGTCAAACAAATATTATTTATGTTACATTTTTATAGCAGACGATATTATTCGCGTAGTAAGAATTTTAATTATAATATTTCTTCCGTTGCTATGAGAAAATTGCAACAAAAAGATACAGTAATCTAGTATTTTCCCATTACTTTCTACAGAAATGAAGTGCTTCATCTGTCAATATTACAGAAATGGCATTAAAAACAACAACAACAACAACAAAAAAATGAATATCTCTAAATTGAGATGCAGTTTTCAAAGTATTTTTTTTTTACCTATGCGACGCATTGTGTAAAAATTGAAATTGTGCGATTTTTAGAAGTTTAAAAAGTTGCAGCAGATTATCAGTATTTAACTGTACATTTATACACCTGCTTCATTTTAGGGGCTGTGCATATATAACTTTACCAATTTTTCGGTCATTTTGGACCCCCTCCCCCCTTCCGATATTATACGTTAACAACCCCCCCCCCCCCCCCCCTAATGATATCGTTATCAATGTCTAAATGTTTTTTAGAACTTATTTCTTTTGTTTGGAGTGATATACATAAATGATTATATTTATTTTTCGCATACTTTATTGGTTCAAATGAATCAATAAAATAAAATACCACGTTATATAAAATATAACTTTATATATGAATATAAATGTACGTATGAATATTATGTCAATAAAATATGTCATTATATGTGAAATAACTTTATATCAAATGAAACTTAAAAGAATAATTACTATTTAAAAGCATTTTATAATAGCTTTTTGTTAATAATGCATTCAACAGTAATAATGTCTTTTTGCACTTGCCCAGCACAGGGGAGGAGGGAGACAGATAGAAATTCTTATCAACAAAACAAGTGGACAACATTCTTTCTCTTTCTCTTTTATTTATTAGTAAACACAACTTTCATTTCAAATATGCTTCACATATGGTTTCTCGAACAGCGATTATATATGCATATGAAGAAGAACAGGAATGCTAAACTTTGGGGCATTCTATATTTTGGAATTAAATAATTCCATAATAATTTAGTGATTTTAATAACAACTTTGTATTTTCATAAAAATATATAACAGACTAAAAAAATATAGCATAATATTTTGATGTAAAGACAACATTACAAATAAAAAGAGAAAATTTTGGTTGGATCAAAAATGATACCGATGTCAAAAGACAACACTCCCTCCCCCTAGAGATATCTTACGATATCATGTGCCAGACATCCCTCACCCCTAAAATGATAACGTTATATATGCACAGCCCCTTACGGCTGGCTTATGGTTAGGTGTAACTTTATTTTTTAGAGACGACACTTTAATTGCTGTCTGAAAGAAATAACATATTGCGGCTAAAAAATTTTCTAATTAGCATGTTTTTTTAAAAGTTTTGTTTTTATATCTTTTCACAGTATTATCTTTACAAATCTCTCTCTATGCAGAATTTAAGGAGGTTTACTAAGTTCGTTCATTAAATACGGTAACACCAAATTTACTTCAACCTAACCCATGCTGCGTATCAAGTTCGAATCAGTTTGATTCTGCTGCTAGTCTTGTTAAGATCGAATTGACTCTAGTTTTCTTGCTGAGTGTAAGGATTCTGGCGGGTTGATTGTAATTTCTTTTAGGTCGAGTGGGTTTGAAGTTTTATATTTGTTTCTCTGGATCCTGTTTGGTTATGCTGGAGGATACAGAAAGGAAACAAGATTTATTTTAAGTGGAAAAACATGCACTCTTATTCCCAAAAGATAAAATGTATATAAGAGACGTGAATGTAAGCTTATTTTTGTATTAAGGGGACCGTTGACCTTTATTTGAACAAAAATTGACGTTTCTTTTTGTGTGTATTATTACTCACCAATTTGTACTACGTCATTCGTGGAAAACCGCATACAGACGCAATTATGTTATGCAAAGTTACAAGTGTTTTAATTTTGTTAACAAAAAAATTTTTGGTCTTTTTGGTCTTATAATATACTTTAGATCTATATTTCTCAATACTGATGTTTCAGCTTTTTTTTTCATTTTTGAAATGCTCCTTACTACGTAATTTTTGATCAAAATTCATAAAACTCATAAGATACAATCCTGATATTACTTACAAAGAAACTGCGTATGCATTTTAAATCCGACTTCATTAAGACAATTAAACTTGATTTTTAACATATTATAAGGTAGAATTTTGATAAAAATTGTTTTGGAATTCCGAAAAACATCTCTAAAAAATAGACTACTTAAGGTAAATTTGATACACAGATTTGTTTGTAATAGAGTTTTAAGTGGTTAAAATCCAAAATTGAGGAAATATCTAAAAAATTAAAACCCAAGGTTTACTTTAATTAATAACAGATATTCCGTATTTAAATAAAACGAAATTAACCATTGACAGTTTCTGGTGTGAAGTCAGATTCTCTATACAACGTAATTTCTAGAACGTATTCTATCATCGAAATGAAAGGGTTAAAGGTTAAGTTTTATAAAATAAATAATTATATAAAATAAGGTATTTGGAGACATGCTTATTAAAATATTTATTAATTTGCAATATTTTAGCGTAAAACAGTCACACGACCGTAGTTTTTACTTACATTGCAGAAGTGCAACAGAAGAAAAGATTGGCGTATTATATGAAAAATGTATCTCTGATTTTTTTCATTATTTTTCCTGTGTAATAAACCCTTCAGAGAATCACATATAATTTTTTCGAAACAAAATAAAAAATCGCGCATTTAAGGGTTAATGTGGCCTTATTTGGTGCAGGTACCACGGTCGTTATAGTATGTTAATCAGTTTTCGTAACCCGGAATATAGATTTTTTGGATACTATCAATTCTTAAGTAAACATTTTTATGCACAAAATCCAGGTTTTGCAGACAACCGTGATAAATTAAGATCTTAACATAAACATTAAAATTATTTGTTTCTTGCATTTATAAATTCAATTACGCAGCTGAATGTTTATTTGAGACATGATAACGTCCGAAAACCCGAAATTGTAATTTGAGAAAATTAATAATGCACTATAAGGGTCAATATCTGAAAATTGGACAATTTGCGTCCACTGCCAATAATATTTCACTAATTATACTGAAACCAAAAACTGAAAAATGTAATATAGTGTAACATTTCTTATAACAATTACCAATGATAAATGGGCATATAATGAGGCAGAAATATTTACTTTTAAGATTTAAGCAAACGAAATCGTCATTTCAGTCCCTGTCCCCAGGTACAAATATACAATATTAATTGTATACTATAAACATTTCTATAAATATTATTAACTTTTGCTATTATATATTTATACCTATATATATATACAGTATGGGAAAATATAATTATTCTTTATTAGTATGGATTGTATAGTAAGATATTGTAGTAAATATATTTGTCCCTATCGTTGACCATCATCTAGTTCCTCTAAACCCACATTTAGGTTAACAGATACTAGGTGGCGTTGGCAGAATTATTTCCATTGCAACAGCAATTAAAGTTCAACTAGCCAACATGGATGAAGGTAAGTCGTTCTTCTCTTTGTTTCATATTTAGAAATATTTAGTGTTTGTTTAGAATAGGGGTGAGTATTTTTTATAGCATCATTCATCTCCCCATATTTAAATTTTTATTAAAAAAAATTATTTCAACTTCATTTATTAACATACAAATGTCACATGGCATATTTAATAATTTACATGTGTTCAAAATGATCCAACAAAATGACTGTGCCACAAAACCATCCCCTCAGTCCCCATCATATCAGTCCCAAATATTAGACTCTGATTATGGTGTTAACAGACACTTTCTTCATAAAATTTAATCCTACGCATAAAATACACATCCTTGATCTCAAAACACTGCAGCATTTAAATGACAAAACATGTATCATAGTATATAATTGTATTTGGAAATTGGTACATTAATTGAAAAAAATAAAACTTCTGGAGTGAAAGTGTCCAGTTTTCAGATATTGACCCATAAAAACCAGTCGGGGAGGTTTTCGAAAATCCGTGGCTGCAAAAGGAACATTGTTGTTGAGAATCCGTCTTTAAATCTGGAAAATATATTGTTTTCTGGGGTATCTTAAGATAAAGAGTATTTTTCAGAAATTCGGGTAACTCGGAAGAAGTTATGTAACATTTTCGTTGGTGTTTATATTATCAGAGCTGTTAGTCGTGACGTCGTTTATGTAGCAATAAAAAAAGTTAAATGCATTAATTAAGCAAAACATTTCATTCACGATAATTTAAAACCTATATTTAAGCCACTCTTTATCACATTTTACAGGATACGAATACGGTAATTTCTATTTACAGGGAGCTTCACATAAGTCAGTCAAAAAAAGTGAAATTCTGTGCCAGATAATATAAAAAATCGCGAAAATGAAACTACTGCCAGCGAAAAAAAGGAGGACTAAGTAAGATCGTGAAAAGTTTTGAATTTCTCTTCATAAAACGAAAAAAAAAAACCAATGTTTGAAGAATTCTACTACAAAACTGCATTTTCGATGATAATTTTTGTGAAATTCGTATATGTATGCACTGCATCCTATAAGACTTTACAAAAATCTATTATAAAAAAAACTTTTTGTTTTAAGTGACAGTATGTTTTTACTTTTTTAGGCTAAAAGAAATGTGGAATTAAAATCCGGTTGCCAAACCACAATTTACAAACATATCTCCAATATACTTCGAGCTCTGGATCCTTAATTTCGACATTGGCAGATGGAAAATTACATTACTTTGACGCAATCATATTAAATCTTTAGGTTTTATGACCGAAAATGCAATTTTCATTTTTAAATTATTTTTTATTCATATTTCTCAACTGAACAGCTTTAAGATTTAACACCCGTCAAATTTTTTTTTTCTTTCAGGCAGTAGAGTTAATTTTTTACTTATTTTTTAAGAATGAAAAAACTATTTTTCTCTAAACATAACGTAATTTTCGACATGGGAAATTTTGAGGTGCATATTATTGACATTTACTACCTATTTTCTTTTTAAGGTTTCTTTTTTTAACTTATTCCAATTTTAAATTTAAAATTATATCTTCATTTTAACCGTCCGCATACGATAAACCATGAAGTGTTGATAATATCTTTAATATCTTTAAATAATAAAAATTCATAACATAACCTAGTCCCATTTTTTTTCAACATCAAAGCACATCCGTTTTATTTTCCATATATGACTTCATATTCGCTTCCTTTCCGTACTTATTTCAAAAATTCATGCACCCTATATCATAAACGCTATAAAAACACATGAAAATTTCCGTTTCATTCTCAAGATGACGTCATATTCATATATATTTTTAAATTCTTATTTTCTTTATTTTCATTTTCCTTTTTCACGTGAAAATATTTCACTTGAAATTTAATTAAGGAGAAATTATTATTCCGGGTTTTCATGTTTTGGCAACGAAAAAAATGATGGTTAAATTTTATAAGAAAATTGACAATTGATTCTTTACGAAAAATAATGAAATTTTCAATTATTAAAAAAAATATTTGAATACAATAAATAAACAGCCTATGTTCATTTATGGTTTATACTACATCTATATGCATAGATACAAAAGCATTACTTCATCCGCTTTGACATTGACTTCATTCAAACATTCACACACACTTTCCCATTTCTAATATTATAAGCGCTTTCGTTGATTAAGAAGCATTTGTTCTATTTTTAGACTGTGGAAGCGCAATAGCATTGTATATAATTTTATCTGTTTCAGCACTCCGATCTACGAAAGAGCTTCACTGCAATTTTACAAATTATATCTTAGCATGTATAAGCAAATAAGAGAACACAAAAACACAAATTATACGAATTTCTGTTATCCGGAAAGCCAAATACGTTGTTCAATGTTAGGAAACAAATATTTACATTTCAAAAAATTGAAATTCGAATCATATAGCTTCCGTTAAGGGGACCGGGTAAGCGAAATTCAACGAAAAAATAGATTTTTACTTTTCTCTATCATTAAATGTTTAAACTTATACAGGGTGATTCAAAAAAGATGGGGAAAATTTTAAGAGGTGATAGTACATACCCAAACAAACATTTTGTATCAAAGAATGCATGGTCGAAAACTAAACGTAAAAAAGTTAGAGGGCGCCAAAAGTTATGTTCTTATACGAGGCAAAAACACACAATGAACGATTAAGTTAAGTTACGAAAACAAATTTAATGGCATTTGATTACAATAAGTGCTCAAAACATTGACCGGCAGCTGTTATGCACGCAGTACAACGACGAAGAACAGATTGGGGAATTTTCTGAACCACACCAGGCACCACCGCCAGATCTTTCATGTCTCGATTTTTTTTTGTGGGGACAGCTAAAGGCTCTTGTGTATGAGACTCCCATTGAATCCGCAGAAGAACTTGTCGCCAAGCTTTCGGCTGCTGTAGGGAAAGTTCGCGATATGCCTGGTGTGTTTCAGAAAATTCGCCAATCTGTTCTTCGCCGTTGTACTGCGTGCATAACAGCTGCCGGTCAATGTTTTGAGCACTTATTGTAATCAAATGCCATTAAATTTGTTTTCGTACCTAACTTAATCGTTCATTGTGTGTTTTTGCCTCGTATAAGAACATAACTTTTGGCGCCCTTTTTTACGTTTAGTTTTCGACCATGCATTCTTTGATACAAAATGTTTGTTTGGGTGTGTACTATCAGCTCTTAAAATTTTTCCCATCTTTTTTTTAATCACCCTGTATATTTTCAACGATGTATTACACATGTTTATATATATAGAAAAAGTGTTAGATTTTTTTCATTCTGTCTAAGAACATGTCACAGCAGTGGGCTACTTTTTAGGGTTTCGTTCATCTAACGAAACCGTATTCGTCTCTCTCCTCTGTCTGTCTGTCCGTCACAGTCCCGTTCTCGGAAACTATATATGTTGGACACTTGAAATTTTGCATACCTATAGCTGAACACCTCACATCAAACGAAAAGTCATAAAATTTTAAAAAAGTCGTATATTTAACCCTCTGGGCTCTAACTTTTGTATTTTAAGCTTTTTTTTCTGAGACCCTAACTAAGTTGAAGATTTGAAAGTTTTCAAAATTATAGCTAAACACTTGCGATCAAACGACAAATCATAAAATTTCGAAAAAGTCTTATATTTAACTCTCTGGGCTCTAACTTGTGTATTTTAAGCTTTTTTTTTTTCTAACTCAACTCCTAATTAATTTGAAGACATGAAATTTTGCATAATTATAGCTAAACACTTGCGATCACACGACAAATCGTAAAAATTTCAAAAAGTCTTATAATTACCCTTTCGATCTCTAACTTGTGTATTTTAAGCAATTTTTCTAACTCAGACTCCTAATTAAGTTGGAGGTTTGAAATTTTGCATACTTATAGCTGAACACTTGCGATCACATGTCAAATCATAAAATTTTCATAAAGTCTTAAATTAATTACCATCCGGGCTCTAACTTGTGTATGATAAGCAATTTTTTATCCTCCACTCTTTTCAACCGGGGGCACTTTTCTAACTTTTGCCGACACTCCTTTGGCCGCTCTTTCATATTATGCAGCAAAGACTTACATATTTTAATTCCACTTCTGCCGCCACAATTGCCGCCTGGGGGCACCAACATATCTCGGGTGCTATGGGCCCGACTCCCTCGACTAATATATCTACGGATAGGTTGTAAAACGGATTTTAGTTCGGATAGAGGTTTGTTTAGAATAGAGTGCGCCCCTGGTTTCGAAATGTGGAACTAACAGATTTTGCAAAAAAATAAATTGTTTTGAAAGGAATATTGAACGAAACCCTCTGTGCGATCTGTGATCACACTTACCCACTTGTTTTAAATTCAGATTTCTTTATTGGCACCACTTTTTTGAAGGGGTAAAATTCCCATTGTCTTCGCCTTCATTAATATGTTATTAAATAAGGCGAATTTTACTATTTAAAAAAAGTGGTGCCAATCAAGAAATCAGAGTTTATAAAAAGTAGTCCACTAGCAACGCTGCTTCACAACTTTAATTGATTTTTTCTCAAAACTTCGATTTTACAGGTTTGTGTTCCTTTTTCTCAATATCTATTATACATAAGAAGTCTGATTTTTCTAAATATTTATATTATGTTATAGTGCGTACTTTAACACAGGGATTTAATGATTTGTTGAGAATTATTTATTTTAGGCAGTGAAATCTTATCAAAAATGTTAATTTAAAAATGTCTTTCAATAAATAATTAATAATTAAAGTTTCACTTAGAAAGAAAAGGGTATATTAAAATACGTAAAGCATGTTTTTCAAACTACTCTAAATAATTTAGACCTCTATCTTTGACCATTTCTGTGAAAAAGGTACATAAACTTGGTGTATTTTAACATAGTCGAGATAGAGATTATTCAGTCCCCTTAACCCATTAACTGCTGAAACTATAAGATAGGGCTCTTCAACCTTTTTACGTTTCCACCAGAAATATTAAAAGATCATCTTTGCTTTATGTAATGTACAAACTTGATGTAATTAATCAAAGGAATTTTTTAAATAAAAATATAGTGGTATCTAGATAATTAATTTAAATTTATTTTTAATGGTGCGAAAACATACCATTAGCAGGTAATGTGTTAAACTGTTATTTTAACCACATTAAAAGTTGTGTCAAATTGAAATAGTCAAAGTCTATATTTTCATAATTTAATTTCAGTATTCTACTAATTACTGGGATTTTGCATTGCTCTTTATCTATTTTCTAAGGAAATCCGAAGAATTCATTTGCATTTTAGAAAGTCTCGCTGAACTTTTTAAATGAAATGTAGATACTTTTGAATGTTTATGACAGATATGTTGGGAAAGCATAACTAAGAATAACGATCGGTAAATCTCAAATATACATTAAATCTACCACTTTTTCAAAACAATTAACGTTTTTGGTCATATTTATCTAACACATTGTATGACTTCTAAATAACGTAACGTGTTTTTTATTGTTTACATTAAATGTGATTAATAATTAAGCATATATTAGACCTAACTTTTTTTTAAAATAAAAGATATTTTCATTACAGTGTAACATTTTTATGTGATCGCCCCAAGTTAAAGGAATTATGTATTTTCGCAATTTCGTCCAGCCATCAATTACAATTACACTTCAAAAAATTCACTTCCAAAGAATTACATTGTAAATGACTGTAGGAAAATGCCTTTCTGCATTTTGCCAGAAAAATTAACTGTTCACTCAAAACAAAATACCGCATTTTCATTTTGCTTACTTTATTAAAATAATAGTTCACTTAAGATACACATACATTTTTAGCGTCTGAATTAAAATATTTAAACTAATTTTGATACACTAGACAGACTTGACTACATTAAAGCACAGAAATTAAATAAAAAATATATATAAAAACATTTAATTAAAAACAAAATATATAATTTTTGTTACATGTTTATATATATTTTTTTAATTTAATTTTTTTGTTTTAATGTAGTCACGTCTGTCTAGTGTATCAAAATTAGTTTAAACAGTTCACTTTATTTTGAAAGCTTAAAATATCCAAAATTTTGTTTTCTTACATCATTAATATTTATTTTATTTTGAAAGCCATATCGTACAAAAACCATATCAACTATTTTCTTACAAAAAATGCACTTTGCAAAGCGTATCAAGCCAATGTATGGAATCCGAATACGATGAAATGTGATAGCGTGCAATTTGTATCATAACCATATCAAATAAATTAAACTTATTTCTTCCTCCTCGAAAATTATTATCAACAAGTAACAAGTACTTTAGCATGTTTCCCATATCCGAAAAATATATTTTCTAGGCAACTTGATGAGATCCGTTCATTGATTTTCTATTATTAGTAAATCTAGATTTTGTATTAATTATGGTTAACGGGTTAAGGAAATTTTCAGCTTTTCACACTTTAATTGACGCGTAATTAGAAAGGGTAAATAAAACAGTTTTAACATTATTTTATTATATTAACTTTTATTATATTAACTTTTATTTACTAAGAAATACAAGAATTTCTTCAATGCCACGTAAATTGAAGTAAGCGAAATTAATTATCTGGCATATTTAATATTTGTTTGAGCAAACAAAGTGTGCAGTCGGTCTCTTTTGAATATTCAATAGTTATTTTATTGTATAATTTATAGTTTATAATATTATAAATTTGTAAATTTTTCAAAAAAAATCTTGTGTATGAAAATCGATTAGGTTTACAGAGCCCAATGCACATGGTACTTTTCGATACTATAACAAAGAACAGTAACCAAAAGAAAACTTTAAATGTGCACAGTCTATAACATCTCAATTTTAAGCCCCCCCCCACTGTTAAGGAAATTGATTTCCTTAGGGATAATTTAATAATATTCACCACCCCCACAGGCACTAAGCATTTTTCAAGCAAAGTAGTTGATTTAATAAATCCAAGGGAGAGAATCTTTCGTCTTTTGACTTTTTTGGCGAATTTTCACTTATATTTTAATATTATCTCAATGAAAATTCCCTCTCGGTATGAAATGTTTCATTATCACCTCTGTCCCTACCCCAGCACAAAATGTTTAAAATCTTGAAAATCATTTGAATCATCTTTTGAATAATCACTTGAAAATAATTAAAAAATCAATCATCTAATCTGCCCACACTCCCTCCAAAATGTTTGCTTCGCCTTCCATTCTCAGCATACAAAGTTTAAAATCATTAAAATTCTTTTGACATAAAATATTCTCTCCTTGTTGCCATCTAGTATCATTAAATAAATAATCAGACATTTAAATTATCCTTATACCATCAGGCATCGGAGCGGTGACTTTTTTAGCCACCACTAATTGTTTAAGGGAACCGGGTGAGCGAAATTCAACCAAAAAATCGATTTTTACTTTTTTACATCATTAAATAGTTTAAACTTATATCTTTTCAACGATGTATTACACATATTTATATATGTAGAAAAAGTGTTGGATTTTTTTTTTCATTCTTTCTAAGAGCACTTCACACCAGTGGGCTACTTTTTTAAAATTCAGATTTCCTGATCGGCACCACTTTTCTGAAGTGGTAACATTTCCATCCTTTTCGCCTTAATTAATATGTTATTAAATAAGGTGAATTTAACTATTTCAAAAAAGTGGTGCCAATCATAAAATCAGAATTTAAGTAAAGTAGTCCACTGGCAACACTGCTTTACAGCTGTAACTGATTTTTTCTCAAAACTTCGATTTTTCAGGTTTTTGTTCCTTTTTTTCAGTATCTATTAAACTTAAGAACTCCGATTTCTCTAAATGCTTATATTATGTTATAGTGCATACTTTAACACAGGGATTTAATTATTTCTTAAGAAGTATTTATTCTAGGCAGTGAAATCTTACCAAAAATGCTCATTTAAAAATGTCTTTCAATAAATAAAACTAAATAAAACTAAACAAAAAATAAAACTAAATAAAACTAAACGAAAGGAACCTAGGTACCTACATTTTAAAGGTACATTTAAAAGTATTTACAGAGTTTAACACCATAAGAGGCTAAAGGAGAAAAATGGAAAATGCTGTAAGTACCAGAAGTATGAGTTTTTCTTTTTTTCGCTATCTAGAAAGATTTCCACTTTTGATCTTTCAGTGTTTTCCATTTTTAGTCCTCCATCAATGAATGTTTGACCATATATTACTACTATATAGCAAGAAAACAGGAAAATGGGAAGTTTAAATGAATGTTTCAGCAGTTATTGTTTGCGTTGTACTGCAGATAATGAACATTTGATCTGCGACTGTTTTGGATATAAAAAATATTTTTCAAAGCAATACATTTGAAGCTTATTTTTTAAATGAAGAACCAACAATTATAATGGATAATATTTACTTAGAATATACATTGATAGGAAAATTTTCGAATTTAGAATACACTGTTAAAAATTTGCAGCATTCTGTCCAGTCATTTGACCGTTTTTATAGAAAACGGTTACACAACCGTAATATAACACTATTCTGGCCATAATATTGACCATTTTATGGTCAGAATATAGTTAAATTACGGTTATGAAACCATTTTTTTCTAAAAACGGTCGAATGACTGGGCAGTTTGCTGCAAAATTTTAACAGTGTAGGATAATATGTTATTTACAGATTTTTTAGTAAGAATTTTATTTGGTTCTGGTTTAGTTCAGTTTAAACTGTAGAACAGGTTAAGGAATACAAGCGCACAAGCTGACATTTATTTTTAAAACTTTCAATAAAAATAAATGATTTTGCATTTAAATTTTTGTAGTATGAAACATTTTCCTCATATTTGACACTAAATTGTACAGTTTGTTTTTATCAGTGAAAATACCAAATTCTGACTGTTTTCAATTACTTTATCTTTGATTTTGTTACGTAAGTTGAAAACAACAGTGTTTATTACATCTTCATGGCAAATGCATTACGTTTTACTTTCTAATTTACAATCTGAAAATATTAATAATAACCGATCAGTTGAGTATTTTGAAAATATCAGATATGTATATAAAATATCCGCTATACATAAGATATATATTTTTTGTTTTCGAAAACATCATGATGTTTAAGGACATTGCGTACTAAAGCATTTTGAAGAAAGACTTGTAATTTTCCAATTGCTCTTGTACAGTGAAAATTACAAAGTGTATACAAACATTTCAAATTAAATAAAAGTCAAAATATATATTTAAACATTTAGCATTAATAATTACATAAACTATCAAATTCATTTAACCTAGAGTATTCTTCAGCGAACAAATTTATTTTTCAGAAGAAATCGAAAAGAAATCTGTTTTTTCTTTGTGTTTTTATACTTATATAGCTTATACGACTCCTTTACGTTACTTTACAAACTAAGTAAATTATTTCTTTTATTTTCGAAAATTCTTTAGTTTATTTTTTGAAATAGTTTTGAAACAATTCAAAGTAGAAATAAAATAAGAATTTGTATTACATCTTATTATCTTTTTATTTTTCTTCGTGAGATGAATAATTAACAGTAATGGAATTATTGACTATTTTTCCTCTTAAACTCAAACTATAATTCACCTATCGGCTTTTCTTTTTTTTTTTTTTTTCTTTTTTTTTTTTTTTTCTTTTTTTTTCTTTTTTTACAGGTCGGTTTTCATATCTTACTGGCGCAATACCGAAGTAAATTCCATCTTTACAGCACAAATATCCTTAAAAAAGAACTACGAAAAGACCTATACTACACATAAAAGTTATCACTTTAAAAACATTATATAAAATTTTAAAAGTCTAAAGCCGACAAGTTTCAGCCACTAGTTAATTTTATGTGTAGTATACGTGTTTTATAAATCTTTTCAATTATATTTGTGCTGTTAATGTCAAGACATAATAGTCATTAAATCTATTGCATCTTTAATTAACTGAAATGCCGAAAACATTGCATTCTTATACACTCAAATCTTTCTTTTTATAAAATTCAGTGAGGCAGGCATATCTTAGAAGCATTATCGAGCATTTTCATTAGAAAAAATCATTTCAGAAATATAAAGATTCGACAGGAAAGTGCAATGTACATTCAAAAAAATTAAGTTTAATTTTCAACGATGATTACACTCAGAGGGATAATCATTATTTGTGATTAACCTCGTACAGATTGATTATATTCTCAATACCGACAAGGTTATCCATTCTTCAACATATAACTTTTGTAAAGATGTTTTGATCACTCTTTCAATTTGTTCATAATACATCTTGAAAATAGTCTTGAACAAGTAAAAATTAAATTTAAAAAATCAAAAGACCCGACAGCGTAAAAAGCGTACTAATTAATTATTTCTCATCAATGTGAGACTATTTTTTATATTACTTACCTATTCTTTTTATTATTTACTTGTATTGATGACTTTTAATTTATGTTTAATTGTTAGTTCCTATCTATAAACACTGTTTTGATGAGGCCTATAGATGTCTATGATGGTTAGAGTTGCAGTAAAGCTAGAGATCCTACCTACACAACTTCTAGGTTGTGTAATATTAAAACGGAGCTTCTGACTGTAAAATAGTCAATGAAACACAATCTTCATTTTGAAAGTCCTATCCAATGATATGCCACTCAACAGGGTGCGTAATTTTTTTCGTCTCTACCGCCATTTTGAATTTATAAAAACAAAACCTAGCCTATAACCATCGGACGGTTAAGACGAATCGATAGGGACCTCATTCATTAAAATCCATCCAGCCGTTTCAATGCTTAAAGGGTATAAAGAAATCCACACACCCAGATACGCGTGAAACACATAACCCTTCTTGGCAGTCGGGTAAAAATTAATACCTTTTTGGTTGACTACATGAAGAATTATATATTATCACGTGCAGCTATTTAAATATATTTAGATGAATCAAAAATTTAGATGCAGATGATGAAAATTTTCTGCTTACTGAGTATCATTCATTGAATCTATAAAAGAAATTATAAAACTTTGGTCTTTAACTCATTCATTCTCAACGTGTTCGATAGCGCAACAGTCTTGTGCCCAACGACGTTACTTTTAAAATGGCTTAAAATGCCGCAATTTCCCTTTCGTTTAGTTTACAGCACGTATAAAAATAACTAAGTAATATTATATTACAAAATCAAAGTATTTCAATAAAAACACGATTTTATAAGAATTTGTAAGGAAACCAACAAGACATCTAAAAAAAACTATTGGGTTCCTATGATTAACGGAAACATTTGCGAAACATTTAAAATTTTTGTTGCTCGTAGATTTCAGAAACGTTATTATTTTTATTCGTCTGTAGTTATTGTCCTTCGTATTACATTTTTGAACATAAAATTTTCTATTAGTTTCCTTTTATTATACCTACACTAGTTTCCCTGTAAAAAAGTGACTCTAGAAAATTCTAAAAATTCTGACGGTAAAGGATCTGATAATCCTAATGTCTACAGATATAATGAATTTTTAAATACTGATAAATTTAATTACGATTGAAACAATCTGATCTATGCAGAAAGAAATTCTTCTTCGCTGCAGTTGGAGATTACTTGAAAATTGTTTTTTAATGCTTACTTGAACATAAAATCAAATATCAAATTCATATTCAATAGCTCAAGTTGTAATAACATCTTACAGGGCGACAGGTACATTATATATACCACTTAATTTTAATCCCCAAATTCCAGTTTTGCGCCAGAAATTTTGAATACAATTTCACTTTGAAATATACGTAAAGGAAAAACTTTAATTTTTTACAAATAGATTTGTGCTCAAATTCTGTTGACATTCAATCTCTACAACATTGTAGCAACAGAAATAATTTGCCCCTAAAAGGGTTAAATGCATGCGTTTTGAAAATTGTAACATTGTTTATCCGTAGCATATACATTTTTCTTGTTATTTATATTAGTTTCAATATATATAATTACACTATTTATATGATATATACAATATACTTTTAAAATCATGGATGAATTCTCTAGTAGCAGAAATCTTATTTAACATAAAAAATATTTAAACATCACAATTACATATAAATATCACTAAAGATTGCATATCTGCAAAAGAAAGAATCCATTATATCCTAATCTCTTTCTATTTACCGGGTGATTAAATAATGGTCCTAGACAAGAATAAATGAAAATTAAATGTATGATGTTTCGAATCTTAATGATGCTGTGTTTGTCTTCAATGTTTTCATCTTTTCAATACTTAGCATGAAACTGTATGTGGTTGATGAATTTTCAAAATCAGAAACAAGAAAATGCTCGTCATTTCATTTTTAATCAAGAATGTATTCATTCACCTGTATTATTGAAGAGGCAATAGATATTTTCTTCTTATATTTAGAGCTATTTTTAGAGTTTCAAAGGAAAAAAAAATGAGATAATGTCATCGCGCCATAATTCGACGCGATTCACCACACTGTTTTCGCATTTAGGGTTTATTTGTCTTTTTATTAAATAAATATACATATTATTATGCAGAAAAAGATTGAATACTGTGTCTTTAGTTCAAAACTAACTTTTTATTGTAGAAATTAAATAATTATATGCAATATAAGCCAACAATATGAAATGTTGCATTAAGGCCAGTTTTGTCGTATTTACGGTAGTTAAAACTTAAATGTGACGTGTAAAGTCGTAAATGCGACAATGCTTTTTATACACGTCAATTCATCTGAAGACATTCATTTAATAGCTATAATTTTTTTAATTACTTAATAAAGAGTTGAAATACATAAAACTGAAAGTTGAATACCTTTGCATACTAATGCCTACTTAATGTACTAATAACTTAACGTACTTAATATACTAATATCTTAATGTATTTCATATACTAATAACTTAATGTACTTAATATACTAATAACTTTATTTAATAATAACTTAAATATGTAAAAATAACTTTGAGATATAAAATCTTCAATACATTATATAATAAACAATTAAATTTAAAGAATCAAAACACCCGACTGCGTAAAAAGCGAACTAATTATTTCTCATCTATGTGAAACTATTTTTTTTTTCAATTCCTACTCTTAGCTCACACTCTCGCTATATATATCTTGTTCAAATTTTCAATCGTTAATAAAATACTTATTATTCATCCAATCAAGTTCAAATAATTTTTTTTAACTTGAAGTGGATGATAACGCTTGATGTTAATTCAGTTTTTTCAAATATTAATTCATTAATTAAATTAAATTAATTAATTTTCAATAATTGAGAGAGCCCTCCTCTTGATCAAGGTATTTTAAGACCGAACGAGCCCTCTTCTTGTTCAAGGCATTTTAAGCGCCACCCAAGAGGAAAGAAGAATGGGAGAAAAAAATTATCTTATTGACCTAAGTAGGAATTGACTTAAAATATTTTTTTATATTACTTGTTTATATTACTTACCTATTTTTTTATTTATTTGTATTGATGACTTTTAAGTTGTATTTAATTGTTAGTTCCTACCTATAAACACCGTTTTGGTGAAGTCTATAGATGGCTATGATGGTTAGAGTTGCAGTAAAGCTAGAGATCCTACCTACACAACTTCCAGGTTGTATAATATTTTAACGAGCTTCTGACTGTAAAATAGTCAATGAAACATCGTCTTCATTTTGAAAGGCCTATCCAATGATATGCCACTCAATAGGGTGCGTAATTTGTTTTTTGTCTCTACCACCATTTTGTATTTTCCGGCCGCCATATTGAATTTATAAAAACAAAACCTAGCCTATATCCATTGGGCCGTTAAGACGAATTGATAGAGACATCATTCATTAAAATCCATAAAGCCGTTGGGATGTTTCGAGGGTATAAAGAAATCCACTTACACAGATACGCGTGAAACACATAACCCTTCTTTTCTGTCGGGTAATTAAATAATGCACACTTCAACATTCATACTTTACACACTTTTAACTTTGATAATTTCAAAATATCAAGGAAACAATTATACAACACGTTTTGTTGAATCTCTTGCTTTTCATTCTGCTGTTAACTCCTTTTTGCTTTTCATATTCGTGTCAGCATCAACTTATTGTTTTTAGTTTCTGATCGTTTTGGCGATAGAAAAGTTTGAGGTTTAGGCTTATTCGTAACTGATACACCTTTACTTCCAGATTGTTTTAGAGAGTGATTTCGATTTTTTGGTTTTTAGGGTTCCCTACTTAAAAAGTAAAAAAGGAATCACTATATTATTACTCTTGTGTCTGTCTGCGCGCTTGTCAGAGCCATTGTATTCGTAAACTATGGAAGTGAAGATTTTAAATTACGTGAAGTAATATAGGCTATTGACACACCTATTTAAAAATTATTAACTAGTTACAAGTATATTTAGGAAAAATGTAGAGGGTATAATTAAGTTACTTGAAAAAAAAAATATTTTCTTTGTATATAGTGTGAAAGCTTTCATAACGCCAAGCTCAAAAATACATTTATTTTTTGATATTATATTTTCGGAGATATCATCAAAAATTTAATGCAAAAATGTGTCCCTCCCCTCCCCCAATCTATTTCCGAAATCTACTGAAACTAAAATTATGCAAAATTACGGGTAGTCGAAGTTAATTTAAGCCTTGCAGAAAAACTATAGCGATTAACCTAGGTCACATAGCTTTTGAAAAAAATCGCATATTTCCGTTAAACACAAATTTCGATTTGCGGACGTTCAGCAAAGGAGTTGCGGAGCGCTGGAGATACCTATCGTCTCAGAAGTTTAAAATGATTGTTGATAACGATTAATGAAAAATATTGTCTATAGTTAGCCGAAATATTATCCCTTAAATGCCACAAAGGTATCTTTGGAAATGAACTAGCAGACGACTTAGCGAAGAAGGCCACACAGAAAGAAACAATAGGCACACACCTCCCAGAGCCCCCGTCATACGTCAAAAGGGTCCTCAGAGCAAGGATACTAACGCGATGGCAGGAACACTGGGATAACTCATTCAAGGGCAGGCACACATACAAGCTAATTCCTAAAGTTTCTCTCACACTTTATAACTTAACACCCTACACCACCAGCTTCTTAACAGGACATGGCCCTTTCATGGCATATCTGGACCGCTTCAAGATAAGATCCACTGCCACTTGCGAATGCGGTGAACTTGGCACTATAAATCACACGTATTATAGTTGTAGTCTCATGCAACGCTGGAACTTGAGGCGTCCAGACATACTTCCAGTCAATTGGTTCCAAAATGTCTTTTCACGCACCCTTCTACTCAAAAAATTAAAACGCATTCACAATTTCCTTACTTACCTAACATACTTAACGTAAGTCCTGGTTCTGCTTACCCAGTCTAAATGTCACTACATCAAGCTTCAAACAGCACCAGCATCCAACTCTCTTTGGAGGTTTGAGCATTTTCCTATCCATCGTGTAGGCTCCTATGGACTTATGAGCTCGTGCTTCCCACCATTATATCTGGTGTTACATCTCCAATGGACGCTTGAGTGTCTGCTCGTGCCATCTTCCTAACCTAACCCAGAACCCACCCTCTCATGAACGCTTGAGTAATTGCTGGTGCCATGCAAATCATTTTTCTCCCTTCCTGCCTCCCCTTGTCGTGAGAGGGGTCTGTCCCCTGGTGGCCAGGAGCAGTGATGTATTATTATTATTATTATTATTCAATGTTCTGTACTCCCGCCCTTTGTCGCGAGTAGGTGTTTTCCTGGCAGGCCGGAGCATTTGCCCTTTTTTAGTAAACCTCCATATTGCTTTAACAAATAAATTCTGGGTTCTGTGTACGGTGGTACGTGGCCGCCTTTGACGGGTGAGCTTCGCCCCGTGCACTTCTTATGTATGTGCGTCTGCACTATGCCGGACAGGGCTGGACTGACGAGCCCCAAAGTGTCTGGGAACATACCGGGAGAGACGTTAAGCTGTAAGGGGCAGGCCTAGCCGGCCCTAAGCAGTCTCTCTTAGACTGCCTAACCCTTAAAGGCAAGGACGGTTTGGACATGATAAAGACACGACTCTAAGTGCCATCGGCTTTTAAAGCTTAGAGATAACAACTTTTAATGATACGTTTGTGTAATTCAACGCACGGTAGTAGTATAAAAGCAATAAAGGTTAAATTGTTAAAAACAGACTAATTTAATTAGAATTAATCAGATGATTACTAGGGAATTCCCGAGTAGTTTGCATGAAATGGTTCTCTCAATACTCCATCCGTGTCTTTAAGGGTTAATCAAAAAAATTTCTGGAAAAACGCGGCACGGAGCAAGGCGGCGTTGGAACTTTGCGACCTCCTTTCGAAGCGCGCTTAAAACAAAGCCATGTTTAAACCTTGAACAAGGGTTTTGTTTTAGGTACACTGTAAAGATAAAAGATTATTACTACGCTGAATTTGGGTTTATGAAATGACAAATAAAGTTGAAATATGCACTGCTTTTATTGGCAGCACCGAAATTAGACCATCATAGACAGATTAGGATAGGATTTTAAAAAGCTGAATTTGGGTTTATGAAATGCCAAATGAAGTTTAAATATGCCCTATTTTTATTGTCAGTACCGAAAGTTAATCATAAACAGATTAGGATAAGATTTAAAAAAGAGTTATTTAGAATAATATTTGATGCTATTTAGGTTTAATATTTCTCAGAATTTTCATGGTATATCCATTTATAGTATATACAGCTATACCCAACCCTACGTTGTACAGTTTTTTCACAAAGTTTTATCATTCTTTTAGTGACGATTTTTTTGTAATAATACAATTACTAATTAATATAATTATTGTACGAAACCCTCTCTGCGCTAGAAATACTCGCACTTGACCGTTTATTTAAACTTTAATTATTCTCTCTTTTCCAAAATTTTGTATTTGTTTATGCTTTTTCACTTCACTGTCCTCTTTTACTTTTTACATACATGCTTCGTTTGTTAAGCATTCACGAAAGTTTCACCCTACTGCTTTACGCTTTTTGGCTGAATTTTGAATTGTTGGAAGAATGAACAAAATGTGGGCTAAAACGTTTATTTCTACATTGCTCCTTGTGGAAAATCTTGGAGCTAAAAATTTCCATCAGTACACTGAGAAAAAAAAATACCGCTTTCACCTAGAATGAATATGTAGTCATTTTCAGTATCCCTAAGCTAGAAATATAGATTTCCGAGCTATGCGAATAGGGTAAACAACTAAACTGAATAGATAAAATTATCCAGAATTTCTAGTCTCTTGTTTTCTAGGTGAAGAAACGATAATGAATTGTTTCAATAGCAAAAAATTATCGCTTAATTTCTGGAATGGTTTCATAAGCAAGAATTATAGTTACAAAAACTAACCTCTTGTATTCGCATCTATTTGCAGGGATTTTTAAATAAGTTTGATCAAGAGAATATAGAAGAACGCTCCTGAATTCTAGTGGGAGACCCTAGAACTCTCTGTCAAAGGAAACTAGAATTTATAAGGATGACATGGAATTATTTTTCTAGAGCCACAATTTTGATTCTAGATGTCAGAATTATCTTTTTTTCTCAGTGTAATAAAAAGCAGAGTAAAAATATGACACTGTAATCCCACTTAAAAGCAGTCAAACATTTTAACCATTAGATGGTAATGTTCCACGTATATTACAGAAACATTTGTTCTTTTCAAGCCTTTTTAAAATAATTAAAATACTTCCTGAAATATTCTGTATTTTTTTCTAAATTTAAAAAAAAAATTCTCTCATTAAATAAGTCACTATTTAGAAATAGTGGTGACCGCTGGCCCACTGGCAGATAGGTTCGCCAGTCCTAAACATAACATTCATATTCGTTTTCTTAAATTTAAAATATTTAACATGTTTCGAAATTGTATGAGCTGTGATAATTTTGTCTTGCTTTTATTTACAAATAAATTTTTCCACCAGTACTATATTAAAATAATTGTTCATAATATATATATGTATATATATATATTTCTCCTGTGAAACATAAGCTGGTACCAGATGAAGAAAATGCGTTCGTAATCCTTTGTGTATGATATTACTTCGCGAATTTTGGTTGCTAGGTAGGATTTGCGGTGCGTTATATGTATATGAAAAGCTCCGATGATAAAGGTGATATCTGACAAAATAAAAAACACTGAGCTAATCATGTGATTGAAGATAATCAATGGTCCTCTACCATCTGTTTAGAAATTATCTGCTAGGAATGTTTCAGAAAAAAAATTATAACTTTCAAACAAATTGTTTGGTTATTATAAAACGTATGAAAAGGTAAAACGTTCCTGGTATATAAGCTGAACTTTACCATTTTTTTATAGGTACCGATTGAGCTGGAAAATGTCATTTTTTTAATTAAAATTTTTAAAGATATGTAGTTTTCAATTTTGGTCATTTAAAACGCATATTTATGTACCCGGTTAAAACAATAACTCTATTTTACAACCATGTTGGAATTCTTAATTTATTGACTCAACATAGCTTATTTAAACACAATATCTGCTTTAAAAATAATTTAATACAATATATGAAAATACCATATAAACCTTAGGTAATCTACTAAAAGTCTCTCCGCATTTAGGATATTCAGTTCGTCGCTAATAAGTCTCTGTAAAAAATATGTCATCTAAATGCATAGAATATTTTAGAACTTTAATTTGAAAACTTGTCGCCTTTTACCGACCATACATTTCAAGTAAATAAAACACACGTGGCAGCCCTTGACGCCCTTTTCGAGGCACTTAGGGAATATGGGGTTGCTTCAATGTGACCGATGTGCATTCTAATGGGATTTTTTAAAAAATAGAAAACGTTTTAAATGCCGAGAAATATTTCGCGTTTCGTTCTTGAAATTTGGATGTCTCACTATATTGCATTTATATACGATACTTGCCGTAATATTTTAGGTACAAGAAAATTGTCGCATTTAGGGGTAGTCTCATTTAGGCCCAACGCATCACATTTTTCGACTCTATTATTATTAGAAATTGTATTTAAATTGAGGTTTTAATTACATTTAAAAAAATAAATGAATGTTAAAAAATATACAGTAGAAAGTCAAAATACTATTTATATTAAAAAGGGCAAACGTGCCCGTTCGTAACACTGACGTCATTTTGACGGTGGGTACTGCAGACGATAAATTTACACCGTCTAATTTAAACCGTCTAAGACGATAAATTTACACTGCCAGATTTACACCGTCTAATAAAGAAAAATGTACTTCAAATGCAATTTGTTTGTAAATTATATCACAATTCATTTAGAAACTGCATCGCAATTTACTCATTTTTTATTATTTTTAAATTAACTTTCAAGCATGGTTTTTTTTTTTCAAATCTATCTCTATTGCCTGCAGCCGCTTACTAAAGATAAATCCGTTTCCAATTAAATTAATAAAAATAGCTCGGCATGTTATTCCAGCTTATATTCCATAACAAAATTAAAACATTTATCAATCAATAAATAAATAAAACAATAAAATATAAATAAAACACAAATTTAAGACATGTATTCGAGTTTTACGCTTAATCCACTGAAACGAACGGAGTCGAAAAGGCAGGGTTCGTACGATTCAAGGACTTTCAAGCAAGTTGTACCAGAATTTTCGTAAAGAAATATTTGCCACATTTAATGAAAAAAAAAATAGTCCTTTGGGGATTTCTTCGGCTCTTAACTCCTGACGTAAGGCCAATACGAAAAAAACCCTTTTAACACGTTTCAAAACTATTGGAATGCATTATTGCTATTTATCATTTAAATAGGATTTTTAGTATTGTTAGTGGGCATTATAAAAAATATATTAAATGTAAAAAAATTGTATACGCGTACGGGAGATTCTCACTGCCATCTTTAAAATTATTTCATGATACGTTTCTTCATTAATTTTCTATTAATTGCATTTCTTATTATCAAACAACGTGTTTTTTTTATAAGTACACTATGTCGAAAGCCGCTTGCAGTACTTTTCGAAAAATACCTCCTTCATCGCTGTGCCTTTAGTATTGAAAAAAAAATAAGATCTTAACATCAGAAATAATATACATGGTGTCATGTAAAAAAATAGGTATACGCGTACGGGACATTCTCACTGCCATCTTTAAAATTATTTCATGATACGTTTCTTGGGTCATTTTCAAAATATGCATACATATGCTGTCCCACAGTAAAAAAAAAAAATGTACTCATAATATATTATTTAAAACTGACTATAAATATTATATTTATTTAATTACACTACACAACATATTTCTAAAACATAAAAATAATCACTTTCATATTTTTTTCCTAAAGATGCAGATTTTTGCATCTAGTAGAAGAAAAAAATAGCTGTCCCTCTTCTGTATTTTATAATTCTGTAATATTTTTTCACTTCATTTTTCACTTTAAAAGGAAAGTAATTGGGACATTTAATGAGATAAATCATCATTATTTTAAATTTCTGACATTATTCCAGCAAAAAAAAAAAAAAAAAAAAAAAAAAAAAAAAAAAAAAAAAAAAATTAAAGAAAATCTACAAAACATTTTGTCCCTCATATTTTGTCAAGTCTGTTACCAAGCTACAATTTCATGAAATAAAGGTTGACAATTTCACCAAGAGACGGCAGCACATTTGCAATAAAAACACTTATACTAGTTAAATATTTACTTGTAGCCATTTTCTTTTGCAGTTGAAAAACAACAGTGTAGTGGAGTAAAGAATTTTTTATAAAGGTGAGTATTTTTATTCAATGTCAAGTCTGTTACCTAATTTTTTATGTTAAAAATATACGTTTAGTACTTTCTTTTGCTTGAATATTATTATCTAGTTAATATATTAAAGATTTTGTTTTGTTTCTTAGTGTTAATAATTAGCATGTAGGTTTTGGAAGATATTTTGCTGTTAATGTCAAGTCTGTTACCATGTTACTGGTAAATAGTGTATAAAATATAGTAAAATAGTGTGTAAAAATTATACCAAAAGCTAAAGTGCTTAATTAATTATATTTACAGACACATCTAACTCATACATTATCACTTATTTCATTTTTAATGTGAAATTTAAAAGTAATTTTTTTTAATGTTTTTCTGAATTGTATGCATTTATTGAAAATGACCCTCTTCATTAATTTTCGATTAATTGCGTTTCTTATTATCAAACAACGTGTTTTTATATAAGTACACTATGTCGAAAGCCGCTTGCAGAACCTTTTGAAAAATACCTCCTTCATCGCTGTGC
This sequence comes from Maratus speciosus, assembly GCA_963932465.1. NCBI lineage: Eukaryota > Metazoa > Arthropoda > Arachnida > Araneae > Salticidae > Maratus > Maratus speciosus. Next base: position 168,242,506 of record OZ010796.1, on the reverse strand, counting down.
CTTTATTATTGGAAAAAAATAAGATCTTAACATCAGAAATAATATACATGGTGCCCATAATTAAACGACCCTTCTTTAAAGTTGTCTACAGAGGAAGCTATTCTTCATAAATTTATGAAATTCATAATAAAGGGATGGCAATTTGTTTAAACGAAAAAAACAACTGGTTTAGAATCTCCCACCAGAAGACGTTTTTAATAAATTACACATTTAGCATACATTTACGATAATTTAGAAATACCATTTATTAACTTTACCTGATCTTAAAGATAGCATTTCACGAAATGTTCTTGAGCATTTCCCAGAACACACTACGGTCAACTGCGGAACATGCTATCTCATGATTCCAGATGGTATCTTAAGGGGTCTCAGGACTCTTAAAGCTTTAAAATTTTCGAAATTTTAATTTTTTTTACATGTTAAACTCCTATCTTTTCTGAACATTTTGATATAATTGTTTCCTTGAAATTTCTATTAGAAATGAAGTTATGGCTTTTATATTTATACACGTTCAAAAGCCGAAGCGTCGTTTCGGAAACTTTTAAGCCATTTTTCTCGAAATGACGTTTTTTGGGCATAACGCGCACGATATCTCAAAAACTTATGAATATTTCTTCATGAAATTTTCAAAATGTATGTTTCATGTTAGTCTGTATAAACTGAACCTAAAATTTTTCTTTTATTGTTCAAAACAATATTTTTTTAGGTGATTATACTGTTGAAATTTTCTTAATTTTGCATTAGCTAAATACAACTTTGTATTAAAAATATAAAAAAAAAAAAAATACAAATTTATTTAGGTTCAGGGTAATTATTACAATCTGAAGTATAAGAAGGCACCAAAATTTTCATTCTAGTAGCGATACCTATTTTGTAATCGTGCGCGTAAGCTGTTATGCCGATTTTTTGCTCGTCAAATGTCTAACAGTTTGGAACCCCCTGTAAATGCTAATTCTGCATCTTATAATTTTTTAAATACATGAAATGAAAGAACACACTTATATATTTTATTCCAATTATAATTGGGTCTTAAAATCAAACACATTTTATTATATTAAATGTTGAAAATGGTCTTTTTTTCATTTTTTCCAATTTTAAGAGTCCTGAGACCCTTTAAAATGATAACGGCAAATGATAAATGCAACTGAAATTTTGTATAATTTACAATTATAATTGATAATTTACAATAAAATTTTGCTTTTATAATGTACGTAAAAGAAAAAAAAAAAAAAAAAAAAAAAAAAAAAAAAAAACATTTATTTATTTACAAATCAGTCTATTTGAATAGTCTGGCGACATTCATTCGTTTCAAAATTTTAGTAAGATAATTAGTTTGCTCCTTAAATGGTTAAATGCATGTGTTTCGAAAAATGCAATAATGTTAATCTGTTGCATACATATTTTTCTTGTTAGTTGTATCAGTCTCAAAATTATATTGCAAAACTAGTATCCCTAATATAAGAACATTATATTTTAAAAACGCGAATAAATGCTTTAGCCGAAGTAATCTTATTTAACATTAAACAAGAAAGAAAAATCATGCGCCAAGCATAGATTATGAAACACTTTCCAAATCATCCAGAATAATGTAAAAAAACTGCACCGATTAATAAGCTAAAATATTATGTGTATTTCAACCCTATGGAAACGAATAAAACATTTGAAAACCCAATTTCAGCTGTTCCCATGTACAATCTGAAAATTATCCAAATTCTTTCAGCTGGCCTGTATATGATATTTGTATCTATTAACTATATGCATACAAATACTTAGTTCAGATAAGAAATACATACCTTAGTTGAATATCCCCTTTCAGTAATTTCGGCTATTAACCCATTTGTGCCTGAATTTTTGTTTTGTCAAATTTTTTGGTAAAATCACTTTAAAATGTTGCAAAATGAACTGGAAAAATACTAAAAAAAATTAAACTTAATTTTTTTTTGTATTTATTTGATAAAATGTAAAAGAACTAAATATGAGTATTTCTAGTAGATTAATATGCATAATTTTATAATTTGCCTATATTTATATTTAAAATGTTTTTAAATTGTATAATATGTACTATAATTAGTATTTTAATGAACTACAAATAAAAATATATTTATTTCTTTGCAGAGACTAATAACGTTATAACTATTATTAATAATAAAATAAGAATAATCGTATTGCAGACTTAATAACAATTTATTTCATAAATATCTTCGAAAGGAGATTGCATAAATAACTGTCTCCTAAATTTCTAACAAAAATATGTGCCCATTTGTGCCTAGAACCCTATATTTTGTACATTACAAAAATGCATAAAAAATAGGCTTGAACATTTAATTTCGCAATTTAAAAAAATACGTATTTCAAAAATGTCCACAAGCTAAGATTATAACTTGCAATTTTGGGTCCATGATAGAAAAAATACAAATAAACTTACTTTTTACATTTCGCCCTCTTGAAAAATTAAAAATCTATAAACACCAAAAAAAGCCTTAATTTAAGCAAATAAATATCCACCTTGTGTTGTCATCTCTCGGTTATAGATAAAGACATTTATAAATAATGATTTCATGCTATTTTCATGTTATAAAGAAGAAGAAAATTATACAAACGCATTAAAATTTGAAACGTCCCAAAAATGGGACGCTAGGCATAAATGGGTTAAGGAGAATGGGACGTGAAGTCTTTTGTGCAGTCCTGTATACGAGGTAGAGCATTTTTATACAACGAGTTGCATGCAAAAAATTAGTTAAATTTAAAAGCTCATACCGTATTTGAATGACCACTTCAAGCAATTGTTGCTGAAAGACAGTACTGTAACCGGTTTCTTTTGTGTGTCCCTGTAAATGAACGACAAATGCTACGAATGCCGTATCTATCGTAATAAACTGGTAGTGAAATTCAGTGATTTATACCAGTTTAAATACATTTTAATTAGCATAATATCCTTAAAATACTCTGCAAACTATTTCCTCCTGTATACTAGAATGTAATGGAATTATTTTGATTGTCCCTGTAAATGAATTGTTAATGCTACTCACTTCATATGCAATACAGAACATGACATGGTAAGCATCATTAATATATTTCAAGTGTATGAAACTCCGAGTATATTTACGTGAGTTAGAGCGTGGGCAGACGGACAGACAAATCGAATGCATAAACATTTTTCAACTTTGTTGGAAAGGGATAAAAATGCCAGCTTTAGAACTTATATTAAACATATAAATATCACCTTTACATAGAATGTGTCCACGTATAACCTGACCGACCTTTATTTTCGCAACCGCTGGTCTTAGATGCATACTTCCAATAACAAAAATGGTTTAAATATGGTAAAGAATTATTTTTAAAGCGATTTGGGCCAATAAAAACATTTATTAAAAAATTACGAAATTTAAATTTTTATATGGCCCCTCCGGTCCTAAAAGTGATATTTTTAAAATATTCACTGTGACACTAACAAGTAAGACAAAAAAAGTCCCATTCATCTAACATTAAAATTAACTGAGTTATGAAACTTTGAAATTCATGACTTATACCGTTTTTTTGCATATCAAAACAGAAGATTTCAGCCATGATTTCAGTGGTCGTATATAAAGTACTTAAACTTATTTCAAGGTATCTGCGTTTTGAAAGAAATCGTACAACTATTACGATTGAGTTAACTTAAGTTTCAGATTAGCTAAAATAATTGCATTTTAACATATGTTTTATTTTTTAAGGATTTGAGGCTACGATTTCTTTTAACAAAAATTATGTTATTTTCATAAGGTTTTATTTAACTTGCAAAGATCGTCTTTCCAGTTTAAAATTTGTACTAGATCTTTAACTCACGTTCAAATGTCCGAAGTTAAATTTTGCATATTGATTTAAATCTGATGACAATGTAATATTATTATGATTTTCGACGCTTACCATCTCATACATACTTATATTAGACGATAACTCAAAAAATTCGGATAGATTACCGTCAACACGTTTAAGAAAGAGTTTTAGATTAGATAGCATAAACCTGCGATGGTTGCGTTTTTTAACTTTTATAATTACGTTTTATGCATTTTTTAATGCTGAATAAAAAAATTACCGTCGATTTTAACCATCTTGTCAGGATTTTTCGCAAATCGTAAATTTCAAGGTTAAAAAATACCGAAAAATCTGATACTATAAAATAGATGTAAGACCTTTTTTATTCAGTTTAATTTTATTTAATTCAATAATTTATTCACTTTTTTGGCTTATACTGAGTTTCTTACAGCTAAACAGCACAGGGGTCCGATGAGGTTGGGAGGGGAGGAGGGATCAATTTTAACTTTGAGTTTTTTAACTTTGAAATTTGTGATTTGAGAAAAATCCTGACGTGATAGTTTAAAATGAAGGTCATTTTCGGATTCAGTGCTAAAAAATACGTAAGGATCAATTTTCAAAAGTTAAAAAGCATGGCACAACCCAAAATTTGAAAGACAGTGTAATCTAACAGCATTTAAAAATAGGTATCATTATGTAAAGAATTGAGGCTGTTGTTTTATATCCTTTTATTTAACAAAAATTCTGTTATTTTTATCCTCTTATATGTTCAGTACAAATTGTATATTTTGCAGTAATATGTCAGAATGATTAAATATTTCAAATTTATATTGCAATGCTAATTTTACTCTCAACCATTTTTTTAATATATCTGACGAAATTATATTTCTAGTAAATTTATTAATGACCCCTAATTTGCAGCAAAAAACATACTCCAACTTTAAACAGATATTACTCTGTCAATTTTAATCGTAGAATAACGGGACATTTTTTGTCTTAGTTGTCAGTGTAACAGTAAAATTTTACTAAGTATAACTTATAGGACCGGGGGACCATATAAAAATTTAGATTCTGTAATTCTTCACTAAATTGTATTTCGCTTCAAACTTTTTTTTATCTTAACTCTGCGCCTAATTTTGACCACTTTTGTAATTGAAAAGTATACAACTAGGACCAACGGTTGCGAAAATAAAGGTCGGTCAGGTTATACATGGACACCCTGTATAAATATTACTAAAAATGTTTATGAAGAAAAGGAAGATTCCATTAAATAGTCTTACTCTTCAACAAAAGTATCTTAATCAGTTTCTATTTACCGGTTGATTTAATAACAATCTTAGATAAGAATGAATGGAAATTAGAAGTATTATGTTTCAAACGTTAATGATGCAGCGTTTGTCTTCGATATTCCCAGCATTTCAAAACTTAAACTTTTACGTGGTCGATGACTTTTGAAAAACCGAAACAAGGAAACTCTAATCATTCTCCTTCTAATCAAAAGAGTATTCATTTTCCTTTATCTCTGTGAATGACTTTATATTTGTTCCTAGTATATAAAGCTATTTTGGGTGTTTCAAACGAACACAAAATTTTACGTCAAACATGGTAAATGATGTGTTTTCCTACTATAACTAGTTTTATAAATATTCCGATATTGGTGCAATAGCTGTTAATCTCTTATGTAAAAATGCATGAATACAAAATTTATTAACTTTCTACATATAAAATTCCGTAATACGGATATAATAGGACTCCATCTTGAATAGGACATCATCACCATGGTAACCTAGAATCATTACCTATCATTGGATATCATTGAATTAATTACGTATGATAGGATTTAATAGAATGAAGAAAACTTTTATTAATATCTCTTTAAGTTTTGATTAGATTTTAATAAAATTTGAAATGACTCGAAAAAATTCTGAAACAAGTATCTATATTAAATTTCAAACCATTCGGTTGGGTAGTTTTTGGGCTGTTATATGCGGGCAGACGGACAGACTCATATACGGACGGAAAAGACTAAGACTATAAGTGCTACGTATTTATATAATTATGAACGAACCTAATTTACTTATGAAGTATATATCTATTTAGAGATTTGAATAAAATTGTTGGTTTAATCCGACAGAATTTTTGTATTTGACAGTTCGCACAATTAAGTGGATATATTTTTTAAGTGATTTTCCCCTTCTTTAATTTATTATGAAATTAGGCAAACTTACTATTCGGAAATAATGACAGATTTCTGAATAAAAAATTAGATAATTTAGGAACCATAAATAACACCGAATTTGGAAAACTTTCTTTTTTCTTACAAACCATTAGTAGGCAGTTTTAAAAGAAACATCAGGAAACCAATCTGTTTCTGAGACTGGAAACATTTATTTTTTTTAATTTTGGTTGCCCGTAGCTTTCCGGAAATTAAAATTTTTAAACACTTCGGTTTCAAAGCGGTCTTTCCATATTTATGTGCGTTTGTAATTATATAAATACGCATAACTTATAGTTATCATCTAGTCCGCCCGTCTGTCTATTTGTCTGTCCGTATATAACAACGCAAAAACTACCCAACCGAATGGTTTGAAATTTAAGATACCGTTGCAGTATTTTGTCGAGTCATTTCAAATTTTATGAAAATCGAATGAAAACTTAAAAAGATATTAGTAAAAGTTTTCTTCATTCTATTAAATCTGTTGAAATGAAACCAATCTGTTTCTGAGACTGGAAAAAATTATTTTTTTTTTTAATTTTGGTTGCCCGTAGTTTTCCGGAAATTTAAATTTTTAAACACTTCAGTTGCAAAGCGGTCTTTCCATATTTAGGTGCGTTTGTAATTATATAAATACGCAGAACTTATATTTATCATCTAGTTCGTCCGTCTGTCCGTATATAACAGCGCAAAATCTACCCAACCGAATGGTTTGAAATTTAAGATATCGTTGCAGTATTTTGTCGAGTCATTTCAAATTTTATGAAAATCGAATGAAAACTTAAAAAGATATTAGTAAAAGTTTTCTTCATTCTATTAAATCCTATCCCACGTAATTAATTTAATGATAACCCATGACAGGTCATGATTCCAGGTTACCATGGTGATTACGTCCTATTTAAGATGGAGTCCTATTATTTCCGTATTACTGAATTTCACATATGCAATTGTAATAAATTTTGTATTCATGCATTTATGCATAAGAGTGCAACAGCTATTGCACCAAGACCTGAATATTTATAAAACTATTTATAATATAAACGCACCTCATTTGTCACGTTTGATGTACAATTTCCGACGTGTTAAAATTTCTGTTAATCTCGAAAACCTAATTTTTAGGCTGCGCAATGACCATTCTCGTAATGGATTTTGAAGATAACAGGAAGTGTTTGAGAAGATAACACTTGAAAAGGAACAAATGTTTCTTAATCTAGGCAATTATAATCTAACCACAAATGAAATTATACAAGAATCTCTTTCGGTTTACCCACGATTCTAAAAAGCGTTATTTATCTTTAAAAACCTCCAAAACCAATAGATTTTCCAGATTTAAAGAAGCATTTAAAAAACAGAAGTTTGTTTTACTGTCTCTGACTTCTGCAAACGTTTAGTTTGTACAGTGTTTTCCAATATTTTCCAAAGAATATATATATTTGTTTTTAACCATTTGGAAAAATGGTTATTGTCCTCGGTAAGGGTAGGAAATCAAAAACATATCTGAAGAGTTTTATTAGTTGAATCCCGCATTTTGTTCGTTTTCTGATTGATTTATACAGTAATCTGTATTTTCCCTTTATTTATAACAGAGATGGATACTTCTATTGCCACTATGACAAAAAAGTAATAAAAACTACAAAAAAATAATAATAACTCAGAAACAAATTGAGATACCGCTTTCAAACAAATTGCATTTAAAAGTACATTTTTTTCTGTATACGACGGCGTATAAAGTAATATTGTGGGATGTTTAGAAGTTTAAAAATGAAATTTCATTTAAAATTGGTCCTGGAATATTAATGTTTAATCCATGGCGTACGTAATGAATGACCAGCTCCGAAGAAGTACCGAGTACTAGCTTTACAGTACCGAAAATTGTAAAACTGAAATTTCTTTTAAAATTTGTTCATGATGGGTCCAGGAATCTTAATGTGTAATTCATGGCGTACGTAATGTATGATCAACTCCGTGCGATTTTTTATGTCTTAAATTTTGGTCTTTGAAAAAATCATTTTCCAAAATGGTCGTTGTAATTTGTTAAATTGTTTCTTTTTATATATATATATAATTGTAGACTAGTTTTTTTTAACCGGAATATTGGTTTATATGAAGCTATCAATTCTCAACTATGCATTTTCAGGTTCAAAAAACAAATTTTACCTACAAACATGATAAATAAACACTATTTATATATAAGGAGTTCCAGCCCGGTCTTGAGAATATAGGAGAAAATCATATACACAGACGTGTGAAAATTATTAGAAAAATTGTGATTTTTTCAGTTTCTCTTCATTAATATTGTATATACTTGCAATGTTTCATGAAGGGTAATTTGTTTTGATGATCCAGTCAATTTTTCACTCCTTTAGAATAGTTTTGAGAATATAATTTCGTTAAATGTTGCTATTTTTTTAAAAAGAAAATATTTCATCCAAAGTAATCAAATTGTTGCATTGCATAAAGAATTTGATTAATAAACGAATTTAAAATAAAATTTTTAAATCGTCTGCTTGCTGTGCTAGTGTTTTCCTGAATTGGTATCAGTATTATTTTATTCTTAAAACAAATCTTTTCGCTGTTTTGATTAGTTTATACTAATTGGTAGCTTTTTTTTCGTTTGTCAAAGGATTATTGCTTGATTATGTGTAAAGCAAGTGAAAACTAGCTGTGGTAAAGTGGCTCCTCCAAGAAAATTACTATACACAGCACGAAATCGCAAAAAAAGCAAAAATTTCGCAAGCATCTGCCTGTAGAATAAAAAGATCTTTGGACTCCAAATGTGAATATGAAAATTCTAGAGTAGGGAAATGCGGAAAAAAAGTAAACTTACTGCAAGAGCAAAAAAGAAATTAATTCAAATTGCTAAAGCTAACAGAAGAGCAACTAGTCATGAACTAAAAATCGCTTTGCAAACATATGGATTAGGCGTATGTGATTCTTCTATCCGTGGAAAGCTCATTTCAGCTGGACTCAGTGCTCGTTGTCCTTGAAAAAAGGCTAAAATCGCATCTGCTATGGCAAAGAAGAGACTTTTTTGGGCAAAAGTTGTGCAAGAACAATTCGGAAATGACTAGAGCAAGGTGACACATATTAATTTTGCTTTAATTAATCAGTTGAATTCAAGTTGATCATTTTTTTCCTCTGAAATCATGTTTTCTGCATACTGACTAAAGATACAGAACTGTTTATAAATTTGATTAAAAATTTCTTTATAAGAATATTTCTCTACAACTTACATACATTAAAGTATCTTTTATTTTTTAGGTATGTTTCTCTGATGCATCAGTGTTTACGATATTAGAAGAAAGCAGTCAGTATGTCAGAAGTACCAGTGAAGAATCCCCCCCCCCCAAATTGAATAGCACAAATGGTTAAACATCCTACTAAAGTAATGGTTTGGACCGTGAAGGCATGATGGACCAGTATCAGCATAAAAAAGTGCTTGAACAAAGACTAATTCCACAATTAAAAGTCTGGTTTCCAAATAGAGACTTCATATTCATGCATGATGGAGCTCCGTGCCATAAAACTTCATCTGTGACCAAATTTTTGCATGAAAAAAATATAAAAACACTTCCATGGCCTGGAAACAGTCCATATATGAACCCCATAGAGAATCTTTGGGCAATTGCAAAGAAAAAATTAAAGAAATGCAACATCACAAATAAGAATGGTCGGATAGAAAGACCCATCCGAATTTAGCACCATAGCAACAAAATACAAATTAATTGCCAAAAACACATACAAAGTATGCCAAGTCGTATCGAATCCTTAATAAAAACAAGCGGATGTACACTAAATATTAAATGTAACAATATTTTTTAAATAATGTGTTATTTCTTTAATTTAACAAGATTTTATTGTAAATTTCACAATTATTGTAGTAATTTTCATACCTCTGTATATGTATATGTATATCTATATCTATCTATCTATCAATCTATCGATATATATCTTTTTTAGTTGAAAACCCTAATAGATATTTTACATTGAATATATATATATATATATATATATATACATAGATCTTTCACTAACAATACCAACAATTATTTTTGTATGAAAAATAGAAATTATGTATTAAAATAAAATTTTGAAATTTATTAAAAGTATACTTTCTTGTTGGCCTCGTGTCAGGATTTAGCAATCGAAGAAATCGCAAATGATCGCAGCTATTTATTATTATTATTATTATTCTGATAATTTCATTGGTTTAAGCGTTGTTCGATTACCTGTTTTAAATTTGTGTTTTATTTATATTTTATTATTTAATCCGTGGATTGATAAACTTTCGATTTCGTTATGGAATATAAGCTGTGAAAAGATGCTGAACAATTTTATTAATATTAATTTTAGTGCAAAAATAGGTTTTTAAAAATCATGCTTGAAAATTATTTTTAATACAATGAAAATTCAGTAAATTGCGATATAACGTTCAGTATCTTCTCAACGACGGTTCAGCCAAAGTTGCTCCGTATGGACCTGCGCAGCAGACTCATGTTTAAGGGGACAAGGGACCTTTAAAACCTTAAAAATCAATTTTTTATTTTTTGTAAATTTCACTTTAAATATTATTCAAGGGTACATTATATGCATTATGGTAAGAATTTATCACAAAAAAAATGAAAAAAAAATTATTTTGGAGAAAAAAGTGGAATTTTACGCGGCATCTTAGAAATCTTCGAAATGCGTCTTGTGCATTCCATATCAATGAAAATCCCCAATATTTTTTATAAAAGTCTGGTTTATATGTATAAATAAAACTGTGCATCAAATTTTATATATTTGAATATAAAGGTAAAAAAAAAAAAAAAATCAAAATTTTTTGAAAAATTTTCGAAAAAATTTCAAATTTTTTCAATTTTTTTTTTTTTTTTATATTTAAATAATATAAAATTCGATGCAGAGTTTTATTTATATATATGAACCAAACTTTTATAAAAAATATTGGGGATTTTCATTGATATGGAATGCGCAAACCGCATTTCGAAGATTTTTAAGACGACGCGTAAAATTCCATTTTTTTTTCCTCAAAAATAATTTATTTTTTATTTTTTTGTGATAAATAGATGCCATAATGCATATAATGAACCCTTGAGTAATATTTAAATCGAAATTTACAAAAAATAAAAAATTGATTTTTAAGGTTTTAAAGGTCCCCTGTCCCCTTAATGCACCTATGCAGACTACTGTTCATCGGCAACAAAGGCTAGAATTTGCACGCCAGAACCGCAACTAGGCGACAGGTGGCCTTTTCAGATGAATCACGTTTTATGCTCCATCGGACACATGGACTTTGAAGTATACGGCGTGTAACGTCTGAAAGCAAACACCCTTCAACAATTGCCGGAAAGGTCCAATGTGGAGGAGAGAACATTATGGTTTGGGAAAGGCTTTCGTGTTATTCTCTGGGTGCACGCATCATTGTGGAAAGCAGGATGGATCAACACAAGTACGCATCTGTCCTTGCAGACATGTCCACACCTACATGCGAATTGTTTTTCCTCAGAATGATGGCATCACCAGCAGGACAATGTGAGGTGTCATACAGCTTGCAGTTTACGTGCGTGGTTCGAAGAGCACCAGGATAAGTTTACCGTACTTCACTGGCCAGCAAAATCACCGAACTTAAACCCAGTCGAGAATCTGTGGGCCACCTCGATAGGGTTGTTCGCGTCATGGATCCGTAACCGTATAACCGAACGCAGATAGGCAAGGCACTGGGGTCGACATGGTTCAACATTCCAGTGAACACCTTCAAGAACCTAATTGACTCCCCTCCTGCACGTCTCGCAGTGGACCTCGCTGCGAAAGGTTGCTATTCTGGCTTTTGACAGGTATTTACATTAATGTGACTGGACTATGTAGTTTTGAAACAAATTGCATATGAAAGTACATTTTTCTCTATTCGGCGGTGTATAAATTGAAAATATGCGGTATTTAGAAATTTAAAAATTTGCAATAACAGATAATAAAAGTTAAATTTAATCATCTACTGTTGTTATTCGCAAAATGACGTCAGCAGAGACCTTTGTCCTTCATAATATAGATATACATTAAAATTAATATTATTTTGTTCCTATTGATATTATTTTGTTTACTTAATAAAATTTTGTATAAATTCAACTAAGCAGATAAAAATACTTAATTGAAAATAGATAGTTTCCAAAAAACAGTTATTCCGGTTTGAGAAAACCGATTAATACATTATACAAAATACTAGGAAAGTAGTGTGTATTTGACAGTTTGACGCCACCCGCGTTCCTGCGGTGGTAAATGTGGTGATCTGTGGTGATGTGTGGTGGCGCACCGCGCGCGCGCTCGTAAGAGATGGTGGTGGTGGAAACGCATGTCGGTGGTGGAGATAAGAGGGAGGTGTGCTGTCGGGAAACTGATAAAAACTTGTATTATAGTACAAGGGTATTTTATTTATTTTATTTTGAGGAGATAGAAAATTTTTTCGAAGTGAATTTATTTTTCGAATTTTATTTTGAGGAAATAGAAAATTTTTACGAATTTTATTTTTAGGAGATAGAAATTTTTAGCGAAATTTATTTATTTATTTTTTAGAATTTAATTTTATTTTCAGATGTTAGAATTATTTTTCGAATTTTATTTTGAGGAGATACAAAATTTATTCTAACGAAATTTTATTTTCAAGTCATAGAAAATTTAGTTTTCTTTTTCGAAGTTAATTTTGAGGGAAGTTTATTTTTATTTTACGAATTTTATTTTTAGGTGTTAGAAAATATTTTCGAATTTTATTTTGAGGAAATATTTTTATTTTGCAAAGTTTATTTAGCAGAGTTAGAAAATATTTTCGAATTTTATTTTGAGGAGATAGAAAATTTTAACGAAGTTTTATTTTCGGATTTTATTTTTAGGTGTTAGAATTATTTTCGAACTTAATTTTGACTAGTTAGAAAATTTTTGCTAACTGAATTTATTTTTCGAATTTTATTTTGAGGAAATATTTTTATTTTACGAATTAAATTTTAGAGATGTTAGAATTATTTTTGGAATTTTTATTTTCAGATGTTAGAAAATTTTATGCGAATTCAATTTTATTTTGAGGAGATAGAAATTTATCGGGGAAATATTTTTTTTTTCGAATTTTATTTTAACGGAACATTATTTTTATTTTACGAATTTTATTTTTCGAACTTAATTTTATTTTCAGGTGTCAGAAAATTTTTGCTAACTAAATTTATTTAGCGAAATTTATTTTATTTTCGAATTTTATTTTGAGGAGATAGAAAATTTTAGCGAAATTTATTTTATTTTCGAATTTTATTTTGAGGAGTTAGAAAATTTTTGCAAATTGAATTTATTTTTCGAATTTTATTTTGAGGAAATAGTCTCTTATAGTACGAAGGTATTTTATTTATTTTCGAATTTTATTTGAGGAGATAGAAATATTTCAAGGAAATATTTTTATTTTGCAAAGTTTATTTAGCAGAGTTAGACAATTTTTGCTAAATGAATTTATTTTACGAATTAAATTTTAGAGATGTTAGAATTATTTTAGGAATTTTTATTTTCAGATGTTAGAAAATTTTATGAGAATTGAACTTTATTTTAGGAGAGATAGAAATTTTTTTCGAATTTTATTTTGAGGAAATAGAATTATTTTGTGAACTTTATTTTTATTTTAGAGGAAATAGATTTTTTGAGAAGAATTGCTATTTTATTTATTTAACGGAACTTTGAAAATTCGCGGGAATTCATTTTTATGCTGGAAATGTATTTAGTCGAGATACTCAATTTTCAATGGATTACTTTCTTCGAAAAGAGGTATTTTTTGCGTGATGTATTATCATGTTCGTGTTAATTTTTGGAGGATGTGTACTTTAACATGGGGATAGCTTGATTGAAATTTATTTTGTTTTCATGTGCAAAGAAAATATTTTAGTTGATTTTGATAAACGCCATGGGAAAGATTGATTTTTTTTTTCAATTATAATTCAACAGCAAATACAAAATTGACTGGAAATGTTTTAAATTTTGATCTATATATTTCCTTTAAAATGAGTGGGAGATAGAAAATTTAGCGGAAGTGTTTTATAACATGATGATATTTTAAATTTTTGAGTATGTAATTATATTCTGATTTTATTGAGAGTCACAAGTTAAAGATTAAATAAATCACTTTTAGATATTCTGCGCATTTTCAATAAGCATTAAATAAATTTACACGAATAAAGCTCATGAAATTTCTAACGAATTCTGTTAAGTTAACGCCTCAATCATCTTACATGATTTAGGTTACGTGAGTAACAACATTTTTAAACTAATCATATTTGTGTATTTATAATTTCCTGCACTCGTTAAATAGAAAAATTATGTGAACTTTATTTTTATTTTAGAGGAAATAGAATTTTACAGAAGAATTGCTATTTTATTTATTTAACGGAACTTTGAAAATTCGTGGGAAAGAATTTTATTTGTTTTATTTTGGGAACTTAATTTATTTCATGGTCTTAATTAAGAGGAAATATTTTTATTTTCGAACTTAACCTATTTTTCAGGAAAGTGTTTTCTTATTTTGAGAACTTTTATTTATTATTTTTCGTAAATAATAGATGTGTGTTAGAAAATTGGGAGAATTTGTCTTAGAATAGAGTAATATTTTGGAATTTCAATTTTTTTTTATTTATTATGTTTTTAAAATATTATGAAATAAAAGCTTACTTGATTTTCACGATGAGCAAATAGATCAATTATTAAACCAATCATGATTGAGTATTTATAATTTTCTGCACACGCGCGCCCCCTATGATTGTATAAATTTGCAGGGAATGAGATAATTTTACCATTCTGTGTGTTGTTTGAAATGTTAGAATCTGCTCTAGTGATTCAGTCGTTTTAATTTTTGTCGTAAAGGAACGAAACATGCAATCATCTTTGTTAAGTGTTGAGGATGAACCCAACTCGAAAAGTCAAGCCTTATCATCAGGATTTAAGGATCAAGACGTGGAATTTTCATCGTTGCCTGTTTCGAATGATGTGAAACCTTCTTCATCAGAATTGAAGAAACAGGAGTTACCCTTCGTGTGTACTACATGCAACCAAGGCTTTTCCAGAATGTTTGTGTTGATTAGACATATGAAATCTCACCTCAAGAAAAAACCATTTGCTTGTGATTTGTGCGAAAGATCTTTCGTTCAAAATAGTGATTTACAACGACATAGGAGGATTCATTCGAAGACTCCTGTAATGTATAAGTGTGATTTTTGTATTGACGCATTTTCAAGAAAATATGACTTATTAAAACACAAAACAATTCACAAGACAACCATACAACATAGATGTGATCTCTGCAGTGATGTATTTTCGAGAAAATATGACTTATTAAAACATAAGAAGACTCATGTGAAGCCCACCCGAAAATATTCATGTGATGAATGTGATGAAAGTTTTTCTAACAAAAGTGTTTTACTGGGACATAAACGCACTTCACACAGGGTTTTACCCAATCAAACTGATTCTTCGGTAAAAGATGCCTTGTTTGAAAAAGTGAAGCATTTTCAAGGACAAAATGCTCTTAATTCACTTTCTGCAATTAATCTCACACCTGACGAAGGGAATGATAAAGACTTACACATATTTTTTAATAGTATAAGATTAGATCTTTTGAATGAATTGCATTACCAAATGGCAGAAAAAAACTCATTGAAATGGTATACAACAGTTCATGTAGTTGTTAGCCGTTTGGCACATGATGGTGAAATGGACTATGCTTCTCCCTTTTTCCGTTCAAGAGCAACTTTGGAGATGACGAATGATAATATACCGCCACATATTGAGGAAGCATTTGCCAAAATGAATAACTCCTTTGAAAAGTTTACGCAGCAAGGTACTGGATGGATGTTAGATAGAATTTTGAATTTAGAAGTGTATTCAGCTAAACTTGGCATGTATTAAAACTTGTAAATCTCATTTAAACTCTGTTTACTTTTGTACTTGATATTGTAACTTTGAAAATAAATATTTTGTGAGTGACTATGCTTCGTGTTTTGTTATTTTTTTCGCATACTATTATTATATATTATGTAAATTACTTTTAACATCTGAATTGGTTACAAACACTATAATCTGGGTTCAAAAACATTATATCACACATAAATCTCTTATATTGCAAAAATAAAACTCATTTGAAAAATGAATGCTAAAGATTAGAATTCTTTAGAGTTTAGTGTGTTATAATAAATGTTTTTAACTCAGATTATAGTGTTTGTAACCAATTCAGATGTTAAAAGTAATTTGCATAATCTATGATAATAGTAAAGTATTTGAAAAAAAATACAAAACACGAAGCATAGTCACTCACAAAATATTTATTTTCAAATTTACAATATCAAGTACAAAAGTAAACGGAGTTTAAACAAGATTTACAAGTTTTAATACATGCCAAGTTTAGCTGATTACACTTCTAAATTCAAAATTCTATCTAAGATCCATCCAGTTCCTTGCTGCGTAATCTTTTCAAAGGAGTTTTTCCTTTTGGCAAATGCTTCCTCAATATGTAGCGGTATATTATCATTCGTCATCTCCAAAGTTGCTCTTGAACGGAAAACGGGAGTAGCATAGTCCATTTCACCATCATGTGTCATTATTATTATTATTATTTCAAGGTTGTCATTATTATTATTATTTCATCGTTATTATTATTATTATTATTTAAATTTACAAATTTAATTTTAACGCATGTCATATATAACTAATCTAAAACTAACACATCTAAAAATATACATTCCTTCTCGAAGAATGTATACATGAAAATTTAAATCGAAAAAAATAATTCAGTTCTCAAAATTAAAATCATTCCGCAAATTTTTTCAAATGTCCATTCATTTAAAAGAAAGAATCTTTTAAATAAATTATAGTCTTGCAAGTTTTAAAACCTTTGTATTTACTTTAAATATTCTTGTTTTAATAAATTTACGCGAAACGCGTAATACATTCTTGCAGTCCACCACAAACAAGAACGCAGAGATTGACTGTCGCTCGCATAGACTGAATGTCACCACTGCAAAATGATAACACACGCCGCTTTGCTCTAAGTTAATCTGCCGGCCATTGAGTTATATTAAAAACAGATGTTATCATTAGTGTGCAGTATTTCTGTCTGCGAAAAAGGGGTGAACTTTGATAAAGTCCGTGTTCGAGATTAATTTATTTGGGAACGAGGCTATTCTTTAGCGTGTTGTTAAGAGATTTTTGTCGAAAAGGACCAACACTATTAGAATAAAACACTTGTAATTTAAAAATGACAACTCAAATGATATCTGCTCTAAAAGTGCGTGCAAGTCAGATTTTCTACTTCGACTGAGATAAACAGAAGCATCACGACATCTGTAGAAATTTATTAACATCATCTGCATTGGTGTATTGGTACAAAATCTTTCTGCTACTTAGTTGAAATAATATTTCTTCAATATTTTTATAATTTGTGCGCGTTAATTTCATTCACAACCTGAATTCGATGAATGCGCAAGATCTATTTGCTCATCATGAAAATCAAGTAAGCTTTTATTTCATATTATTTTAAAAACATAATAAATCAAAAAAATTTTAATTTCAAAAATATCACTCTATTCTAAGACAAATCCTTCCAATTTTCTAACACACATCTATTATTTGCGAAAAATAATAAATAAAAGTTCTCAAAATAAGAAAACACTTTCCTGAAAAATAGGTTAAGTTCGAAAATAAAAATATTTCCTCTTAATTAAGGCCATGAAATAAATTAAGTTCCTATGTCGTTCCTAATCCTCCTATGTCGTTGTAAATCACTATTTTGAACGAAAGATCTTTCGCACAAATCACAAGCAAATGGTTTTTTCTTGAGGTGAGATTTCATATGTCTAATCAACACAAATTTTCTGGAAAAGCCTTGGTTGCATGTAGTACACACGAAGGGTAACTCCTGTTTCTTCAATTCTGATGAAGAAGGTTTCATATCATTCGAAACAGGCAACGATGAAAATTCCACGTCTTGATCCTTAAATCCTGATGATAAGGCTTGACTTTTCGAGTTGGGTTCATCCTCAACACTTAACAAAGGTGATTGCATGCTTCGTTCCTTTACGACAAAAATTAAAACGACTGAATCACTTGAGCAGATTCTAACACTTCAAACAACACACAGAATGGTGAAATTATCTCATTCCCTGCAAATTTATACAATCATAGGGGGCGCGCGTGTGCAGAAAATTATAAATACTCAATCATGATTGGTTTAATAATTGATCTATTTGCTCATCGTGAAAATCAAGTAAGCTTTTATTTCATAATATTTTAAAACCATAATAATAAAAAAAAAAAATTGAAATTCAAAAATGTTATTCTATTCTAAGACAAATCCTCCCAGTTTTCTAACACACATCTATTATTTACGAAAAATAATAAATAAAAGTTCTCAAAATTAGAAAACACTTTCCTGAAAAATAGGTTAAGTTCGAAAATAAAAAATATTTCCTATTAATTAAGACCATGAAATAAATTAAGTTCCCAAAATAAAACGAATAAAATTCTTTCCCACGAATTTTCAAAGTTCCGTTAAATAAATAAAATAGCAATTCTTCTCAGAAATTCTATTTCCTCTAAAATGAAAATAAAGTTCCCATATTTTTTCTATTTAACGAGTGCAGGAAATTATAAATACACAAACATGATTAGTTTAAAAATGTTGTTACTCACGTAACCTAAATCATGTAAGATGATTGAGGCGTTAACTTAACAGAATTCGTTTGAAATTTCGTGAGCTTTATTCGTGTAAATTTATTTAATGCTTATTGAAAATACGCAGAATATCTAAAAGTGAATTATTTAATCTTTAACTTGTGACTCTCAATAAAATCAGAATATAATTACATACTCAAAAATTTAAAATATCATCATGTTATAAAACACCCCCGCTAAATTTTCTATCTCCCACTCATTTTAAAGGAAATATATAGATCAAAATTTAAAACATTTCCAGTCAATTTTGTATTTGCTGTTGAATTAAAATTGAAAAAAAAATCAATCTTTCCCATGGCGTTTATCAAAATCAACTAAAATATTTTCTTTGCGCATGCAAACAAAATAAATTTCAATCAAGCTATCCCCATGTTAAAGTACACATCCTCCAAAAATTAACACGAACATGGTAATACATCACGCAAAAAATACCTCTTCTCGAAGAAAGTAATCCATTGAAAATTGAGTATCTCGACTAAATACATTTCCAGCATAAAAATGAATTCCCGGCAATTTTCAAAGTTCCGTTAAATAAATAAAATAGCAATTCTTCTCAAAAAATCTATTTCCTCTAAAATAAAAATAAAGTTCGCAAAATAATTCTATTTCCTCAAAATAAAATTCGAAAAAAAATTTCTATCTCCCCTAAAATAAAGTTCAATTCGCATAAAATTTTCTAACATCTGAAAATAAAAATTCCTAAAATAATTCTAACATCTCTAAAATTTAATTCGTGAAATAAATTCATTTAGCAAAAATTGTCTAACTGTGCTAAATAAACTTTGCAAAATAAAAATATTTCCTTGAAATATTTCTATCTCCTCAAATAAAATTCGAAAATAAATAAAATACCTTCGTACTTTAAGAGACTATTTCCTCAAAATAAAATTGGAAAAATAAATTCAATTTGCAAAAATTTTCTAACTCCTCAAAATAAAATTCGAAAATAAAATAAATTTCGCTAAAATTTTCTATCTCCTCAAAATAAAATTCGAAAATAAAATAAATTTCGCTAAATAAATTCAGTTAGCAAAAATTTTCTAACACCTGAAAATAAAATTAAGTTCGAAAAATAAAATTCGTAAAATAAAAATAAAGTTCCGTTAAAATAAAATTCGAAAAAAAAATATCTCCCCGATAAATTTCTATCTCCTCAAAATAAAATTGAATTCGCATAAAATTTTCTAACATCTGAAAATAAAAATTCCTAAAATAATTCTAACGTCTCTAAAATTTAATTCGTAAAATAAAAATATTTCCTCAAAATAAAATTCGAAAAATAAATTCAGTTAGCAAAAATTTTCTAACTAGTGAAAATTAAGTTCGAAAATAATTCTAACACCTAAAAATAAATTCGAAAATAAAACTATGTTAAAATTTTCTATCTCCTCAAAATAAAATTCGAAAATATTTTCTAACTCTGCTAAATAAACTTTGCAAAATGAAAATATTTCCTCAAAATAAAATTCGAAAAATAATTCTAACACCTAAAAATAAAATTCTTAAATTAAACATAAACTTCCCTCAAAATTAACTTCGAAAAAGAAAAATAAATTTTCTAAGTTTTGAAAATAAAATTTCGTTAGAATATATTTTGTATCTCCTCAAATTAAAATTCGAAAAATAATTCTAACATCTGAAAATAAAATTAAATTCGAAAAAAAAAAAAAATAAATTTCGCTAAAAATTTCTATCTCCTCAAAATAAAATTCGTAAAAATTTCCTATTTGCTCAAAATAGAATTCGAAAAATAAATTCACTTCGAAAAAATTTTCTATCTCCTCAAAATAAAATAAATAAAATACCCTCGTACTATAATACAAGTTCTTATGAGTTTCCCGACAACACGCCTCCCTCTTATTTCCACTACCATCTCTTAACAGCGCGCGCGCGGTGCGCCACCAAACATCACCACAGATCACCACAGATCACCACATCCACCACCGCAGGAACGCAGGTGGCGTCAAACTGTCAAATACACACGACTTAGGAAACGTTTCTAGAAATCGGCGGCAGCAAAAGCATTTATATTTTTTTAAATGCTTTTTAAAGCTCGAAGATATATTAATATCTAAAGATTCAAACTCATCGGATTCGTAGGTTATTCAAAAGATGTTATATTTAATATTTTCGTACATGGTTATATTATGTTTTCGTTGAGATATAATGATTGGTCTTTTTTTACAGCGAATAACGAATAATAAGTAGATTAGTAATACATTATTTCTCAATAAACACAAAAAAATTACAAAAATGTTTTTTGAAAAATGCACAAAGTACATTCGAATTTGTTTAATGGCTGTTCACAAAAAACAAATATTAACCTATTACCCGCTGGTGTTACGTTGAACAGTAAAATTAAATGCCCATGCTTAAATTTACTAACTATCTACCACAATTTTTGAATTAAAAAATTTGCATTATTTAATAACAGAAAATTTGATCATTCAATAAAACGAAGATTTTCTTTCAAAATTTATGGTGGCAAATCTTTTTCTGCAAAAAAGTTGAAGATCCCGATTTTATATTTTCAGCGGTAAAGGGGATTGGTCACTCAGCTTCCGATTCCCCCTCACTAATGTAACGTCTATGGGCATTTGATGCATTCGTCTATTTAAATATCTCCTCGGGAAATTAATATTTTTAACTTCTATTTCTTGTGTACATTTCCTAAAAGATGTCTCTTTTCTTCTTAGTTCTCAAAATATTTCTAAAGTATAGACTTAATTTTTTAGGAAGTGCTAAAATCTTACTGACAGTTCGCCCGCTTTTAACACACAAAATATTAAATTCAGCGTAGATTTTAGAAGTATATGGAAAACTAAGAAGAAAAGAGATTTCCTTTAAGAAGAGTACACAGAAAAAAGATACCAAAAATATGAATTTCCCGAGAAGATATTTTAAATATACGATTGCGTCAAAAGTCCATAGACTTAACATTATGGAGGAAAATTCCGAAGCTGAGTGACCAGCCCACTTAATGGGTTAATCTTGAATACGTATACGTAGTGAAAAATTTAAATATTTTGCCTCGGAAATCACACATTTTTCTACTGAACCGAAAACTCAATCTAATAGAAGGTTTGTACGGGTACCGTTATTTTTTAGGTTAAATATCAGTATTTTTTACAAAAAATTAATCTAATCCAAACGCGTGAAATTTCGTCTTATTAAAGGAGAGATTTTCTATAAGAAAATACCGAAGAATTTCCTGGTCCTGAAATTCTAGGACCCGTTCGATCCCTGTAATACACTGGCCTCCAAAAGTTAAGGTACAGGGACTGGATGCTTTCGATTGCACACGTTTTGTCGAATATCTGCCAACATTATTGGCGAATTGTTCTTGAACTTCTATGAAATAAAGAACATATCAGATATCGCGTATATTCCACTATATATATTCCACTATATAATTCACAAAGATAGGGTCGATGAGTTGCTTCCTAAAAATAGCTTTATTATAAGGGATTTTCCACAACTTTTCAATCAGCTCATTATATCTTTCTAAGTTCTCAAAACATTTGACTGGACTTTTTATAGAAGTTGTCCCAAAGTACTGACTACAAAATTATGAAATAAAATTTTGAAATCTTCCGCGCATGCGCAGTTAAAAATTATCTCATAAAAATGCCCATATCTCATCAAATATTCAATATATTTATGTTTTAATTGCAGTATACTGTTGCTACTATTCTTTGACAAGTTTTCGGAAAGTTGTGTTAAATTTGGTTGAAAACTCTGTGTGCTATAAACAAAAAACTTTTGAATTTTTTTACAAAAACGATGACATCTGAACGAATATGAGTGCTATGCTTACACAAATGCCTACAAACGTTGAACAGGACCCAAATAGTTATTTACCACAGTGACAAACCATTTCCAGCCTTTTCTATTACATAGGTGATCGCAAATATTATTTTATTATTAAATTTATTATTAGCCCCCTAATTGTACCCCTCGATAAATCTTCACTGAGAAATATAAAATCAAACGTTCTTTACATCCTAGAAGTTCAAGAACAGTTCGCCAATAATGTTGGTAGATATTCGACAAAACGTGTGCAATCGAAAGCATCCAGTCCCTGTACCTTAACGTTTGGAGGCTAGTGTATAATTAACCAGTGTCGTCCAAAATAAAATTTTATCAGGTAGGAAATAAACCGACACTCACATTTTATGCGAATTATTTTTTATCCGATTTATCCTTTTTGATGCTCAAAGAAGACTACTTGTATGATCCTCTCATTATAATGTTAAAGTTTAAGGTAATACTTTTAGTATTAATGAAATAAATGCAGAAGAATTCGATTTATCGCTTACAGAATTTCCTTTTTTCAAATCGATTTTTTCGATTTAGAAGTACTAGAGTAAATCCTATTTTGACAATGTTATCAAAACCCACGTAGATCTTTTAGAAAAACTTTATCCCGCATTTCGAGGGTTTGTTTTCGAGATAGTTTCACTCACTTTAAAAATCCTTTTCTCTCAATAGCTAATGTCAACAAAAAATCGAAAAGTATTTTTGCTTCTTTTATTAGGTAGAAAATAGTTTATAGTTTATCTAATTAGTTAGTTTGGATAGTTTGTTTAATTGTGTAATAGAGATGCAATAGTAGAGACGTTGCCCGATTATGTAGTTTAATTAGTTATGTTATGCAGCTGAAATAATATTTGATCATAAAAAATTATTGAAAAAGATATTATCTCCAGTGCGACAAATCAAAATCACTGAATCCTGGACAATTATAACCCAATATATATATATAAAATAAAATTAAGTTTGAATTCCAAGAAAGCGAAGCGATCGTGCATTTCTGTATTTTAACGCACATATCCAAATGTCAAAGCTGAGTAATGGGAAAAATTATATTTAGAAGCAGCAATGCAAACATTAATAAATACCTTACTCCATTTTTAATATAAACAGGATAGATCTTTGAGATAGAAAAAGCATTTTTAATGACTATCAAACTGAGCATTAACAATAAGTGTTTGAATTACCGCTACAAAAAGGCATACAGTCAAAAAATATCTTTTTTTAGGTAAGTTCGTAATTTTATAAATACGTAGCACCTATAGTCGTTTTCTGGTCCATCCGTCAGACTGTCTGTCCGTCTGTCCGAATATAACAGCGCAAAAATTCCCCAACTGAATTGTTTGAAATTTAATATATATAATCGCTGCAGAATTTTGTCGAGTGATTTCAGATTTTATGAAAATCGCATGTATAATTCAATTACAGTGAAATTGAAAAGTATTCCGTTACATTACGGCCAATGGGAAAAAATAGTCTCAAGTGTATTTTAATGAGGTTGAAACCTTTCGAACAATATGAAATTGATATGCATTTATTAAAGTTTACTAAAATATACATTCTGTAGAATATGCGGTGCAAAGAATATTTATTATTTATTTACAGGTCCGCACAAAAATATCCATTACATAATGGTATAGGGGGATAGATTTTTTGCGGCGTATTTTAATTATGTTAAACTAATTCACATATAATGAATTTGATAACGCTGCTGAGGTTTATTGCAAGTTACTTCCTGTATAATAGAAAGTGCATAGTATTTACAGGGACACACAGAATATTTCGGATACTCTACTGTATCCAACGTACTCTATATTAGCGATGATTGCTGGATGTTTATTTTTAGTTGTGATATGAGTTTTTAAGTTTAACTAAATTTCTGCCTATTATGTTCTGTAAAATTGCCATAGATCATATACTTGCCTACACAAAAGAATTCCTAAGGGTTACTGAATATGAACGAAAATAGCTAAAGGTGGTTTTTAATAGAGTTATGCATTTTTACTCTGAACTACATTTAGTATACTAAGATATGTTTGTAGAATATAGATGGAATGATATACAGGCCATGAAAAGATTTGGACACACTGCAAATTAAAATGTCTGAAATTCAGTCACTTAAGTGTCTGAAACGGAGTGTTCAATTTTCAGACATTTTAAAATGTCTGAATTTTTTCAGACACTTTTTGCGACTGAATTTCAGACACTTGAAATGTCTGAATCGCAGACATTTTTGTAAGCATTTTATGTAGCCATGTTTGACCACGCTGAATACTGGAAAAATATCTGGCCGTTGTCCTGCCCCCTCTACCCCCATACCGCCTGATTTTCTGGTGCTCCCAATTTTAGTATGCAATTTTCGTAAAGCTGATAATTTAAATCTTTTACGACATTGTACTAATTATAATGAATATTTTGTACTTCAGGAGTAGAATAAGATTAAAAAGAAAAAATATTTATCTAAATATTAGATTTTTTAAAATTTTGTTTTTAATCTTATTTTACTTTAAAAGTTCAAAATATTGATTATAATCAGTACAATTTCGAAAGAGATTTAAAATATAATCTTCGCAAATATTGCACATGAAATTTGGGAGAACTAAAATCGTAAGAGAACGGGCACTACGCATGCTTTAATCAAGGAGTCCTTTTGCAAAAAATGCAACCCTGCAGTATGGTTAGCTAAATGCAGATGCTCGGTATTCGGGAGTATCCGTTATGGAGGTTAATGGACATTCCCGAATAGCGGATACTTCGATTTAGCTAATACTTTTTTGATCCGCAAGGCATACATATTTGTATTATTTTTACCTCACAAAAGCAGGCATCTCCGATTATCGGACAAATTTCGCGGTCCCGAAGTGTCCACTATAAAGGGTTTTTAAGGTATATGGATATATATATATATATTTTTTTTTTTGTCTTGCCCTACTCTAAAAGTTCAAAATATTTATCATACTCGGTGGAATGTCGAAAGAGATTTAAAAAATCCCGTGGACGTGAAAATGGACAAGAAAATCCCCCCCCCCCCCGTCCCGCCCTCCAAAAAAGGAAAATTCATATAATTCAAAAATTAGATTTTGCCCCATAGGCAATTTTACATATGTATCAGATGGTAATCACAACAGCTATATAACCATGAGTAAATAATAAAATAGTAAATAAATATTCTATTTTAATAGCATTGAGAAAAAAAAATTACTTCTAATTTCAAAACATAGCCATTTTTGTATTTGTCATTTAAGTACATATAAATAAAATAGTTAAGTCATTTTAAGTAGTAAAAATGTGTAAGATATGTTTTTCTTTTTAGGTAATTTGTCATTGTTTAGTTAAAAGTAAACACCAGTTTTGTATCTAATTTTATATATCATTCTTCGGAATATGTATATAATTTTCTTTAAACATATTCCGTATTCAATTTAAAATTTTCACCCGCTTTGCTTAAAAATGTATATCATTACTATTCTTTTTTGTGGAACAACACGATATAAGTCATATTTAATTTATTTTATTTTTTATTCCTGTAAACTTTGTATCCTTTGAATATGAGCTAAATAGATTTTATATATTTGATAAGAAAATATTGATCTAAGAAATAGAAAAAAAAAAAAACAGAAGAAAATAGAAAGTAAAAAAATATATATATATCAGACAGTATATGCACTATTCTTAATTGTTTGAAAAATGTTTTGAACATAAAAAAGAAGTTATTAAATGGCTTAAAAATATATTTAATACTGTATCATATAAGTAAATACGAACTTTTAAAAATATAAGGCAGCTTTATACATAAACTTCATATCAAGGCATAAACAACTCTTTATTTATGTCTAAATTATCATGTGTAATTTTTTTTTGTGCCAACAATTACTTGTACCAGAAACGTTGCAAATTCGATTGCAGTAAAAGGAAATTTAATAATTATTTCTCGCATTACTCAATTTTAAAAATTTAAAATCATGAATAAAATATCGCAAAAAAATGCTTGCATATAAATAAAAAAATTAATATACCAATTTAAAAAACACAAAAAATATTAATTAAACTTTATAATTATACTGCTAAACTGCAACGTAAAGTGCAAAATATGAATAAAATGTTTCTCCGTTTGTTTAATGTTTCAAAAATTTTACTGGATGATATAAAAAATTCATATTATTTTTAGAAATTTGGTAAATGTTAAATCTGAAACATTGGATATCAAAATTTACGATTTTCAATAGTAAATTTAAAAAATCAATAAGAATAAATCTTTATAAAGTTTCAATTTCCGTGATTAAAAACTGCAATATATACAGTCAAATTTCACAGTATTAATGCTTTTTTTCAATCTGAAAACTTTTCCTAATATCATAATAATATGAATCATCATATTTAGCTCCAAAATAATAATTACAAAAAATAAAATAAATGCCTGATGTCATATACTACAAGCGTTTATAGTCAGTAAACAGTAAAAAACAAACATTGAATAAACACAGTTACAAATGGCTTTAATTTAATGTTTTTATCTCTGATAAATGAAGCGATGAATCATTCAACTTTTCAAACCTATGTTGCAAGTTTTGTTTTTGAGCAAAGACAAATTATAATTATTTCACATCACCCTATCGAAAATGAAGATTAAACTATCACTCATTCGTTTATTTACAAAGGCCAAGCAAATAGAATTACAGCATTGCTATTTAATTTTCAAAACAATTATATTTCATTCCGTTACATTAAGAAGGCATATAACAGACGACCGTTAGTGAAATCAAAAATTTAGCATTAAACTACAGAAAAGAGATAAATTTTTATAAACGATTTCATTCATATTCAAAAGGATACAAATCTATCGGAATAAAATATTAGAATTAAATATGACTTACTCGTTCGTTCAGTAAATACCCAGATTAACACATTTCCTTTTAATCCAAGCAATGGCGGCGGTGAAAATTTAATTGTTTCTGTTCTTATCTCATGAAGGTGCTGTAGATGACACGCGCGGAAATCACCGTTCTGATTGGCTGTTAAGAATATGACCAAAGATGATGTTTAACTATCGCTTGGAGCGTATCGTCTTAAAATCAGACGGTTGTTGGATAATTTACACATGTTTCTCGGTTCGTTTATAGCATGATCATAGTAAGACATTTATGTGTCTTAAATTTAGACGCCTGTTATGTCTGAATTTTCAGATTCAGACACTTAAGTGACTGAAATTCTTTTTCAGTCACATATGTGTCTAAATTTAAGACGCCTCTATTTGCAGTGCACATGGCCGTCTATGGATGATAATCTCAGGAAGTGTGATTTCAGTTCTTTTAAGCGTGTTTGCGTTTTAACTAAATTTTAGCTATATACCGCGTGTATATAAAGATAGTAGGTGAAATACAGAGCTGTACAGAAGTATTCAAGTATGCTTCTGTCTATTCGTATAAATTTCTGAAAGTGAAATTTACACCCATTATGCGTTTTTAACAGTTTCCAACATAGTTGAAAAGTATTTATGAATTCGGCTTGTCTGTCCGTCTGGACGTCTGTCTGTCTATTCGAACTCTCAATTACGTTAATATAGTTGGATTGCTCTGTAATTGATATACATTTTTGAGATTTACTATGTCATGTTCGATATTAAAAATAGAGTAAGTAGTGTACATAGTTTATTTACAGAAACACTCTAAAGTATTCCACTACATTATGGTGTATGGATAAATGTCGTAATTATATAAATACGTAGCACCTATTGTCGTCATCTGGTTCGTCCGTCTGTTCGCATATACCAGAGCAAAAACTACCGAACCGAATGGTTTGAAATTTAATATATATAATTGTTGCAGAATTTTGTCGAGTCATTTCAAATTTTAAGAAAATCGAATAAAAACTTAAAAAAATATTAATAAAAGCTTTCTTCATTCTACTAAATCCTATCATACACAATTAATTCAATGATATCTAATGCTAGATAATGAGTCTATGTTGCCATGGTGATTACACTCTAAACTGAAATGTCTGAAATTCAGACATTTAAGTGTCTGAAACGCAGTGTTCAATTTTCAGACGTTTTAAAATGTCTTAAAATTTTCAGACACTTCTTGTATCTGAATTTCAGACACTTAAGTGTCTGAAACATGAGTGTTCAATTTTAAGACGTTTTAAAATGTCTTAAATTTTTCAGACACTTCTTACGTCTGAATTTCAGACATCTCAAATGTCTAAATTGTGGCCATCTTTGAGCCCTTTTTTTTTTTTTTTTTTTTTGGCCAATATGAAGCCATCTTTGACCACTTTTCTTTCTAAGCCATATACGCAGCCATGTTTGGCCACATTGAATCATTTTTTATAAATGGGAATAATTTGTTACCATTAAGCACAGCAGATTGCAGCGTGGGAAAAATGGAATGCTTCTCTGCCCCTTGATTTTAGGATAACCCGAATTGGGTATGAAATTTTCATAAAGCTGATATTTTAAATCAGTTTTGATATTATGAGGATTGTAATCAGTATTTTGCAGTTTTAGAATAGGATAATGTATGTATATATATATTCACCTAAATATGTATTCATGTGGTATCATATATGCCCTACGGCATCAAAAATATTTATTACTTTTAGTGAGAACTTCAAATTAATCTTGTCCAAAGACCTAGTATTCATTCGCTACCTCCCCCCACTACCTTCATATACTGTTCCAAAAATTAATAGATAAATAAATAAATAATCCTATTCGATGCCGTCAGATACATATTTGGATAAATATATAATTTTCTTTAGCCTAATCATGTTCTAAAAGTACAGTATATTTATAAAAATAAGTATAAGATCAAAACAAATTTAAAATATCAGCTTTATGGAAATTCCGTACCAAATTTAGGGGCCCGTAAAGCTAAAGGTCCATAGAAACAGCCCAATTTGTCCATGCTGCAATCAACTCTGCTTTATGGTAACAAATTATTCCCATCTATAAAAAATGATTAACTCCTTCAGAAAGAATTCCATCCCTGCTTTGTAGTGCAATTTCTTCCCATTTAAATAAGATATTCCCATTGAATCAGTTTAAGCATTTGTTGCATTTTTATTTATGTGTTAAATAAAATCTAACACTAGATTCCGCACAATTTTCAGTATATGAGATCCCAATATTTAAAAAAAAATGAGTATGAAACTTTTCAATTAAAGAGTAAATTCGATTTTTGAAGAGTGGTTTATTTACCATAAGAAAAGTTGAAAAAATAATTATAAAATATTCAGAATTTCACGATAGCTTCATTCTAATGCTTCTGTGATTTGTTTTCATGTTCACACACACACACACATATATATATAATAACATATACGAAAAGTCACTTCTAGTTTCAAAACCTATTTTGCCTAAATATACATTTTTTTTTGCCTTTTCTATATAAGGGGCCATCCCCAAATGATGTCACGCTTGAAGAGGGGGAGGGGAGTTCGGGAAATTGTGGACGTTTGTGACAAGTGGGTGGGAGGGGGTAAGAAGAAATGTGACATCACACATTTTGGTTAAAATAAAAGCATTAAAAATCAGCAGATTAAATTTTGAAGTTATTTTGAAATTAAAGTATTTTTTATTGATACAGTAAAGATAAGATTTAAAGCCAAATATATTAAATTCCATTTCAAATTCCAAAATACTACTGTTTTCAATTGCTCTTTCATATTAATATTTTATTAATTATGTTTTGTTGTAAACCTTAGTCTTTTTTCATACAAAATAAGTGCACGAATCATTTTTGTAGTTATGCTCACAAATATCATTAGAACACATAGTTAAAGTTTAAAAATAAAATTTGAAATATAATCTGAACTGCAAGTATATGCTCATGAAATATAGTGTGACAAGGGGGGGGGGGGATGGTAAAGTGTGACACTTTGTGACAAAAGGTGGGAGGGGGGGTTCAAAATTATTGAAAAAAAGCGTGACATCATTTATGGACCGCCCCTACATGAACTTTGGGGAAAACCGCAATTTTATGCGGAAATGTAGTTATACATGGAAATATACAAAATTTTAGCTTTTTTCAAATTTCCATTTTAAACCTGTTAAAACCTTTTTACTTGAGGCTGTTCTGAACTGCTCTGCTCAACAAGCACAAAACGTTTTGACACATTTACAAATTCATTTTTTAACAGAAAGATATAAAATTGGAAGAACTGACTATGGAAGGGATTTGGAATTGAACTGTGTTTTCCATTTTTTGATAAATAAAATACCTATTGAGTTACAAGAGATTTGGATCACATGAGAAAGACGTTTTTCACTCTTACTTGAGTGGTTATTCTTCTTTTTTCGCGGAAATTCAGTTCAAAACGCCCACTTGGACACTATTTTCTGAAAGACCTATTGCGTTCGCAAAAAAAAAAAAAAAAAAAAGAAAAGAAAAAAAAAAGAAAAAGAAAAAGAAAAGAAAAGAAATGGAAAAAACAGTTCGATGACATAATTTCTGAACAACAACACCTGCTAGTTTCATGCATTTCCCAACAAAAATAAATTAAAACTTATGTCATAAAGTTGCCCTTTTGGATTTGAGAACAGCCTTAAAAATAAAATAAGCTTAGTTTTTAATTTCTCATGTTTTGAAAATCCAAAATTTAAAATTTTGAACAAAAAATCAAAATACGTATTTATTTATTTATTTATTTATTTATTTTTTTTTTTTTTGAAGAAATGAAAGTATAGCTGTAAATAATTTATCTTTTATACAATTTACTATTAAAAATGAAAATTTCGAAAACTGATTTTACATATAATAATCACAAAATTGCAGTAATTTTTTTTCTTTTAACTGTCATTTATGAAGTTTAGAGAATATACGGATGTGCAATGTAATTAAAAATTGCTTTAAAACCAAATAATATGCAGAATATATATATATTTAAGTTGACATAAAAAAGTTTTGACAACTCGGATTTCAAAACACAAATCAATTTTGCCAAAAAACAGATTTTTGGCTAAAAAGCTTTTCCTTGAAAATTATACATCTCTAATTATAAAATATAAAATATAAATCACAATAAATGTTTGATAATTTTCTAATTTTTATCCAATATTAAACTTTGAGTGAATTGCATATCCTTCATAGCGAACAAACAATTAAATTAAAAGTTGAAAATAAAATGTAGTTTATAACTACGATAAAAAATGTTACAAGGAATTCAACATGTTCATCAAAACGCTAAATTCATTAACACACCAATTTTTTTATTTTATTATTATTTTTTTTAAGTTCTTTTAAATCTAAACAAAGTATTTCTTCTTAAACAAAACTTTTGACAATTTTACGTTTTTGCTTTTATTTTTATAAATATTTTAAATGAAGCAATTTTTTACATAATATTACTGATATTTTTACATAATCAAATTAGCTTACGCACAAAAAAAATATAATATATAATACTGGAATTGTCTTTTTCAAAAAATATAATGAAAAATATTGACATATTTTGGTGTGAATACATTAATAATGAAAACTTATGTACTGAATAAATACTATGCTCTTTTTTTTTTCTTATTTATTAAAGCAATAATCAGATTCTTAGCATAAAAAAAACTTTCATTTATACACTGGGAGTTTAAAGAATTATTAAACAATTTATCTTGAAAATAATATAAATTTAGCAGCAAATCAAAAGACAATACACAAATCTCATAACAGTAAAAAATATTTATTGGATATAAAATGGTACAAATGTGATAAATAAACGTTAGTCTTAGAAAAGTATTTTAAATAATTAAAAAACAACATACATAAATATACTGTTTAAGTTGAATTTGAAAATTATATTGTTGCATATATACGCGCTAGGAAATACATACCTTTCATACATCCTTAAAAAGTAAATCCATATCCAAAATAAATGTGCACACTATTCTTGACCTAAAATTATTTCCGTAAATTTTTTGATGAATGTTGAGTGCAAATTTCATAATAGAAATATCATCCTTATTTCACCTTGATGTATAAATATGATTCGTTTAAATATCATAGAAATTCATAGAATTTCAGAACTTGGATTCAAATTCCATACACATGTTATTTCACAAGAAAACTAATGTATAATAAACAATTATATTACATAGATGACAAATGCACATGGAAGCGAATGCACATGGAACTGAAATAATCACAATAATATTTTTAATAAATTTTCACCTAAAAAAATCGCGCCGAATTCGGCCAGAAAATTGTTCAAAGAACATCTACATTCGAATGCACCAACGGACGTAAAATGTCTCCTTAGACAAAGGGAAAAATAGATGAAGTAAGCGTCTTTCAATTTCGAATGTTCTGAGTCAGTCTACGGTGTGGTTGAGATATTGTGGTTGATAATGAGCTCGTGTTTTATGATGAGCGTTAAAACATTTTATCAGCGGGGGGAAATAAAACATAGTACAAGCATAAATGAGAAACATTTTATTTTCCTTATTTGGTGTTTTCCGAAATGCGTTAAATTGATCAATTATCTGGATATTATTATTATTATTATTATTATTACAGTTTTTATACTTTCTGACAGAGTGAAAACGTAGAAAACGTAACTTATATAAAAATTTTGTCGTAACACTTGCAATTAATACATCTTATTTTGATGAAGCATAATCACCGACAGAAGAGAGGTTGAAGGCCATTGCCCCTCCCTATATTTTGAAATTTAATTAGTTAAATTTTCTTTATGTATATAAAAAAAAATATTCTTGTAAATGACTATATAACATAAAACGCTTAGAGAAAAAGGAACTATATATTCTTTAACAGTTAATGTTTTTAATTAATACTTAGATATTGCATTCATTATTCTGATATTTAGGTAGTCATTATTTAGATAGTTATACATTGATTTTTAAATGTAGAAGGAAGGGAGGGGTTCAGAAGAGCAAAGCACCCTAAAAGGAAAAAAAAAATCAATTCTACATTTGGAAAAATGTTCTTATTATATATATGTGTGCACATATATTATATATATTCAAAAATGAGTTTCTATTTCTTAATTAATAGACTTTTGAAATTCTTTTATGCGAAAATCCTCTTGAACGAGGCATTCCGAAAAAAGGTTCTTAGTTTAGCTTATTTCATGTTTAGATTCTGTGTTTTAGTTAAGCAGATTAGGCTGTGGACTCCAGGCATAGCTGTTTAACCTTTCCCCTCCATGCATTTTTTTTTCCTGCCAGCACTTGTATTTCTTAGTATTTAGCAGAGCAGTCGTTCTTTGAACCCCTCCCTCCCCTACATAGTCCCATTAGTACAAGTAATTTTTGGAAGATTTTATACTTTGTGAAAATCAAGTCGTTAATTACTTTTTGCATCAAAAATAACTCTACTAAATTTTAATAAGCGGACTGTTACAGTTTTGATAGACGACGTGTAGTTTAATCAGATTGCTGGTTTTATAAAGTAATACTAAATTTATTGGAAGGAAAAGTATTTTAAACATCTGTCATCCATTTGAAAATCTTTTATGATTATGATGGCATATATATTGCAATATAATTGTGTATACAGTCATCACACATATGATATAATTGTGCTACATTCAGACACTTAAGTGTCTGAATTTCTAAATGTCTTAATTTCAGACGTTTCGTCATTATTCAGACATTATTTTCAGTCCATTTATAACATGATCTTAGTAAGACACTTATGTGTCTTAAATTCAGACATCTATGACGTCTGAAATTTCATATTCAGACTCTTAAGTGTCTGAATTCTTTTTTCAGACACATATATGTCTGAATTTAAGACGCCTCTATTTGCAGTGTATTTCCTATTTAATATGGAGTTATATTATTTCCATATTGCTGAATTTAATATACATTATGGTATTAAATTTTGTAATTATGGATTTTTGCATAAGAATAAAACAGCTATTTCGTCAAGATCTGAATATTTATAAAACTAGTTATAAACATACCTCATTTTTGGCGTTTGAGATACAATTTCCGACTTGTTATATTCGTTAATGGAAAGGAAAGTATTCACGCACAGTTAATGATTTAAGGGTCAGAGAATAAGTTTGATTTGATTTATTTTATTAACAGCTGGAGTGAACCTGGGAATATTAAAGTGAAAGTTATTTATTAAGCGCAAAAGAGAAACATCGATAGATATATTTTCTTTTTATCAAGAAAAGGAAGTTTCGATTAATTTTATAAGTGTGAAAGGAGAAATTTAATTTTAAAATGGGGATAAATAATATGTGATGATATACTAATTGCACCATCACATACCTGAAATAAATTACTATATTTTTTTTAAAAAAGGCATTTCTTTTTTCGTGTGGCGCAGAATTCGTTTTGCGAGGTTCGATGCTTTCGTTGTTATGTAGATGAAAGTAGCGTGACACTTTACTGGAAAAAGGGTACGAGAGCCTCAGAAGAGATTGGACCACTGCCATCGAAATAATCTTGGCCTGGGGACACGAGTGTGACGTAATCCCTAATCGACCGACTTCTCATTAGTATTGGAATTCCCACCGGAAGATTTTGAATATCAGTTTTCTTTTATTTTATATGTGGAATATCTATCATCTTATAAAACAACAATAACTATATCAACTTGCTGGTAAAAATTCAGAATCCCTAAATAAAAATTCAGCCAAATGCGGAATGCCACAGTGTTGCCGCACCTCGCTGATTTTTTATTGGGGGATTCCAAATTCTCACCAGGAAGTTTAAATAGTTATTATTGTTTTATAAGATGATAGATATTCCACATATAAAATAAAAGAAAATTACTATTTTCCTGAGTGAATACCAACACTAGTGAGAAGTCGGTCGATTAGTGATGATGTCACACTCGTGTTCTCTGGCATTGAGTATTTGGATGACAGCGGTTGGACGCGTCCCCACAATTTTCATCCTAAACGGAAGAGGACGTGTGACACGCACGGATTGGTACTCACTCCCCATTCTATCAACCTCCAAAGCTCCGACTTCCTGTGAATCATTATAAAGAATTTTTATATATTTTTGTTTCCGTAAATTTTCCTCACGCAAAAAAATTCTTGAAGTGCAACTGCTACTATGCCTTTTTTCATACAACTTTGGTTTACGAGAGTGCTTTAGGGCTTGTTCACTGTTCCTTACCATTGAATCGACCTTCACTGGTTGTTAAAAACAATTATTTTCAGTCTCATATGACAGTGTAATCGAGAACTTCGTAGCATATTGTTATACTTAAATTAGTGATTTTAAAAAATACATATTTAACTTGAGCGGCAAACACTTATAGGGATTTTCAAGCTTTTTAACATTTATCTCCTTACTGGATTAGGTCGAAAATAGAAACAGAAATCATATGTGTAGTGTGCGTTACTATAAAGATACTAAATGCCATGTTTTCTTATATTTGAGCACCGCTATTTCCTAACGTTTAGACAACATTTAGAAATAATGGTTTTGAAAATTCAGGAAACGTCTCAGCTACGTAGTAACAATGTGATAAAATTACTTAGTTTAAAATGAGTGAATACTTTGTTAATACTTCCTTTTAATTACACATTGTGCATATAGCTATTCTTAAGCTGACACATCGATTGTTTTGAGAAAATAGTTTGTAACCCACATTATCAATGCTATGAAAAACAATGAAATTTTAAAACCAAGCTTTTCATTTTCCTCAATGTTGACTTTTGGTTAAAACAACAAATCAAATTTTAAAAAGAAAAAATAATAATGAACCATATAGTGGTTAATTCTTTATATTTTTTTTCACACATTTGAGTCTTGCGATGCATGGATGTGGGTGACTTTAAATGGTTTGGGTGTGGGTAGCATTAGGGTTAGGTTTCGACGCTCTTGGTTTGGGTTCTGGATGACCTAATTATTGAAAAGGAATTCCTGAATATTTTTCAAAATAAGAGACCTTTAAATTTGGCTATTAGTGAGTGTATATTTGTTTATATTTATACAAAAATAGATAAAATGAATATTTCAGATATAATTGCAGACTATTTTTCGTTAATGTGTTAAAATTTGGTATTTATTTTCTTTCACTTCAGGTTCGGATCGATTTTGGGATTGAATATTTTGGGCTCGGTGTAAGTGCATCGGGTTCGGGCTGAGTTTCGAATTCACGAAGTTTTGTTTGCTGGATTCGTGCCGGGATTACTTTAAGCAGAAATTTCGGATTCAGGTCGAGAATAACCGAACCCGTGCTTGACTCTACTATGAGGAAAACTATTGATTAATAAACTGTATAAAATTGGTGGCGGCGTTGCTGCCTCCATTTCATTGCGTAGTTTAAACGATATAACAGGTGATGCTTTACACTAATGTGTAATACTATACCAGTTATATCAGTTTAAATTACACCATTATATAAGTTAAATTACTTTATAAAATTCGAAGCAGCATGTTGCGACCATTTTTATGGAGTAACGTTTCATAAAATTTTTACGGTATAAGGGCATAAATGCCCTTAAAGTGTTTTAAATGCATATTACCACGTGTACAGGATTATCACACCGCTAGTGTGTTGTTTGAATAATTTTTTAAACATTTAATTATATGAAACTTATGTTAACAAAATATATTTTCATTAATGCAACATTTCTTTTCTTTCTTTTTGTTTTACAAAGTTCAAGTTTGTGAAGTATTTTACTGAAAGCAGTTTTTGAACAAAACTACAAAAATCAAGTCAAGCAAGATTTAATATGTTCTAAAATAAAATGTTCTACTCGGAATACATTATTTTAAAAATTTTAAGCACAAATAATTCTTTTGCAAGAAATAAACGCTAAGTCAATTATTTTTATCTTTTATTATT
This sequence comes from Maratus speciosus, assembly GCA_963932465.1. Classification (NCBI taxonomy): domain Eukaryota; kingdom Metazoa; phylum Arthropoda; class Arachnida; order Araneae; family Salticidae; genus Maratus; species Maratus speciosus. The sequence goes on along the minus strand of OZ010796.1, from coordinate 168,205,171 downwards.
ATTTTTTAATATTCTGCAAATTTGCTTCCATCATCAACATTCTCATAAAACTTATCTAAATTTAAAAGTTACTTTTAATTTGTTTTCTAGATTTTTTTGTAAGGAATAATTTAAAATTTAATGTTCGGAAAAGTTTAAATGTTTCTTTAGGAAATATATTATTTTTTATATTGCAGGACGTTCTTTAAAGAACTTTTAATTAATTGAAAATCCTAATTCTTTCAACATTCTTTTGAATAGGTTTATTTCAATAAGATTAATATAGCATTATTATAACATGCAAAATTTAACTTTTCGTAATAAAAAGTAATTTAGAAGAGCAATTTTGAAAAAAAATTAGTTTTGGTTAGTAAGTAAACGCTATTTTCTCAGTATTAAGTGTATTTTGAGGATTCTTTTGAAGAAACAATTTTAGATCAAGAAAAAGATTTACACTCTGTAGTTCGAAGTAATGTAAAAAATGTGATACATCTATTTGTTAGAACAAAAAGATACAAAATTAAGATAAAACCTTTCTAAATTACGTTTCAGTATATTTCTAACTTTTTCAGCGAACATTAATTCCGAAGTAAAAATGTTATCTAAAATACAGATTGTGAAAAATTTTTAGTCAATAAACATTCTAGAAATAAGCTAAATAAAAACATATTTTAACCCGTTGAGGGGCGGTGGGTTATGTTTTATCCCATGTATGATTAATGAAGATTTGCACCGGAAAAGTTTTATTAAATTTTCTTTTTTAACTTTGGTGATAAAAAAGGTCGTAAAATTGCTTTTTCTTATTTTGCAATGAATTTTTTTGAAGATTCCGGCGTGAATTCAACATTATAGAAACACAATTAATTGCTCCTCAAAGGGTTAAACCATTGCATTAAATGCAATAAACATAAAATCAGTGCTAAATTTGTTGCAGTCGGATGTAATTTAAAATAGTTTAAAAGACGTTTGCATTAGATAACTGTTCAAGAAAAAATATATAATATATTATTCGAGTAAAATATCATTAAATATGAAATTTTGAGTACATATGGTATAATCTTTAAGTAAATAGTACATTATTAATATTCTCTATTTTATTTACATTTGTTTTTGATGAAAACAATTTCCTCTTATTCCTAAGGTGAGGAAATTTTTAAATGCTGCTCATTTCCTACGTGCAGATCAAAATCTTACTAAATTTTCCCATCTTACTGAAACGTCTCCAGCCGATTAATCGTACCTGAAACATTGACTCCACGTGCCAATGCTTTTTCCCTTGAGCCAAAACCAACGCTATTACATATATAATAGCGTCAGTGTTGCGTCGTTGTTGCCTGAGCGACCCAAGTGATTCTGCCTTGACACAATTCACACATGTTGTTCAATCATATTGTGTTAGGTCGGAACCTTCGGCCGATAGAGCATTGGTGCGTGGAGCCAAGTCTCAGGTACGAGTCCTGTCCTAAAAACTTCACACTTTGTGACAAAACGTACCTCAATTTTGACGTCCGCCTAAGAATTCTGAACAATTTGCAGTTGAAACCTGACTGCGTATTTCAATATATAAATGCTTAAAATCTAAAATTTTCACAATTTTAAAATTTATATATATTTAAAGTTTATCTTTTTCTTTAAATGTATATAATTTATCAATTTTTAAATTTAATAAGTTTTTAAATAAATTATTGACTATATAGGCCAATACTCCCCCCGCCCCCCGTGAGCCACCCAGACGATTCCGAAGCTACACAATTCATATGCATGTTGTTCACTCGTATTGTATTATTTCGAAAACGTCTGCGTAGCTCAGGTGGCAGAGCATTCTCACTTGGAGTCAAGATTCGAAATGCGAGTCTTGGCCTGGTATTTTTTACTGTGTTGAGAAAATATAGTTAAAATTTTACCTTCACCTAAGGAATTTCAGCAATTCCGGTGGAAACATGCTTTCGTATTTGCATATATAAATGCTTTAAATTTAATGCTTTCATGATTTAAAATTTTATATGTTTTTTTAGGTTTTCTTTTCTTCTTTAAACGTCACTGATTTCTAATTTTTAAAATTTAATAAGTTTTAAAACCTAAATTTGTTTAAACACGTGAAGCACGTTCCCAAATTGCAGCGTAATTCTGCGATATTTCGTCACTTTTCATGCAGTATGAGTTTCCGATTCCAACGGTTGCGGATTGCTCCATCAGTAAGAAATGACTTTTCAAGGAAATCTAAACTGCTTTTATCTGCTCTTCGAAAGCAGTCTAATCAACTACTAGAAAAATGCCAAACAAAGAGAAACAGATTATATGTTTCTGATTAAAAATAAATACCGACACATTTTCAAAAAAACTTTTCATAACCTATATTTAGTATGTAAAATATTCTCTTTTTTTATTAGATTACAAATGTGGCGACATTTAATTTCGATTTAAATCATAATTTTAACCGAAATAAATAATAATATTTTTAACATTTTAATATTTTTAATCTTAAATACATAATAATCATCGAAAAATATATACAGTGTGCCCACGTATAACCTGACCGACATTTATTTTCGAAGCCGTTGGTCCTAGATGCAAACTTCCAATTGCAAAAGTGGTCAAAATTAGGTGCAGAGTTAAGATAAAAAAAAGTAAAAAGTTTGAAGCGAAAAAACAATTTTGTGAAGAATTACATAATCTAAATTTGTACACGGTCCCCCAGTCCTATAAGTTATATTTAGTAAAATTTTCCTGTTACATTGACAAGTGAGGCAAAAAAAGCCCCGTTGTACTACAATTAAAATTGACACAGTAATAGCTGTTTAAAGTTGGGGTTTTGCTGCAAATTAGGAGTCATTCACAAATTTAGTAGAAATATAATTTCGTCAGATATATTAAAGAAATGGTTGAGAGTAAAATTAGCATTGCAATATAAATTTGAAATCTTTAATCATTCTGACATATTACTGCAAAATATACTATTTGTACTGAATATATAAAATGATACAAATAACAGAATTTTTGTTACATAAAAGGATGAAAAACAACTGCCTCAATTCTTTACAAAATGATATATATTTTTAAATGCCGTTAGATTGCACTGTCTTTCAAATTTTGGATTGTGCTATGTTTTTTAGATTTTGAAAATTGTTTCGTATGATTTTTTTAGCGCTGAATCCGAAAATAACCTTAATTTTAAACCATCATGTCAGGATTTTTCTCAAATCACAAATTTCAAAGTTAAAATACTCAAAGTTAAAATTGATCCCTCCTCCTCTCCCAACCTCATCGGACCCCTGTGCTGTTTAGCTGTAACAAACCCAGTATAAGCTAAAAAATTTAATAAATTATTGAATTAGATAAAATTAAACTGAATAAAAAAAGTCACATCTATTTGAAAGTATCAGATTTTTCGCTATTTTTTAACCTTGAAATTTACGATTTGCGAAAAATCCTAACATGATGGTTAAATGTGAAGGTAATTTTTGTTATTCAGCATTAAAAAATACATAAAACGTAATTATAAAAGTAAAAAACACAATCATAGCACGTTTATGTTATCTAATCTAAAACTCTTTCTTAAACTTGTTGACGGTAATCTATCCGAATTTTTTTGTGTTATCCTGTAATATAAGTATTTATAAGATGGTAAGTCATAAAATCATAATAATATGGTAAGTCATGGTAAGTCAAAAATCATAATAATATTACATTGTCATCGCATTTAAGTCAGTATGTAAAATTTAACTTCCATCGGACATTTGAAAGTGAGTTAAAGTTCCAGTACAAATTTTAAACAGGAAAGATGATCGTTGCATGCTAAATAGAACCTTATGAAAATAATATACTAATTTTTGCTAAAATAAATCATAGCCTCAAATCCTTACAAAATAAAGCATGTGTTAAAATACAACTATTTTTTTCTAATGTGAAACTTAACTAATAAATCTTATCTCGACCGTTTAGTTGTACGATTTCTTTCAAAGCGCTGTTTAGTTGTACGATTTCTTTCAAAGCGCAGAAACCTTGAAATAAGTTTAAGTACTTTATACGCGACCCCTGAAAACATAGCCGAAATCATCTGTTTTGAGTTGCTAAAAATTGGTATAAGTCATGCATTTCAATGTTTCATAACTCGGTCAATTTTAATGCTAGAAGAATGGGACTTATTTTGTGTTACTTGTTAGTGTCGCAGTAAATTTTTACTACGTATCACTTGTAGGACCGAAAGACCGTATAAAAATTTTAATTTTTAATTTTTTAATAAATGTTTTTCTTGACCCAAATCTCTTTAAAAGTAATTCTTTGCCTTATTTAAACCATTTTTGTAACTGGAAGTATGCATCTAGGACCAACGGTTGCGAAAGTAAAGGTAGGTCAGGTTATACGTGGACACACTGTATATACATTAAAAAATCAACGAAAATGGATGTCAACGTCACATTGTGACTTTGTGATCGTTGATGTGACGTCACATAACACGGATGTGAGGTCATTATTAGTTATTTTTAAGTCTTTCTGTGAAGTATCGATGTAACCACTTTGTGAAAACTGTGACCTTTGTAGCGTTTCTGTAACGGGTTGGGTGACCAGAATTTACTGAAACCTCACCCAACCTTATTCGTTTGGCTGGTTTTTTTTGTCTTTGGGCACTATCTCGATTCTACATCTGGTCGGTTGACCAGATTTTGCCGGAACCGGGTCCGACCTGATCGTATTGGCTGATTTTATTACTTTTTTTTCTTCTGTAGATAAGATTCGGTTTAGAATCTTGCATTCTGTTGGGTACACAGTTTTTACAAGAACCCGTCTCGGATCCGATTTTACTAAAATCTGGTTACTCCACTTGATGCAAGATTCTAATTCGAATCAGATCTGCAGCTACACACAAAGAAAAAAATGTAAGACACAATTTAGAGTCAGGTACAAATAAAATCTGGTCGCCAGATCCGATGGGGAATGTCACAAATGTCAAATGTCATCTCTTTTACTATAAAAAGGCATAAACTAACACTTTTTTGCATTTTCTAAAAACATATTGCATAACAATGGTTTCTACATGCAACTTATTTGCAATATAATATACTATATATTTCGGCGTATAATGTGCTCCAATCGATAACACGAACGTAAACTTACCGACTTCATTCTTCCATTTTCAGGTGTATGCACCGTATAACGCGTAATTCCGTTTATATAAAAAAAAAGACCTTCATGACAGACATATCCAAAAATAAAATAAAGATTTTATAAAGTTCAAAAAGTATGATTTATTTTTCTAATCTGAAAGAAAAACTTATTTTTAACCGACTTCAAAAAGGAGGAGGTTATCAATTCGACCTGTATGTATTTTTTGTTCACGCATAACTTTCGTAAATTTGAACTGATTTTGATAGTATTTTTTGTTTGAAAGTGTAAAACACCCGTGTTGTACCATTCCAATTTCATCAAAATCTGATGATGAGAACTTTTTAAAAAAATAAAACATTTAATTAAAATTAAAATTCTTTTTGAAGCAGTCTCCCAATTAGAAGTGTTCATTTTTCATACTCTTACTCTTACACTGATAAACGTATATATCGTAATATCGTAACGTATAGATCTTTTCAAAGTGAGAAATCTTGACTGGAAAAAGACCAGGATCCAGATAGATTTTGCACTGTTAGGGGAATGAGATTGACCAATAAGAAAATTTACTTACTTATCACTAGAACCGCCATAGCGATCATTTTGACCGGTAAAAAATGTAAATACTTCCATTTGCACCAGAAATTTTTTTCTAAAATAAGTTAAATATGTACCACGCAGAGATAAGTTAAGTATATAAGTTAAATAGTTTTAAATAAAAATTCTGGTGTAAAATAGTTTTCTAACACTTGAGTAAAATTTCCGGCGGCTCTGGTGTTAAATCAGTGAAAATTTCGCAAAAAATACAGCCTTCTGATTGGTCAATCAGGTTTTGGTAACACCGCAAAATTTAGCTTGATCCCTGTCAAGTTCTCTTATCCACCAAACAGGAAAGTCCATATCGATACCAACCGATATCGGAAGTAGGTGTCTAAAAGCTGAAAATAAACCTTTAAAGTTTCCTCGTGTATCAGAGCGCAAATGAATGTGTAAGAGGATACCTGTTGTGCTGAAGGCACAAAAAGCATTCATATGTCAGTACACAGTACAGTGCATTGCTATGTTTAGCGACACTCTCATTAGATTCAGATTCCGTTATCGGTTTAGATATCAGAAAGATTTCAGATTTTCTTCAGATTGGGTTATCCTATAAGAAAGTGGCGTCATACGGAAATATTTGATTGGTTGAGAGGAATCTGGAAAAATGCGATTATTAATTTTTGTTTTTTCGTCATTACGAAGCATTTTAGTGAGCTTGCCATTACTGTCAAGCTTGTTAAATTCTCTCCCTCGTATGACCGAACTCGTTCAAGTGTTCACCGAATTGTTCTAGAATATAAAATGTCCAGGATTGCTATACTTTAGATAGACTAAAGCATCTCTCAAAGTACAATCTGAACATCAACTATTGCCACTTTCGCATAGAGGCAGGTTCAGATTATCAGATTCGGACTCAACATACGAACTTCACGACTCATTTCCTGTGCCATTACAGCCTTTATGGAAAGTAGATGGCTGCAGTTTATTTACTCCAACATGGCGCGGTTTTCGCTAACATTTTCTTTTTAGTTTTCGTTTTTTTTTTACTGAAGGAGGAGTACTTTTGACTGCACATAAGAAAGTACTGTGCACTGACATATGGAGTCACTTTGCTATGCACTGACACATGAAAGAACTTAGCCGTGCTTTGTTGAGTAAGAAACTTTACTGGTGGATTGCCAGCTTTTTAGCACCCACTTTCGATGTGCGTAAGTATCGATTTGGACTTTTAGGTAATAATTATTGAATGTATTCTGTTGTGAAGACAATGTATTTGTTTTAAAAAAAAATATTAAAAATATTAAATGCTAATAAAATCAGTATTTCTAATGAAATTACAAAGATTTTATTAAAAAGTATTTGTTTAATAAATAAATTTCGTTAAGTATAATTTCTATGACAAATTATTTATTTATTCAGAAGATATTGATATAAGGATAATTATGTATTACGGTATGAATAACTAAAAAGTAGGAAATAAAATCAACCTTTCAAGAAAATAATATTAACCGACTTCAACAAAAGCACTAAAAAGAATTAAATATTTCTTTAAAATTCTCTAATGACGAAACGTTATCCAAAAACCACACATCAGATATCATGTATCAGCATAAAAACGTTAAATGTAATATATAGAATTTAATATCCACCAAACATGAATTTTCCAGAGCATATTTTTTAGAAGAAATTAATATGCATATTTATGATTTAATTTCCGAATATATACACATAAAAAGTAATCAATTACTTTTTGAAGTTGGTACCAAACAATCACAATCGATAATGATTAAACAAATAATATTCTGCAGAAATAGTTCATTTTTCTGACTTTGTATCACATTTTCCATCATCACTTTCTTCATGTTAATAGGTACAATATATTCATAATTATACTATTCTTAAGATAGTTTGGACACATGTCGGCGATGAAACCTTAGGGTAGCGTGGTTCTCTGCAGGTAAGTCATAGTTCTGAAATTATCATATACACTATATAGCCATTAATCACTGGAAACATTCAATTTAGGACCTTTTGTCGAAAATTTTAGGTTATACTTGTCGCATTCTTCTGCAACTTTAGGATTATAAACAATATGTTTGTCTTCAATGTCGATCTGTCAATGTCGATTTCATAAGTAGGACAATTAGGAGGGGGGGGGGGGCAAAAAAAGCAACAAAAAATAATAATATTTGGGATCACCCTGTAAAATAAAATACGCAAAATGATCCATCGCTACAGCATACAAATATGTGGATATTGTATAATATGTGCATTCATTTGTATAAGAATAGCACATACATTCATAGAGATATAGCGATTTTTTTTAAGTTAAAAAAAATCTTGAATGTTTTTTGCGTATATCATGCAGGCTTTTCAACCAAATTTAACGCGAGTTTCAGAAAATTTCGCTAAATGTAGTAGAAAAAACATAGTGCAATTCAAATATAAAAATATTAAGCATTTGATGAAGTGTGATGTGGTTGATCCCAAATATTATTATTATTATTATTATTATTATTATTATTATTTTGGTCCCCTAAATGTGGTCCTTATCAAATTGATGTTGATAAATATGAGGTGAAACAGATTCTTTACAATTCTGAAGTTCCAGAAGAATCTGACACGTATATTTTTAAATAATTGACAAAAGTCTAAAACCGAAAGCGTCCCATGATAAATGGCTATATAGTGTATGTCAGTCTTACACAAATGCTGGGAATCGAAAAGCACTTGCGGGATACGTAAAAGACTCCAAAGAATGACGTTTGATTTTTCAGTTTTAAATCAATATAGAAATAGACTTTAAGACAAAGAAGAATTAAAATATCTTCTTTTTTTCAAACCTGAAAAATATTGTTAACAAGAAACATCATCCTACCTTGCATTATTTAATTTGTCATATATTTTTATATATTTTTGTTAGAGTAAAAGTTATTTTTTTTATTAAAGCCAGGGGGCACAAGCAGTGGCTCCCGAATTAGAGGTCATAATACACCGTGTATAGAACACAGTTGAAAAAAAAAATATATATATATATGCCGCCATCCGAAGAATCTACAAGAGTCTTTTTCCATTTTTCCAGTTAAGGGATCATTCCTCTTCTAGACCTCTACACTGTAAAAAAAAAAAAACGGACTAAAAAACGGAAATACTACTGGCAATCTAGACGCCAGTACTATTTCCGTTTTTTACGGGAATTTTTACCCATAAATTACAGCAAAATTTCCGTTTTTAATCAGAAAAACGGAAAATTTTCTGTAATTTATGGGTAAAAATTCCCGTAAAAAAACGGAAATAGTACTGGCGTCTAGATTGCCAGTAGTATTTCCGTTTTTGAGTCCGTTTTTTTACAGTGTATCCCTCATTGCCTTTGCAATATCATCCATCCAGTTCTTTCGTGGTCTTTCCCATTTCCATTTTTTTTTTTCAAAATTGAATGTGATTTTGGGTGATCTTTCATCATTCATTCTTTTAACATGACCATACCAGATTAATTGCTTTTTTAAATATGATCTAATATGGTTCCCTTTATTTTCATCATTTCCTTGATTCTGTCATTTTTTATTATTCCAATTTTTGATATCCTGCATGATCTTCTAAGGGCATCCATTTCTACTGACGCTAATTTCTTTCTTCTTGTCTCCATAATTCTCCATCCTTCTGCTCCTTATATCAATATGCTCTTTACAATAGAGTTGTATGTATTATACTTTCTTTTTCCTAGAGACCTCCTTACTCTACCAAAGAGAATTTAATAGTTTTACAGCCTTTCACCCCTTATAAATTCTGTATTTAATTTCCTGTGAGTCTTTCCTTTTCTATTAATGTCTACACCTAACTATCTATAATGCTTACAGCTTTCTATTTTTATGTTATTATTTAGATTTAGGTCTGTCTCATTTCTGCCTATACATAGGTATTTGGTCTTACTGACGTTCCTGTGAAGTCCCCATTTCTCATATTCTTCCTTAATTTTCAGCGTTATTTTTTAATTGAAAGTTTTTCTAGATATTTTATATTTAATATATATTTTGTGGATTGATCACCAATTACACCAAAAATAAATTTTATATGAAAAACATCAATTATGAATTCAAACAATCTTTAAAAATTTTTTTAAAAGCCATATTACATTTATATTAGCCGCTTCCCAACGATAGATAACCAAAGAAATGATCAAAGATTCTGATAATTTAAGCTAACTTTTTTTAATTCTGTGGCGTTTAGGTGTGTAATTTGGTTACACCTCTATTAAACTTATGTTTTACTAATTTATTTTAATAGTGGAATTTAAATTTTGTTATGTAATGTTAGCAGGAAACAAATGCTGATCTACTTACATTGCCTGAAATGTAAACGTGTTAAGTAAACAATCGAGTGAATGTAATTGTGTGCATTATAAAAAATCACGCTTAAATTAATTTTTAAATCACAAAAATTCAAAAACTTTTGATGTAGTTTTGAATGATGTTCCATCTGAAGTACACTTTTTTTCTATTCGATGGTGTAAAAAAGGAAATTTAGTAGAGGTTAGAAATTAACAATTTCGTAAAAAGATCGTTTGTGCTGATCGTTGCCAAGGTTGCACTGGCGACAGCGTTAATCAAGGACATGTTTTTGCTTTATAATACATTCTATATAGCCATTAATCACCAGACACTTTAAATTTTAGACATTTTGTCGAATATTTTAGGATATACTTGTGGGATTTTTCTGGAACTTTAGGATTATGAAGAATATGTTTGACTTCATATTTATCAACGGCGATTTGATCAGATGGACAATTCGGGAGCCAACAAAAGATCAAAGAAAAATAATAATATTTAGGATCACCCTGTAAAATAAATTCACGGAATAATCTATCGCTATAGCTTACGAATATGTTGATATTGCACAATATGTGTATTCATATGTGTAGGAATAGCATGTTTATTCATGGAAATCGATATTTTTTTTAAGTTCAAAAGATTCTTGCAAGTTTTTCTTTATATCACGCAGGTTTTTCTATCAAATGTAACGCCAGTTTCTGAAAATTTGACCAAGTGCAGTAAAAATAATATATTGCAATTGGGATGTAAATATATTAAACATTTGAGGAAATGTGAGCAATTTATGAAATATTTTTTATCTGCGCATGCGCACACAATGAGAATTTTTTTTTCATGATTTAATAGTGAACTCTATGGAGCAACTCATAAAAAAAAGTCAGTCAAATATCGTGAAAATTCATAAAGATATCGGCGATAGTGTGAACTGATATTTAGTGTCTTTCTGAAAGCAGCTTAATGATAGGGGCTTCCATAAACTTCTATGTCTTTCATAAATTTTCTTTTAATTTCTAATTTTTTCTTAATTTTCATTTTCTATTGATACTTTAGTTCTTCTTGGAAAAACCACCAAAACGAGCCTATTCCAAAAAAAAAAAAAAAAAAAAAAAAAAAAAAAAAGAAGTGTCATAATCTAAGCATTTCTTCTAAATAAACTCGTTGACATTCATTAAGTAATAACTATTGTGCTGAAAGCCAGTTAATAAAAAATGACACTTTGTGGAAAATCCGTTATCGATCAGAAGCTTTTATATAGCTATTAAATATCAGCTTTAAATTTGCTACATAAATATTCTTAACATTGTCTATAACTTTTGTAGTAACATGTTTTTGATAAGGAGCACCTACAGATGGATGATATTACTAAAAGCATTCTCAAGGAGTAAAAAAAAAAAATTCGGTTGAAAAAATTTTATCATATTAACGTGATTCGGATAATACCAACTATTAAAGAAAAATGAAATTAAAAACTCGTCAAAAGTGGTCAGATTAAAATCGTTAAACTGGGTTTATCTCTAATCTTGATTTAGTTTTGGTTGCTTAAATTAGTACTTTACTTTGAAATCTGCATGTGCCTGTTGGTCGAGCCAGGATTAAAAAAGTCCTTCCGGCCAGTGCCGGGAGGAAGAGGTAGCATTCATATTCCTTATTTTTAAAAAGCAACCTTATATTATTCAAACACACGAAGCTCAAATTAGTTGAAACCGATTATAGGAGATTCAATACTAATTTTTATCAATACTAAATCATTATGAATGAGAATTTCGCGAAATTAGTCAGCTTTATTCAAGCTGCTTTTATTTAAAGTAACTTATATTTGGTTGGCAAATTCGGCGATATCTTGAAGTTCCTGCCATTTTAAGACAACATGGTGGATGAGGCTAACGAGTGAACTTGGTCAAGACCTTAGTAATTCCGGTGCACATACCCACTCACATCGGAATTGGTTGATATATACAAGTGCTGTCGCAGGCAAAAAATCAGATTTTTCAAAATGTCACCGACATTAGAAATTCAAACTGCTATATCTGAGCCATTTTTTTTTAAGATAAAGACAAAACAAAAAATGCTCCGGAATCCTTATATAATGGTCAAAAACTTAAGAAAGAAACCTTTTTCAATTTCTCATTTTTTTGCACCTCACTTTAAATATAATTTTTTATTTAATTTAATGGCCTCCATTTCGAAACAAGATGGCTGATGAAGCTGGCCAGCAAACTTGGTCGAGATATTACGATATACTATCCACATGCCTTCTTACATCGAAGTAGGTTAATAAATACGCGTGTTATCACTTGACAAATATCAGATCGTTTGAAAATGTCAGACATGCTAGAAATTCAAAGTGCTATATTTCAACCATTTTTTAAGATATATACGAAACAAAAACTGTCCCGGAATCTTTGCATCAAGGTCAAACACATAAAAAACTTTTTTCATTTTCCAATTTTTTGATACCTCATTTTAAATTTAAAATTTAACATTTTTTTAAATGGCAGTCCTTTTGAAACAAGATGGCGAATGAAGCTGGCCAACGAACTCGGTCGAGACATTGGTATGTACTATGTACGCACCAAGTTACATCCAAATCGGTCCATAAATACGCCTGTTATCGCGTGACAAAAATCAGGTCGTTTCAAAATGTCAACCACAATAGAAATTCAAAATGCCATAACTCAGCCATTTTTTTAGGTATAGACGAAATAAAAACTATTCCGGAATCTTTGTATTAAAGTCAAACACATACAAAAAATCTTTTTCATTTTCCAATTTTCTGGTACCTTATTTTAAATTTAAAATTTTTAAAAATTTTTTAAATGGCCGCCATTTTGAAACAAGATGGCGGATGAAGCTGGTGAACGAACTCGGTCGAGATATAGGTACATAATCTATATACACCAAGGTACATCCAAATCGGTTTGTAAATACGCCTGTTATCGCGTGACAAAAATCAGGTCGTTTCAAAATGTCAGCCATGCTAAAAATTCAAAGTGTTATAACTCAGCCATTTTTTAAGATATAGACGACTAACATGCGTAGGAATGTGCAGGTGCCAAACAACAGGGTATAACGTTAAGTAACCGGCAAAACAAAGTATACATCAGTAGGCACTGCAGTAGGCAACGAGCAGTAGGCAACGAGCAGTAGGCACTGCAGATAGGATGACGATCGAGGCAATGATGTCAGGTTTATTGCCACTTCGCGGCGATTAGGCAGTCTTACGCCCCGATGGCAAGTACTAAACCCGTTAAGCTCGGGCAACCCGGCAGGTAGGGGCCTGGTCATCGGTTAGAAAGAAAAGATATAGACGAAACAAAAACTGCTCCGGAATCTTTGTATCAATGTCAAACACATAAGAAAAAAATATTTCTCAATTTTCAATTTTTTGGTACCACATTTCAAATTTAAATTAAAAAAAAAATTTAAATGGCCGCCATTTTGAAACAAGATGGCGGATGAATCTGGCCTTGAACTGGAACTTGGTTGTGGCATTGGTATCCACTATGTATAGACGAAGTTACATCCAAATCGGTTCATAAATACGAGAGTTACAGTGTGATAAAGATCAGATATATATAGGGGAGACCGGGGCTAGTTGGCTACAGGGTAAGTAGGCACAGTCCTCATAAATCGCCTGTTTGTGGATAGATTGCGCAACCAGTCACAGAGTACCTTTCTTAATGCTTTTTACAATCCTCAATGTAGTTTTGCATCGTTACCTACGTGCAGTTGACATTTATTACGATTTTTCTGTTTTTTGATCTCATGAGTAATTTTTTGTTGCTTCATTCTTTTTCTAATTTCTAATACTTATCTTAATAATTGCGATTTAACTTGTGCAGTTTTTCTTAGTGTATGATTAACTGTACCTACCCTATATGTGATGTACTTGGATTATTTATGCTTAGAGGATTACGTGTCCCTTTTGTGTAGAAATTTATTATGGGGCAAGTAGGCACATTGAACACGGGGCAAGTTGGCTCGGTGTTTGGTGTGCACTGGTAGCTTGAAAATCAGCAAACAACGAGAAAAGTGGTTGCAATGCAAGATTTTGGGCACACGTGGCTTGCCCAAACGGAGACACTCGATTTTTTATTTGTGGCAACTGTAACTCTGATGATGATATAGAGTAGGATAGAAGTTACTCAATGTTAATGTTTTATACACTATTTTTATGTCTGTATAATTTAGAATTTACATTGTACGGCTATAACGCCTTAGTCTAAACTTACTGGTAATAATGAAATTGATTTCGCTTAACTGTTTGTCTTATTTGAGCTTCATTTAAATTTTTATAAAACGTGTGCCAACTTACCCCATAGGTATATGCAACTTGCACCGAGACAGGGTAGGTTGGCGCACAATTTTTCCTTTTACTTTAGGCTTCCGCTAAACATAAACTACAAAAGCTACAAACTCAAAACTCCGGGTATTTATAGCCAAATGTCTGTTCTTTAAAAGTTCAGTTAAAGTTTGTTAAAAAACTTAAATAAAGAAATTATAAAAATCAAATCTAAAAACTGCGCCTACTAGCCACGGTCTCCCCTATATATCAAATTTTGAACGGAGGGTGGTTTCGGGGTTTCGGGGTCATGATCGATGAAAATATACCAACATTTTTTAAATCGCTTTCCTCCGAACGGCTGCAATAGGTAGCTTTTTGTAATGAAAGCTACCTAAAAAATATATATATTTCACTGTATTCATGAGAGGATTAATTTACAAGACTGTTTAAAATTTGAAGGAAACTTGATACATAAATAAAGCTTTGATACTATTTTAATACTTTTTATTATTTACATATATTTAATTTTAGTGTAAAAATTTTTTTTAGCTGTATAATAAAAGTTATATGCTTAATTACTGAATTACTGAATTACTGGATTCTTAATTAATGAAATGCATAATTTGTCCGTTAATTAACTCACGTTCAATAACCTAGCATTAAACACTTTAAAAATTAATTGCCATGAAAATTACTTCTTCAAACAGAGAAAAAAATTTAAGCTAAAAACATTTTATGTGAACAAAAATGAAAAAAACCTCTTAAATATTTCCATTTCAATAATTGTAGGAAAAAATACAAAATGTCATATTGCTGATTTTTTTCTGCATTTTTTTCATTCTAAACATAAACGATAAAATATTTGTCAAGTAATGATAAGTATGTTTGAGAAGTAGTTTTTCAATCGTAAGACTATATTTATTATATATGAGTGTTGTTTGTTCTAATTAAAAATAAACATAATACTTTTTTATACTTAATTATGAAGCTCTCATGTAAATTTCTAAATCAACAACCACTAAAATTTACTTAAAATGAAAAATATTCAAAGAAGGCTTTATAAATAATTTTTTTCCTACTAATTCCTGTGTTTTGTGTTACAAATTGTCCTGATTTAGTAAGCTGAAAGACTATAGTCTAAGAGCCCGTGAATGCCAGACCTTCCTTATTTTATAAAAGCTGAAAGTTTCTCAGCGCAAGCTTCCAACACAGGTAGGAACGATGGGCTACTATGAAATTTGGGTCATCGTGGTTTTGGCGGATAACAGGTAGCAAAGGTATATAAAATACCAACTTAATTTCGTCAAATAATAAAGCGTAATTTTTTTATATTTTCTTCAAAATAATATTATAAATCACGTCCTCCATTGCCAGACACTTACTATCGTGGCAACCGATTGCCAGAAACCCTTAAAGTTTAATAAATTGTAACTGTACTTACGTAATAGTATAAAAGCTGAATTTCATACATGTTACTTGGTTAACTATTACAAGATGTTTCCTCAGTAGCCAGACAGTTTCGATAGTTCTAACCACTGGCCAGACAAACATATACGGTGGAACTAGCTTCTAATTACACTAGAGTCTCAATATAGCTAGGCGCCCAACGGAGATTTTCCCCCTTTCCTCTTTGCTCTGAAATTGGCGCCAGTTATTTGAGGTTGCTGCATTTAAGAGGAAGTGCAAGCGGTGACGCGTGGCCAACTTCATTGCGCATCTTTCGTTTACTCAGTACATGTATTATACTGACAGTACACGTTTTACTATTTGTTTGTGCAGTTAATAAAATAAATGTGATTCAGTTTTGATAAAGTGTCACCATGGGAGACATATTGATTTGTGTTATTGGTAATAAAAGTAATGACAAAATATTGTTTTCTGAAGAGACATTGAGCAAATGTCAATCAATTTTGAGACTGCGAAAAATATATAACCTCAAATACACGAACATTATTTTATCTAGTGAATATATGGACAATGGTTATCACAAGGAGTGTTATAAAGCATTTACAGGACTGATGAAAAAATATTTCACCTCTGAATCTCAAAGTTCTAAAGAAACTGTTGAAACAAAGAAAGGAAAAGAAACAGAAAAAGAAGCAAGTATAGCTATAGACTATTCATCTTCACCTACATCGTTCTTTCCTAAGTTGATCGTAGAACAGTCTCATTCACAGCCTTCGCTTACAGAATATTTAGCAGCATCAAAACCACCTTTAGCTCCTCAATCAATAGAACCTCAACCTTCAACTTCTCAGGAACATATAGACATTTCTGAACTTGAAGAAGGCTGTGAAAATAATGATTTAATTTCAGAAGTAAATAGTTCGATCCAAAGTGACACTAGCGTTGATACATGTAAAAATGTTTGTGTACATCAAAAAAGCTTCCATTTCATGAAAATGTTAAAGACCAATTTAAATCGCGTATAATATCTGACATAGAAGGTAAAGAAAAGTATAACGAGTTGTTAATTATATTAGAAATTTTTGTCGGTCCGAAAATATATTATCATATCGAATGTTCATTTCAATTCTGAGTTCATTTCAATAATAAAATATCTTCTTCTACAAAAATAGCTGTTAAAAGTGATTGGCATCATCATCGAGAGTACCATCAAAAAGCTTATAATGAAATTAGTAACATCATAGAGGGAAATGTAATCAAGAATGGGCGTTGTTATTTATTGATATATTTACATGAATTATATACTGATTCTTTGGAGAAAATCTTTGAAGAAAATTCCATTGAAGTTGTAAAGAATTGAACTTCTATGTTTTCATATGATGGGGGAAGAAGTCTTCCTAAAGAAAAACTGAATACACCCAGGTGCATAGAAAGACTAGTAGACATTTTTCTCACGCTCTAGGACATTGTAAGTGATGATGGATTAGCACTTAGGACGTAGCACGCCCTGATAAAGGATATGAGATACATCTAAGGGTTCGGAGTATAGACCACCCTGTTTAGGTCTCGCAAAGGAATTCGCTAATGCCTAAAGGCATTGACAGAGATGGATGTTGAGAGTTTTCTCACGGTGTCCGGGAGAGTGACCACCTTTTTTTCGGAGGAAAAGAGAGGAGGGGAGCAGTTTGGATTCGAAAACTGAGGTGTGCGTTTGGCTCGCACGAACGAGGGAAAAAGAGATTTATTCCCGGGCTGGAGGCACGAGACGTGCGGAGTTAAATTGAGCGAAGCGCTCGGAACTTGTATAGGACGGCGAGAGACCGTCCTGTAAAAGCCATTCGACCAACGAACTTGCTGCTGAATGAGAAGTTCTAGAGTGAACTAATTTCCAAATTTGAAGCTACAAGGACTCGGTGTTTTATACAATCATATAAGTCAACAACCTACGCATTTAATTTATTATTTTTGTTGTGTTCTATATTCAAGATTTCAAAATAAAACTTTTGATTATTTTGCATGGTAGAGAGAATTAATCCTCACAGCTACCGTTCAATTAGATTGATCGAGGAATAGATTCTTAACAGCTGGTGGCAGCGGTGGGATTCGAACCCACGCCAGCTGTTAAGAATCTATTCCTCGATCAATCTAATTGAACGGTAGCTGTGAGGAATAATTCTCTCTACCATGCAAAATAATCAAAAGTTTTATTTTGAAATCTTGAATATAGAACACAACAAAAATAATAAATTAAATGCGTAGGTTGTTGACTTATATGATTGTATAAAACACCGAGTCCCTGTAGCTTCAAATTTGGAAATTAGTTCACTCTAGAACTTCTCATTCAGCAGCAAGTTCGTTGGTCGAATGGCTTTTACAGGACGGTCTCTCGCCGTCCTATACAAGTTCCGAGCGCTTCGCTCAATTTAACTCCGCACGTCTCGTGCCTCCAGCCCGGGAATAAATCTCTTTTTCCCTCGTTCGTGCGAGCCAAACGCACACCTCAGTTTTCGAATCCAAACTGCTCCCCTCCTCTCTTTTCCTCCGAAAAAAAGGTGGTCACTCTCCCGGACACCGTGAGAAAACTCTCAACATCCATCTCTGTCAATGCCGTTAGGCATTAGCGAATTCCTTTGCGAGACCTAAACAGGGTGGTCTATACTCCGAACCCTTAGATGTATCTCATATCCTTTATCAGGGCGTGCTACGTCCTAAGTGCTAATGCATCATCACTTACAATGTCCTAGAGCGTGAGAAAAATGTCTACTAGTCTTTCTATGCACCTGGGTGTATTCAGATTTTCTTTAGGAAGACTTCTTCCCCCATCATATGAAAACATAGAAGTTCAATTCTTTACAAAGTGAATGCTACTTTTGCCGCACACCATCTGGAAGAAAAAATAATGAAAATATTCTCTAAAGACATTAAATTTTTTACAATCCGTAATAAAAAGATATTAGCACCCAATTATTTCACGACAATAGATGATAAAATATTTGAAAATTTACAGTCAGAAAATATTTTACGAAAAGCTGCATTACTTTTACGAAAAACAATACTGAAAATTGACAAGAAAAAAATACCATCCAAAAATACTTCAGCACAGCATTTAATAACAGGTGAAGTTTCATTACCACAACAATTGTTAGACTTCTTCTTCACTCTTCTTGGTGGATGTAATCAAAGACGGAAAACTAGTCTAAAATGTGTTCGTCAAGTTCGCTCCTACTGTCAAGATGCTTTTTATGGAGTACATAATGATCAAGTTAAGATATCAAAGCACATTATGCTGGTTATGAATCTGGAGAGCTCAACGAGCAGCAAAAAAATTATTGACATTATCAATAGATATGGTCATTGCATTAGCTATCAACGTGTCGAAGAACTTGAAACAGAAACTGATAATTTTGACTGTTTTGTTGAAACTACGAGTGGACAGGACACTTTACATGACACCTTAGGAATTATTTATCAAAACATTGAGTTAAATACGTCCGAAGAATCAGGAATATCCGAAGCACAGGTTCCCATTAATGAAGGCAATTCACCACACAAAAAGAAAAGAAAAAGAAGAACTTTCGACGCCTTATCTTCAGAGGAAATTCCATATCCAAAAAAACCAAAAATGGCTAGTGATCTGCAATCAACGGCTTGTAAAATTGAAAATATAGTTCCAAGAAATTTACAATTGTACACAGAAATAGATATCATCTGGAGGATAAGTCATGCGGTAGAATTACCCGATGTTCCTATGTGAGTTGGTTTTAATAGCCATATTTATAGTGATACTCCGCAACAACATATTTCTTATTTAAATCCCATCAATGCCTCACCAGTTAGTAACTCTGTAGTTTTGGAAACCATGCATCAAAGTAAAAAAATGACTGATGAATTAAATCAATCATCCATACAAGTAATAGCGAAAGTAGCCCTGCAAATTCAAGCAACAGAAAAACCTACTTTTTATAATTTATTTATACATTTAGGACCGTTTCACATTATGATGGCTTAATGTAAGGCAGTTGGTAAGGTGAAAAGTGACTGTGGCTTAACAAACGTAATGGTGGAAAGTAGTTTGCTAGCAAATGGTTCTATGAATGCATTACTTGATGGAAAACATTTCAACCGCTGCAAAATGTTGCAACCTTTGGTGGCATTAGGATTGGAAACACTACATTTCAAATCTTTTTTGCAAATTAATAGTACGTGATTAACAGATGATATGATAAAGGAACTTGAAAGACTACAAAACTGTAAAATATCATTCCACATAGAAAATGAAGAACTGAAGGAATTGATGATTGATTACTGTATTTACAAACAACAAAGTATCAATGGCGAGTTTGGCAAAACTCAACAATTTTATTTGATTTACATTAATCTTATTGATCACAACTTACATCTATCACGAAGCATTCGTACTGGAGATTTCGAACTTTTCAAGTCACTGTTGTCTAAAATTACAAATTTATTCTTTAACTGTAATCAACAGAGCTATGCTCGATGGACTGTGAAATATTGTGATAACTTGTGAAAGTAACAGAAAGCCATCCAGATTTATATGAAAGATTTAAACAAGGTTGCTTTGGTATTAAAAGGACAACTAAGCCGTTTTCAAGACAACGTATTTATCTTGAGAACAGACTATAAATGCAGATGCTACAAGAAGTTTTACGGGTGTTATGCACTTCACCAATTCAATTTTGACACGCCAACGGTGGGCTCGAAACCGCGATATAAGATCTACGATAATTAGTCAAGTTTATCAAGAATTAGGACTACAATCTCACCAAGATATTTCAACGGATCTGAATCAGCACAATATTCTGAAAAATATCAAAAAATTACTGAAATTTATTGCGACCTTCGATCAATTTATTAATCTCTTTTTAGAAGTACCTAAAGATCAATTGATTAACATTTCATCTGGTAAATCTGGATCAGAACTGGTAGAAGCATTTCTTCTTAATATTGAGAAGAATGGTGAATGTGTACGGAAAACGTTTATTTCTGAATGTCTTACAGATATTAGTAGATTTGAAAAATCTATTAAAAACACACCTGTTAATAATTTTTCAAAAATAAAAAAATATTAACAGGTGAGAAAAAGAAAAAAAATCGAGTAGATGGTACAAATCAAGAGGTTAGAATTCAACGAGATCTTTTTGGACACATGCTGGGAATATCCATGGACTATAACTTAGATATTTCGAAACTTTTATCGTACCCAATTATCACAGTCCTTTGTTCATGTGCCATTTGGATGATACTGTTTGTAATCGGATAAATCTGCCTTAATGAAGTGTTTGGAAAAAGAGCTCCAGCATGAGCCACCACCTTACGTAGAAGTTCTAATAATTGATGGCATCTTTCTGTTGCACACTATGAAAAAAGTTCCAAAAAACGTGGAAGCATTTCTAAAAAAAATGTTGCAAATGTTTACTCAATTGCAAGCGTCAAGAGTTGACGTTATATTTGATCAGAACTTCCATCGATCAAAGATTACGAATATTCCCAGCGATTCGAATCTGCACAATTGGAGTACACCATAACTGGGCCTGATCAAATTCGGCCGAGTGATTTTGCGAAAGAATTAAAAAATTCAAATTTTAAACAAGCTCTTGTTGATTTCTTCATCTTGCATTGGGCCACTGATGAAATGGTGCCGTTTATTGGTAACAAAACCATTCACATAAATTTTAAACAGTGTCATTCTTTCATAGTTAATAACTCCAACAACATAGTATCAAAAGTTGTGGAAGAATTATGTCCAGAATATGAAGAGGCAGATATCAAAATAATATATCATGCGTGTAGCATTGACAATCAAGCTAATATAGTAATCAGAAGTATCGAAACTGACATTGCTGCTATCATGATTGGCCATATGTACTATCTACAAAATGATTCACTTATTTGAATGCTGACAGGTACTGGAAACAACATGAGGTATGTATGCCTCACAAAGATAGACGCAAAGTTAGGAGAATCTATTTGTAAGAGTTTGAATTGATTTCATGCAATAACAGGTTGTGATTATAATCCTGCGTTTTTCAGAAAAGGCAAATTAAGACCTTACAAAATATTTACAAAAACAGAAGAATACCAACAAGCTTTCATCAAATTCGGTAACAAAGAATTATTTGAAAATAATGATGAACAACAAAACACTTTTGATATTATACAGCAGTTTATATATGAGGTATACAATGTTGGTGAGATAATTGATGTTGATGCTGCTCGGCTTCAACTGTTCATCAATATCTACGTTGTCTCAGATGTTAATGAAGCGTTTGACCGTAAAAGAATCCGAAAAATTTTATGCCAACAGTCTGCCACCCTGTAAAACCGAGCTGTTATAGCAATTTTTACGAGCAAATTTCATATCTAGCATTTGGAACAATGCTCACCAGAAAATTCCAACGATATATCAACGAGAGAATAATGGTTGGGTACAAGAAAATAACCAGTACCATTTTAAATGGCTTGAAGGAGATCAATTGCCAAATTACGTCAGAGATTCACTAAATACTCTCTCAGGTATATACATACTACTTCAAATTATTATAAACAGATTTTTAGCTATACACTAACTTTTTTTATATTTTTGCGGAAACTAACGAAGAAGTCAACATTGAAAAAATCAAGCAACGGACTGGAGTAGCAGTGACGAAGATAATGAAGATATCGGTTATAATGATGAAAATGAATAAAATCATTAAACATGTCTTAAAATCTAATAAACTTATAAATCCATATTTCCTTTTATTTTTATATAATGTCTATGAATACAATTAATCTATTTTTTTCACTGAGATTTTTTAACACAATATATGAATAAACAGTCAAATTTTAATGAAATATCGAATTTTGCATGAAACTGAATATTAAACATAAAGTTCATAAAATTCCAAAACATTTACTGACTTATTTGGTTTATTTTTTTTTTAACAATTATCAAAATGAAAATTATAATCAATAACATTAAAAACATAGATTTTTAATTCATAAATAAGTACATAATAAAATTATTTGATCGATGTAATTAATCTCACTGGCACCTACTCGGACGTATATGGCCTCGCGCTCATACTTACAGTCACCGTATATGTTTGTCTGGCCAGTGGTTAGAACTATCGAAACTGTCTGGCTACTGAGGAAACATCTTGTAATAGTTAACCAAGTAACATGTATGAAATTCAGCTTTTATACTATTACGTAAGTACAGTTACAATTTATTAAACTTTAAGGGTGTCTGGCAATCGGTTGCCACGATAGTAAGTGTCTGGCAATGGAAGATGTGATTTATAATATTATTTCGAAGAAAATATAAAAAAATTACGCTTTATTATTTGACGAAATTAAGTTGGTATTTTATATACCTTTGCTACCTGTTATCCGCCAAAACCACGATGACCCAAATTTCATAGTAACCTATCGTTTCTACCCGTGTTGGAAGCTTGCACTGAGAAAATTTCAGCTTTTATAAAATAAGGAAGGTCTGGCATTCACGGGCTCTTGCTCTACTATATTAATGCCATATACATGCCCTATAAATATATATAATTTGTAAATGACTATAAGGGCAAGTAATAACTGAAATCTTAATCAGTTAATATTATTTTTTTCTTTTCAGATACCCATTTAGTATTTTAATAATTCCCGTGATTTACATTAATTATGTTTTTTTTTTCATGCGTAGTTTCAATTTGAAATATCTAGATCTCAGTATTTATTGTCATTAAATTTAAATCAAATCAAACGTTATTGTTTGCTGTATTTTAGTTACTTTTAAAGTTTTATTAATAACTGTATAGTACATGAATGTCATATGATTAACAATGTGCGATTTCATATTAAGTTTTGTTTTTAAATATAAAATTTATTCTTTTTACTGTACATCTAGCAAAATATCGCTAATTTGGAGTCCTTTTCTTCTAAAATATTTTAATTTTTCCACTTAAAAAACAATGCTTATCAACTGACATCTTATTTTAATAAGTTCTAAGCTGGATCTACGACAGTAGTTTTTACTTATATTGCAGATGTGCAACAGAAGAAAAGGTTGACGTATTATATGAAAAATATATCGCTGATTTTTTGCATTATTTTTCCTGTGTTATAAACCTTTCAGAGTATCATATATATTTTTTTCGAAACAAAATATAAATTCGCACATTTAAGGGTTAAGAATGTGTAAGATTTTTTGTGTGTTGTAATTTGTCATTGCTTTATTAAATATGAACGCGGAGTCTAGAATTTTATATTCTCTGGAATATGTATGTATTTTTCTTTTAAACATATTCCTTAAACTAATCATAATTTCGAATTTTCTTCCGCTACTGCTGAAACACGGATATTAATACATCGCTTATTTATAGAACGACATAATAAGCTATATTTATTTATTTATTTTTTATTCCAGTATATATTGTATTTTGTGAATATGAGCTAAATAGATTTGGTATGTTTTATAGGAAAAGATTGATCTGGGAAATTAGAAAAAAAGAAGGAAATATAAGCAGAAAATAAGTGATTACATAGGCACTGTTCTTATGGTTTTAAAAACATTTTTAATGGAAAAATTAGTTATTTATCTCTGTAAAATATATTTAATCTTATATTATATAAGTGATACTATGAACTTTTTAAAAATATATTAAAGCAGTTTTATCTATAAACATCAGTCATAAAAAACGCTTTATTTCAATGCTTAAATATCATGGGTTTTTTTGTGCCAATAATTACGTGTATGAAAATCATAGAAAATGCGTTTACAATAGAAAGAAATTTAAATACTGATGCAGAATATCTATAATTAAATGTTTGATTATAATCATAATCGGGGAAAAAAAAAGGGCTTACACACAATTAAAAAAAATAAATATACCAATTTTTAAAACACTAAAAATAATAATTAGTATTTTATAATTGTACTATTAAACAACAACAAACTACATTAGATGAATTAAAGGCTTATTAGATTTAACTATTTCTCAAAAATCTTGCCATATGTTATAAGAAATTCCTATTATTTTATAAATATGGCAAATGTTAAATCTGAAAACATTGGTTTTTGAAATATTAGGAAGGAGAAAGAAAAAAGAATACTGAAAGGTTTAGGATTTTAAATAATAATTTAAAATTTTATTAGTAATAAAATCAAATCTTTCAAAAGTTTCACTACTGTAATATAAAAAAAGGCATTTTCTCAGCTTAATGCTAATTTCTGATCTGAAACCGTTTCGTAATAGCATAATAATTGAATATGATACTTAACTCCAAAATAATAATGACGATAAATACTGTAAGCGTTAGTAATCAGGAAACAGTAAAAACCCGAAAAAAATCCAAATCGCTGTCTCAACACATTTTCAATCTCAAGTATGTAAGTGCAAATTAATGTTTACATTCTACTATGAATGTAGGCATGAATCAGTCTCTGCGTCAGCATTTTGTTTTCGAGCAATGGCAGATTAAAATATTTTACATCGCAGTATCAAATAGGAAAAAATTGCTTTTGGAAACGATTCCAGACCAATCTTTTTCTATATAACACAAAACTATTTAACTCATGATCATAACATACAAAACTTCAGGAATAAAAATAAAAATAAAATAAGACTTACCTTTGAGTTCCATAAATAATCCCTTTCATAATATCCATGTATTTTAATCCTAAATTGGTGGACGTCTTTCTCTTATCTTAAACAAAGCGTTGTAGACTTGCTGTTCTGATTGGCTGATGCGTAATACCAATACATACAGCACTCACTCCTTCTTAGATTGATTATTCACTCTTTCCAAGGTTACATTATGAAATGGAGTTTTTGAAAATTAAAAAGTGGCATATTTTGATGCTTTTCATTATTTTTCTCCATATACATTGGTTCAAAGTCGACTGGATTTTTTTTTAAAGTGTATACTGCCAGTCTTTCACTCTCGTCAGCGGGGTGAGATATTTCACTCTCGACAAAGAAGTGACATATTTCACTCTCGACAATGGAGTGAAATATTTCACTCCTTTCTAGGGCGTGGAAAATTCCACTCTTTAAGGAGTGTATAACTAATTAACATTAAAGTGAAAATGTCTCTCACTCTTTCAAAGAGTGAACTTTTCACTCCTCCCAATTTTAAAGTGCATTGCTATATTTTATACAAAAGATTGTTCAATTTAAAATATAATTATAGAACATTTTAAAATACGTCAATTATTAAAATATTTAAAATGTAATATTTTTATTTTCAAATTTTGTTTATAAGTATTTTAGCTTGTTCTTAACATATCTGCGAAATTTCAAGTGAATCCATGAAAAATTTTAAACATTATACATTTTAAAGTCAATTGTCGCCTTAAAAGTTTTTCATTTAATGTAAAAGTGTCATGTTTCATGAGAATCACTCAAATATCTCTTGGTGTAAAAGTAAAGAATAATAAATAAAACGATTTGTGGAAAATAATCTTAAACATTCAGACAATAATTTTCCAAGCAGAAATTCATTCCAGATTTCTAATTGGAGTCAAATACTTGACTTGGGAACACATCAATAATATAGAAAAGCAATTCAGAAACTATTTAGATATTTTGATGGAGACTGCACTTCACCGCACAAGCCGAGATATATTTAGAATTTTTCCGTTATCGATTACTAGAATATAAATTTATATCACCGGTATAAATGAAATTTTGAAGTATTATTGCAGTTGATTGTTTTATTATCTGACAAAAGAAAATTTAAGCACTTTTATAAAACTTTAAAAAGAGGAAAGAAATATTCTTCTGATTAAATTTAACAGTAGACTAGATGTCTCTGCAACACTTAGTGGTTATTTCATCTTAAGTGCATTACTGTTCACGCATCATTGAACCTCATTATATGTATGGAGTAAAAACGATTTAAAGCTAAAATATTTTTATGTGAGGCAATTATATTCTAAGGAAAGATAAGTGATCCGTAAAATTGATGAAATATCCATGTTACATAATTTTCTTCTGGTGGAAAAAGATGAATTTGTAAAAGAAAAAAATGTTTTATAAAATATGCATATAAAATGCTTTATATATTTATTCAGAGACTTTAATTTTATATTTTTTATTTGGTTTATTATTGTCATAGACTAAACAAAATATTCCATTTATATATCATTTATTATTTATCATTTATTATTATTTATTATTATTTATTTATTTATTATTATTTATTTATATATTATTTATAATCTATAATGATTTCGAAGTCGCTTTCGGTCGTCCGACGCATCGCCTGCCTGAACCATCCTGGTCGATGTCTTAAACGCATCGAATGCATCATTTACATTTTTCCTCTGGGATCTTTCATGTTCAGGTCTACTGCTACCGTAGTGATTGCAAAAGAAGGGCCCTCCCAAGTGCGCGCGGCCGCCTTTTCCGCTAAGTAGCGGCTCTCTGACCGCCTCGACCGCCGCAGAGATGAATGAATATGCTCGAAGTCTTCACTGTCGTCCGGAGTAATTAACGCCCCAGCCCTACTCGACTAGCTTTTAAAAAATTTATAACTTAAGGAAAATTGATTTTAAAAATTTCCGGTGTGATCTTCCGTGATCGGGGCTGTACTCCTTGCCGGCAGTCTTACGGGAAAGGAGCTGAAATTCCTCTCTGCAACGGCCGTACACTCTTACTACAATTTAAGGACCTTTCATTCTAACTGCGTCTTAAATCACACAATAAAACGCGACAGAATGAATTGCGCTCGAACTTAAACGACGTATGTTGACAAGCGGCTCATTCAGCGACGAAAAGAAATGAAATATCAGACAGCCCTGGTGGCTGGTTGGAATTTTTACTTGCATGAACTCGAGAAGCAGGCGTACAATGAAGTATTTGACCCCAAAAACCTGGCCAAAAATGTAAAAATTAAAAATTGCTCGACAATTGTAAAAAGCATATTTTTTAAAAGCTGGCTAACTGGTGCATCGATCTATGACTATTTCAGGAGCGTGAGTCCTATCCGATGGTTCCTAGCCTCAGTTGACGAGGAGGTTTCTTTCTGGAAATATGTGCTTTATTGTTATGTTTCAAATTTGTTATTATGTTTAATTATGTTTAAACGTATATTTTATTTTGCCTCGTGAACTGTTGAACTCAATAGTTTTATTTTTAATATAATAAAAAAAATATTTAAAAGAAAATGTGTTTTAATTAAGCCTTTTTAGCTTTAATCTAGATACACTATGACGCAAAAGTTTAGACAATGACGTCATTCAGCTTTAAAATGTAGAATTATGACGTCAGAATTACAAAAACCTGTAAATATATTCAAAAACTGATTTAAAATGCTATGTACAAAAGACAGTCGTTTTATTTGCTATAATACTAATTTTTTTCATAAAAATTCAAATGTGCTTGTCGCAAAAGTTTAGACACTATTCTAAATTTCTTTGAATATTCGCTGGCATATGCAAATTTAGAATCGATGATGTCACAAATTTGGAGTACTTAAGTTCTGCAAACGATTGCGCTTCATAGTCGACATGCCGAGAGCTAAAGAAATTCAAGTGAATGAGGTTTCAAGGATTTGGCAGTTGAAAGGTGAAGGGAAGAGCGTTTCTGAAATTTCTGCTATTATTAATAGGTCAAAAAAATCTATTTATCGAGTGGTTCCGAATATATAGCAAAATGTCGGTCTGGGAGGCCACGTGTGACAAATGTACGAGAGGATCGCCTGATACAAAGACTAGCGAGAACTCAACAAATGAGCGTACGTGGAGTTCAAAGCTCATCGGGACTCTCTGTATCAATGGATACGATTCGTAGACGAATTTTGGAAAAAGGAACAATCGTTTATAGCAAAATGCAGAAGAAACCAGCTCTGAAACCACATCATAAGTTACAAAGACTTATGTGGGCTCGAAAGCATATGTCATATGGAGAAAAATGGCAGTCATTCATATTTAGCTATGAAAAAAAGTGGAATCTGGATGGTCCAGATGGTTCTTTATCGTATTGGCATGACTTGCGGAAGGAACCTCGACGTTTTTTTAGTCGCAGACAAGGAGGGGGCTCGGTGATGGTTTGGGCAGCCTTTTACTATAATGGACAAGTATCTCTGACCTTCACCAGAGGTCGTCAAACTTCACAGCATTATACACAGACATTAGAAGAAAACCTACTGCCATTTGCTGAGCTTCTAGGGGGTCCTCAGTGGGAATTTCAGCAAGACAATGCTTCAATTCACACTGCAAAACATTCAAAATCTTGGTTTAATTCCCATAATATAAGAGTTCTCGACTGGCCAGCATGTAGCCCAGATCTTAACTCTATAGAAAACCTTTGGAGCATCATGTGTCGCAAAGTTTATAGCAACGCTAGACAATACTCTTCTGAAAAGGAACTTAAGACATCTATTGAGAATGCATGGTACGATATCGATCCACAAACTATGCAAGATTTAGTTTCTTCCATGCAATCTCGTGTATATGACGTAATACATAAGCATGGATGCGCAACCAGGTTTTAAAAATTGTTTATTTCGATTTTATTTAATTTGTGTCTAAACTTTTGAGACAGCAGTTTATTTTTGTTACCATTTAATTTATTGCAATATGCACAATTCCACTTTTCTTTGTTATAAATATTGTTTATATGTACAGCACATTAATTTCAAGCAGTGATTTGAAAATTGAATAAATATTTTTCAAAGTATGTAAGAATTTCTTCGTTGTCTAAACTTTTGCGTCATAGTGTATATGTGTTTAAATATATAACATTTAAAGTTCTGCCGTGATTTACCGGACCATTTTTGAAGTATAGTCGTATTTCTTATAGTTTTGAAAGCCAATTTGTTTAAAGAAAATCTTCAGCATATAGTTGCTATTTGTAAATATAAATTGTTTTGGTAATCTCTTAATAATACGCAAAATCAAGAATCTCTATACTACTACTCAACATTAGAGACTCAATTTTGATAAATACTAAATGTAAATATTGCATATTTTAATACATTGGTTTATATAAAAAAATTAGAAGTTTACGTATAGTAAAATTAACCATATTTAATTAAACATTACTCGTAAGTAAAACAACTCTATTAACAATTACTTTCCTCTTATGAACAGTAAAAAAATTAGTAAAGTTAGTACTATATCTTTATCTTTTTAACCCTTTATCTACGGCATAATGATGTACTGCAATTTTTTTCGTGTAATATTTTTTTTTTCAGTTACTACAATCAAAATTAAAGGATAAACATAAAAAAATTCTCACCTGTGAGAAATTTATTTATTTAAAGGTAAATAATTAAAGTGGTACTTTAAAGTACCACCAGTACACTGACGAAAATATCGCAACAGAAAATCCACAAGGTATTTCAACTGACACCAGATAATATTTTCGATTTAATAAGTGTGTTAAATATGGACTTTTTCATATTTACAAATAAATCGTTTGGCAAATTCCGGTGCCCATCATTTATTTCAACCCTTTAGAATTGAAAATGCTTTGCTTCTGAAAGGGTACAAAAACCTTTTTTTTTTTTTTTTTTTTTTAGGTTTCGATCTTGTTAGCAGTCCTTTGGTTATGCGACGTCAGTATTCCAGGGAGAACATGCTCTCTCGCATCTGCACATAAGCAATATATGAATTTACATATGCCATTTCTAGCATAACAAAATCGAGCCGGTGCCACAACTTTTTCGATTTCCTATAAAAAATAACAATGAAACAGAAAAGAAATACCAGGGAAATCATTACTACACTACATTTTAGTAATTACATTTTAAAACAGATAAAAACGATGGATAACTACACAGACGAAAAGTAAACAAGAAGATTTTCTCCAACACCCAGTGTACTGATGGTACTTATACGTACCACCGAGTAATTCAACAGTTAAATCAAATACATACATCGTTCACCTAAAATAACTAGTCATATTGTATTCTAAGATAATAATGAACACATTAAAAAAATCCAACACTTATCTTATATACTTTACTGTGTTTGCAGCAATGAAAAGACGAGCGTGGCAATCTGTACAAAATGTCGGCACAAAACACATCGACTGCTTCAACGATAACCAGGTTCCTCTCTAAAATAACAAACCTAGAACTACTGCTGCCATGTATTCGGATAATGTGGAGTTAAAAGAGCGTTATTTTGCAAAGTACCATTAGAATATTAGTAATATTCACTACGGTATAAAAGTTTAAAGTGAGTGGTACTTATAAGTACCGTCAGTAGATAAAGGGTTAATTAAATGCATATTTTTATGTATACAGTGGTGGCCACAATCGTGGTTTTTGAAATTTTCCTGTTTATAACTTTGCGTGTTTATATAATATTAATTTTTACTTAAATACAAATGTTTAGATATCAAATTCAAGGAAATTTAATGTAGAATCTAAATAAGAAAAACCAGAATTAAAATATCTGCATTACAAGAAAAGTTAATTTACTTTATGCTAAAATACAAACACATTTAGTCGTGAATGCTGAATTGCATTGTAATGAAAGCTTCCTAGTCAATCACAATGACTGTTCTGAGAATCAATCAAATGCAGTAACTAAACCGTAGTATGTTTTGGTTTGTAAAAGCGGTATTTTGCTGGAATGTATTTTGCAGAAATGTGAATACTAGTGTAACTGAATAGAATAAGATTTTTTTTTAAGTATTTAAATTTTTTACTTAATGCAAATAATTTAAAACACTGTCATCAACAACAAGAACAGATTGGACACCTACAAAAAGAAGAAGAATTGTCATATTGGGAGAAAATGGTATCTCTTATGCTGAAACTGCAAGACAGGTTGCTGGATCAATCACATTATCTGACGTACGAAATTGTGCTAACGTTATGAAGAAACTAAATCAGCGATAAATAAGGCAAGTTCAGGCCGAAAAAAGTGCACAAGTGCTTCTGACGACAGAAAGATAAAAAGGATATGCCTCAAAGATAGAAGAATTTCATCAGATGCTGTTAGCTGTGAAATGAATGCAATGGGTATTTCAGTTAGTTCAAGAAACATAAGGAGAAGATTAGCCAGTTTTTGGACTGAAAGGTAGATTTCCAAAGAAAAAAAGCATTTTTAAATCTCCAGCAACGCAAGAAACGAGTTCAGCAAAGAGTAGGCAAAAGAACACATTAATTTGTCAGAAAATCAGTGGAAACAAATTTTCTGGAGCGATGAGAGTAAAATATCGCTGATCGGCAGTGATGGGTGAAAATATGTGAGACTTAGAGTAGGTGATGAGCTTAATCCTGATTACATTGAAGCAAGCACAAAGAGCCAAACAAATGTCATGATTTGGGCCTATATGTCTGCAGATGGTGTGGACAGCATTCGAGTGACTGATAGCATTCTGAAGGAAAAAAAGTCACTTCCGGCCAGTGCCGAGAGGAAGAGGTAGCTTTCATATTCCTTATTTTTTAAAAGCCAGCTTATATTATTCAAACACACCGAGCTCAAATTATTGGAACCCGATTATAGAAGATTAAATACTAATTTTTGTCAATATTGAATATGAATGAGAATTTTGTCAAATTAGTCAGCGTTATCAAAGCTGGTTTTATTAAAGTGATTTATATTTTGTCGCCAAATTCGGTGATACGCCGAATTATATTAATAATTATATTAACCCGAATTATCGGTGATAGCCCGCCATTTTAAAACAACATAATGGGTGCAACAAAGCTCACCAATGAACTTGGTCGAGACCTTAGTAATTCCTGTGCACATGCTTACTCATATCTAAATCGGTTTATATATAGGAGTGCTGTTGCAGACAAAAAATCAGATTTTTCAAAATGTCACACACTTTCGAAATTCAAACTGCTATATTTCGGCTTTTTTTTAGATAAAGGCAAAACAAAAAATGATCCGGAATCTTTGTAACAAGCTGAAACACACAAGAAAAAAATATTTTTCAATTTCTAATTTTTTTTTGTACCTCACTTTAAATTAATTTTTTTTATTTTTAAATGGCCGCCATTTTGAAACAAGATGGCGTAAGAAGCTGGCCAACGAACTCGGTCGAGACATTGCTATGTACTATGCACATGCCTTCTTACATCGAAGTAGGTTAATAAGTAGATTGTCACATCCAAATCGGTTCTTAAAAACGCATATTATCGCGTGACAAAAATCAGATCGTTTCAAAATGTCAGCCATGCTAGAAATTCAAAGTGCTATAACTCAGCCACTTTTTAAGACATAGACGAAACAAAAAATGCTCCGGAATCTTTGTATCAAGCTCAAACGCATAAGGAAAAAATCTTTTTCAATTTCTAATTATTTTGTACCTCACTTTTAAATTTAATTTTTTTTTTAATTTTTAAATGGTCGCCATTTTGAAACAAGATGGCGGATGAGGCTGGCCAACGAACTCGGTCGAGACATTGCTAAGTACTATGCACATTCTTTGTCACATCCAAATCGGTTCATAAATACGTGTATTATCGCGTGACAAAAATCAGATCGTTTCAAAATGTCAGCGATGCTATAAATTTAAAGTGCTATAACTCAGCCATTTTTTAAGATATAGACGAAACTAAAAATGCTCCAGAATCTTTGTATCAAGCCCAAATACATAAGAAAAAAATATTTTTCAATGTCTAATTTTTTTTTGTGCCTCATTTTAAATTTAATTTTTTTTTAATTTTTTTTAAATGGCCGCCATTTTGAAACAAGATGGCGGATGAGGCTGGCCAACGAACTCGGTCGAGACATTGTTATGTACTATGCACATTCCTTGTCACATCCAAATCGGTTCATAAATACGTGTATTATCGTGTGACAAAAGTCAGATCGTTTCAAAATATCAGCCATGCTAGAAATTCAAAGTGCCATAACTCAGTCATTTTTTAAGATATAGACGAAACAAAAAATGCTCCAGAGTCTTTGTATCAAGTCCAAACACATAAGAAAAAAATCTTTTTCAATGTCTAATTTTTTGTGCCTCATTTTAAATTAAATTTTTTTTTTAATTCTTTAAATGGCCGCCATTTTGAAACAAGATTGCGGATGAGGCTGGCCAACGAACTCGGTCGAGACATTGCTATGCACTATGCACCTTCCTTGTCACATCGAAGTAGGTTAAGAAGTAGATTGTCACATCCAAATCGGTTCTTAAAAACGCATATTATCGCGTGACAAAAATCAGATCGTTTCAAAATGTCAGCCATGCTAGAAATTCAAAGTGCCATAACTCAGTCATTTTTTAAGATATAGACGAAACTAAAAATGCTCCAGAATCTTTGTATCAAGCCCAAATACATAAGAAAAAAATCTTTTTCAATGTCTAATTTTTTTGTGCCCCATTTTAAATTAATTTTTTTTTTAATTCTTTAAATGGCCGCCATTTTGAAACAAGATTGCGGATGAGGCTGGCCAACGAACTCGGTCGAGACATTGCTATGTACTATGCACCTTCCTTGTCACATCCAAATCGGTTCATAAATACGTGTATTATCGTGTGAGAAAAATCAGATCGTTTCAAAATGTCAGCTATGCTAGAAATTCAAAGTGCTATAACTGAGCCATTTTTTAAGATATAGACGAAACGAAAAATGCTCTAGAATCTTTGTATCAAGCCTAAACACATAAGAAAAAAATCTTTTTTCAATGTCTAATTTTTTTGTGCCTCATTTTAAATTTATTTTTTTTTAATTTTTTTAAATGGCCGCCATTTTGAAACAAGATGACGGATGAAGCTGGCCAACGAACTCAATCGAGACATTGGTATGTACTGTGTACACACGAAATTTTATCCAAATCGGTTCATAAATACGAGAGTTACAGTATGACAAAGATCAGATATATATATATATAATATAAATATATATATATGTTACCGGCCAAACCCGATTTTAGGCCAAACTAGTTTATCCTAACGTACATCGGATAAACTAGTTTTTCCTAGGCCAATCTAGTTTATCCTAACGCCCATAGGATAAACTAGTTTTTCCTAGTCCAGACTAGTTTATCCTAACGTCCATAGGATAAACTAGTTTTTCCTAGGCCAAACTAGTTTGGCCTAACGGTCATAGGATAAACTAGTTTAGCCTGCTGTTCATTGGTGCGAACTAGTTTATCCTAGGCCAACCTAGTATACCCTAGGCCATTTCAATTTGGCGTGCTTTTATTGATCCCAATGACCGCTTCAGCGCCAACCTTCTAATTTATCGTAGGGCAATCTAGTTTATCCTCGGGCAATTAAATTTGACGTGCTTTAACTGATGCCAACGCTCACAAAAAAAGAACTAATTCAAACTCAAATTCAATTTCTCAAAAATGAGTTAAGTTCAAGCTCAAATTCAAAATTTTTCAAACGGATCGCTCAACTCAAACACATCAATTGTAATGAGAAAAGTTGACGAAAAACTCGTTTTTAGGTAGCTTTCTTTACAAAAAAGCTACATATTGCAGCCGTTCGGAGGAAAGCGATTTCAAAAAATTTTGGTATATTTTCATCTATCATGACCCCCAGACCCCGAAACCACCCTCCGTTCAAAATTGATATATATATATATATATATATATATATATATATATATATATATATATATATATATCTGACCTATGTCACACTGTAACTCCCGTAATTATGAACCGATTTCGATGTAATTCGGTGTGTACATAGTAGATACCAACGTCTCGACCGAGTTCGTTGGCCAGCTTCATCCGCCGTTTTGTTTCAAAATGGCGGCCATTTAAAATTTAAAAAAAAATTTAAAACTTGAAATGTGGTACCAAAAAATTAAAAAAGGAAAAATATTTTTTTCTTATGTATTTGACCTTTATACAAAGATTCCGGAGCAGTTTTTGTTTCGTTTATATCTTAAAAAATGGCTGAGTTATAGCATTTTGAATTTCTAGCGTGGCTGACATTTTGAAACGTCCTGAATTTTGTCACGCGATAAAAGGCGAATTTATGAACCGATTTGGATGTAATTTGGTGTGTACATAGTACATACCAATCTCTCGACCGAGTTCGTTGGCCAGCTTCATCCGCCATTTTGTTTCAAAATGGCGGCCATTTAAATTTTTTTTTTAAATTTAAAATTTGAAATGTGGTACCAAAAAATTGAAAATGGAAAAATATTTTTTTCTTATGTATTTGACCTTTATACAAAGATTTTGGAGCAGTTTTTGTTTCGTCTATATCTTAAAAAATGGCTGAGTTATAGCATTTTGAATTTCTAGCGTGGCTGACATTTTGAAACGTCCTGAATTTTGTCACGCGATAAAAGGCGTATTAGGTAGCTTTCTTTACAAAAAAGCTACCTATTGCAGCCGTTCGGAGGAAAGCGATTTCAAAAAATTTTGGTATATTTTCATCGATCATGACTCCCAGACCCCGAAACCACCCTCCGTTCAAAATTGATATATATATATATATATATATATATATCTGACCTATGTCACACTGTAACTCCCGTAATTATGAACCGATTTCGATGTAATTCGGTGTGTACATAGTACATACCAATGTCTCGACCGAGTTCGTTGGCCAGCTTCATCCGCCGTTTTGTTTCAAAATGGCGGCCATTTAAAATTTAAAAAAAAATTTAAAACTTGAAATGTGGTACCAAAAAATTAAAAATGGAAAAATATTTTTTTCTTATGTATTTGACCTTTATACAAAGATTCCGGAGCAGTTTTTGTTTCGTCTATATCTTAAAAAATGGCTGAGTTATAGCATTTTGAATTTCTAGCGTGGCTGACATTTTGAAACGTCCTGAATTTTGTCACGCGATAAAAGGCGTATTTATGAACCGATTTGGATGTAATTCGGTGTGTACATAGTACATACCAATCTCTCGACCGAGTTCGTTGGCTAGCTTCATTCGCCATTTTGTTTCAAAATGGCGGCCATTTAAAATTTTTTTAAAAATTTAAAATTTGAAATGTGGTACCAAAAAACTGAAAATGGAAAAATATTTTTTTCTTATGTATTTGACCTTTATACAAAGATTTCGGAGAAGTTTTTGTTTCGTCTATATCTTAAAAAATGGCTGAGTTATAGCATTTTGAATTTCTAGCGTGGCTGACATTTTGAAACGTCCTGAATTTTGTCACGCGATAAAAGGCGTATTTATGAACCGATTTGGATGTAACTTCGTTTATACATAGTACATACCAATGTCTCGACCGGGTTCTTTGGCCAGTTTCACGCGCCATCTTGTTTAAAAATGGCGGCCATTTAAATTTTTAAGAAAAATTTAAATTTGAAATGTGGTACCAAAAATTGAAAATTGAAAAAATATTTTCTTCTTATGTGTTTGACCTTGATAAAAAGATTCGGGAGCAGTTTTTGTTTTGTCTATATCTTAAGAAATGGCTGAGTTATAGTATTTTGAATTTCTAGCGTGGCTGACATTTTGAAACGTCCTGATTTTTCTCACGTAATAACAGGCGTATTTATGAACCGACTTGGATGTACCTTGGTGTGTACATAGTACATACAAATATCTCGACCGAGTTCGTTGGCCAGCTTCATCCGCCATCTTGTTTCAAAATGGCGGCCATTTAAAAAAATTAAAAAATAAAAAAATTTAAATGAGATACTAAAAAATTGGAAAATGAAAAAGATTTTTTTTGTATGTGTTTGACCTTAATACAAAGATTCCGGAACAGTTTTTCTGTCGTCTATATCTAAAAAAAAATGGCTGAGTAATAGCATTTTGAATTTCTCTTGCGGCTGACATTTTAAAACGACCTGATTTTTGTCACGCGATAACGGGCGTATTTATGAACCTATTTGGATGTAACTTGGTCTGTACATAGTACATACCAATGTCTCGACCAAGTTCGTTGGCCAGCTTCATTCGCCATCTTGTTTCAAAAGGGTTGCCATTTAAAAAAAATTAAATTTAAAATTCAAAATGAGGTATTAAAAAATTGGAAAATGAAAAAGATTTTTTTTATGTGTTTGGCCTTGATACAAAGATTCCGGAGCAGTTTTTGTTTCTGAAAATTTGTTCTTTTGTTGATATCTTAAAAAATGGTTGATTTATAGCACTTTGAATTTCTAGCATGGCTAACATTTTGAAACGATCTTGTATTTGTCACGCGATAACACACGTATTCGCCTATTTCGATGTAAGAAGGCATGTGGATAGTATACATCAACACCTCGACCAAGTTCGCTGGCCAGATTCATCAGCCATCTTGTTTCAAAATGGCGGTCATTAAATTGAAAAATATATATATATTTAAAGTGAGGTGCAAAAAAATTAGAAATTGAAAAAGGTTTCTTTCTTAAGTATTTGACCTTGATATGAGGATTCAGGAGCATTTTTTGTTTGTCTTTACCTTAAAAAATGGCTCAGATATAGCAGTTTCAATTTCGATTGTGGGTGACATTTTGAAAAATCTGATTTTTTGCATGCGACAGCACTCCTATATATTAACCGATTCCGATGTGAGTGAGCATGTGCACAGCAATTACTAAGGTCTCGACCAAGTTCACTGCTTAGCCACCATGTTGTCATAAAATGACAGGCACTTTAAGAAATTGCCAAATTTGGCAGCCAAATATTGACTTACTTTAAAGAAAAGCAGCTTGGATAAAGCTGACTAATTTCGCGAAATTCCCATTCATTATATTGATAAAAATTAGTATTGAATCTCCTATATTCGGTTTCCACTAAATTGAGCTTCGTGTGTTTGCATGATATAAGTTGGCTTTTTTAAAATAAGGATTATGAAAGCTACCTCTTCCTCCCGGCACTGGCCGGAAGGACTTTTTTAATTTATTTTTCTATATTTTTCAATATAATAGAAGTTTAGCGTTCAAATTTACAAAATTTTGTGAGCTAGTCTTTTGGTTATTATATGTAAGAGTCTTTACGGGACTGCCCAATTTTCCTTCCCCACACCCGGTCCGGGCTTGGTCTGGGGATTTTTTCTAGAGGTTCGGACCGAGATGGACCGGGACTCAATTTTCTTCGGGCTATGTCGGGACAGGACTGCGTTCTTCTTGAGGTCTGCACAGGCTGAAATTTTCTGTCCAATTTCCAACCCATCTCTTATGAAAATTATTTGGATCGGCAGGATTTTTTTCGGTTCAGTAAAAATATCAGTAACATTTGACACGGCCCAAATTTTTTTAAATGCACGTATTTTTTGGGCGTATTTTTCTGTTTGCCAAAAGCAACTTTAATCTGTTGTAGACATAACTATTTTAAACCGAATTGTATTTCAAGATATGTATCAAATAAAGAGGCATGGAGTGTATTTTTAGAAACAAACAGGGAAAGAAAATTTTAATTAAGATTATTTTTATAAGTATTTTTATGGAAATGCAGGAAAGCCCTGAAGACGCTCGGAGGGTATCGCTATTATTCTACAATTAAAATTTACATATTTATTTTTTTTTTAAATTTTTACTTTCCTCTATCTTTACAAGAAGGAAGTATTGGATTCGGGAAAATTTTCTACTTCCGGTTTTCGACGGATTTACATATTTTAGGGGTCAAAGATCCCCATGAACATGTTTTTACAAAATGTCTGTCTGTGGGTCTGTCTGTCTGTTTGTCTGTCTGTCTTTCTCTCTGTATGTATGTATGTGACAAAAAAATTGTGGGTGTTCTATCTCAGGAACGGAATTTATTAAAATTTATATTCAGGTAGTCCCTGATATAAATTGGTGCTCTTAATTTTTTGGTGTAAATCGCCGAACAGGTGGCGCTGCTACGCTGCATTTTTCATGATTTCTGCTATAGCTCTATCCCAAGAACTAATGCACGGATTTTCGTAGAACTTGAAATTCAGTTAGTCCTTTATATGAATTGGTGCTGTTTACGTTTTGGTGTCAATCGCGCAACACGTGGCGCTACTACACTGCTTTTAGCAGGATTTACACGATTTCCGCAATAGCTCTATCTCAAGTACTAATGCACAGATTTTCAACTAAGTTCAGATTCAGTTAGTCCTTGATATGAATGGATGCTGATTAGGTGTTGGTGTAAATGGCCTAATAGGTGGAGCTGCTGCGCTGCATTTTGCACGATTTCCTCAATAGATCTATCTCAAGAACTAATGCACGAATTTTCATAAAACTTTTGATTCAAATATACCTTTATTAATATTGCTGCTGACAGGGTCTTGCAAAGAGGGGGGCGAAGGAGGCGCTTGCCCCGGGCGCGAAAATTGAGGGGCGCCAATTTTATACTACAAACCTAGTTTTTTCTTCAATTTTTGAAAAAAAATTGTATGTTTACATATTGGGAATTTTTATCCCAATGAAAGTACGTTCATTTTTCGTTTCAATGTTATTGTATCGTCCCTTACCCTACACCTAAATACAAATTTATGAATAAGGACTTCTTTCTTTTCAAAACTTGTTTTGGGCCTTTGTCTTATTCTCTTTCATTAACCTTCTCTTTCCTGAGTCTGTAATTTTCTTTCTGTGCTTGTGAGAAAAACATATATTATTAAAAGAGTATGTTGTTTCCTTCTGAAAATACAAAAGGGTTGCAAACTGTTATACTGTACTGTTAGATACATTTTTCTACATTTCCCAGATTTCCTTTTACAAAATATAAGCGCAATTTTCTGTTATGTGATTCAGTTGATTGAAGTTACTGAATCAAAATTAAACATAAAGTTCCAAAATAAATGCGGAATATGTATTCAATAAAATTTATTTCTGTTTTTGCACTTTTCAATTTTGTGACACATGTCACAAAGAAAATATGTGTGTGGGGGGAGGGGGGCGCCGAATTGAAACTTTACCCCGGGCGCAGTTTTCTCTTCGCACGGTGCTGCTGCTGATTATGTTTTGCTGTAAATCGCTCCACAGGTGACGCTGCTTTTCTGGATTTTTTCACGATTTTTGCAGTAGCTGTTTCTCAAAAACTAACGCATGGATTTTCACCAAACTTCAGATTCAGTTAGACGTTGACATAAGTTGTTTCTGGTTAGGTTTTGGTGTAAATTACTCAACAGAGTGGATTTAGACAATTTCAGCGATAGTCATATCTCAAGAACGAATGCACGAAATTTCATATCTTTAGAATCCTCATGATGAGCATAGATTGCCTTTTAATTTTTCACTGTGATAGCGAATTGTGAAGTATTAACATGTTTGAGATAGAAGAAAGTTTTAGGATTGGTACATCCGACTAGTTTTAAGATGAGTAGATGCATTCTTAAGTAGTAAAATTAATGTAGGTAAAACCTGAGGAAAAATAAGCTGCCTATGACGGAATCTCCTTGTTAAAAAAAAAAAAAAATGAGGATATTAGTACTTGGAAAAAGAATATAATGCATTTGCAACAGACGTAGAACTTCTAATAAGTGAACCCGCTATAACGTATTTTGCTTCTTTCCTAAGCAATTCCCTCTTAGAAGATTTTATTCCATAGAATTTTTTTTTATTTTATCTACAAGCCATAGAATGGGAATTAACGATATTAATGGTTCTATTGTATACTATATTGATGTTTTAATGAATCTCTAATTGTATGTAAACTTCTGAATAATTACTAATACCGCGGCTTGGAGACTTGAAAATCTGAAAAAAATTATATACAAGCCATCGAAGACGGAATCACGTAGGAGAGAAAAAAATAATTTCCTTATAGTAAAGTTCCATTTTTAGTGGGTCCGTCGTCCATAGAAAATGTATTATGTTTTTTTCAAAGGATTACTATATCCAATTTGCACCGATTAAAAAAAAATAATTCCATTTAAAACTGTATTTCGTCATACACAGTTTCTTCTAACAGGTTTTACAGTAGTGTATCCCCATCCGTATAAATTTATATGTACTATTCTTTAGAGATAATTTTAATTGTGGAATAATGGTTGTTTGAAAAAATATGTATTTTAGGACAAACTGGTACCTGGACTTCGCCGGATTTTTTTTAAGTTCTAGATATCTGAAAGAATATCAGCTGTACTTCTGATATTCTTAATGGTGCATTTATTCATAAATAATTCAAAGCCAAGTGATATTTATGTGAGGAAAAAAAATTGTCTAAATTCTTCCTCTCCTAAATTTTATGATAACCTCTCATCCCATTATTTGGTCCTCCAGCACACAATTTTTCATATGGAACATATTTTGTAACTACCGGTGGCGGTGAAATGGAGAAAATAGGGGGACAGTATCCCACTCCCTATCGAAAAAAATATATTAAACAGGGTTATATTAAACTACTTTTACCTTAAGGTTGGTGCCGGAGCTGTAGTTGGGATCAATAAAAGCACATCAAATTGCATTGACCAAGGATAAACTAGAAGATTGGCGTCGGAACGGTCTTTGAGATCAATAAAAGCACGCCAAATTAAATTGGACAAGGGTAAACTAGATCGGCCTAGGATAAACTAGTTCGGATCAATGAATAGCAGGCTAAACTAGTTTATCCTATGACCGTTAGGCCAAACTAGTTTGGCCAAGGAAAAACTAGTTTATCCTATGGCCGTTAGGATAAACTAGTTTGGCCTAGGAAAAACTAGTTTATCCTATGGGCGTTAGGAGAAACTAGTTTGACCTAGGAAAAACTAGTTTATCCTACGCGCGTTAGGATAAACTAGTTTGGCCTAAAATCGGG
Organism: Maratus speciosus; assembly: GCA_963932465.1. Classification (NCBI taxonomy): domain Eukaryota; kingdom Metazoa; phylum Arthropoda; class Arachnida; order Araneae; family Salticidae; genus Maratus; species Maratus speciosus. The sequence continues at coordinate 168,162,994 of OZ010796.1, read as the reverse complement.
TTTGGCCGGTAACATATATATCAATTTTGAAGGGAGGGTGGTTTCGGGGTCTAGGGGTCATGATCGATGAAAATATACCAAAATTTTTCGGAATCGTTTTCCTCCGAACGGCTGCAATAGGTAGCTTTTTGTAATGAAAGCTACATAAAAACTACATCTAAACAGTCCTGGAACCAAAATTGATACCTTCCATCAGAGATCTCTTCCCCAATAAAGCGCCATTTATCTTTCAGCAGGATTCAATTCCATGCCGTACGGCAAAAATATATAAATAATGGTTTAAAAATAAAAGCATACAAATATTACCCTGGCCCGGAAGCAGCCCTAATATGAGTCCTATAGAAAATTTGCGGTGACGTTTGAAAATCCATGTACACAAAAAGCGTCCATCTAATAAAACGCAACTTATTGAAACTATAACTGATTCTTGTCATCATATGTTTAAACAGGATGAACTCCAAACACTAGTTCTCTTAATGAAAAGACGCTCTGAAAGTGTAATAAAAAACAAGGGTTATCCTACTATATATTGAATGTGCAAGTGTAACTTTAAAATACAATGAAATCTAAGATAGATCTTAATTTTTGTAAGCGTAATATTTTTTGTAATCCAGATATTTTAATTACGTCTTTTTTATTAAATTGTACACTAACATTCCTTGAATTTGATACATAAACTTTTGTACTTAAGTGAAATTTATTATATTCTTAAAGCACACAAAATTATAAAACATGAAAATTTCAAAAAATGCCCACAATTTTGGCCACCATTGTATATAAGATTAATTAAGTGTATTTGCTAATGGTAAATCAGCAGCAATGATTTTAACTGTAAAGCACATGAAAAATACTTTGGCCAGGGTTTTGCTTCAAATACGCAAAGGCGGTAAGCTTCAGATGGCTTGTTCAGAAAACAAAATTTTTATAATATACGAAGAGACGTTAGAACAAGAGCTACTTCCATTTGGTGACACCTTAGTGGGACCTTAGAGGAGGTTTCAGCTCATTAATGCTTCAATCCACAACTCAGGTAGTAGAAAATAGTTGTTTTCATCGCAAAACGTTAATGTGTTTGATTGGCGAAGTTTAAGTCTAGGCTCAATTAAAAAAAAATTCAGTTATCTTAACCCGTGAAGTACACAATAATGGAAAGCAATATGACTCTTTGGAAGAAATAAAAGTGACCATTGAATAAGCTTGGTGTTCTCTACCACGAACATTTTCTAACAACTAATTAACTCAATAGAAACAAGGTTATTTGAAGATATCTCACATTTGACCACTAATATTTATAAATAGTGTCCTGTAAACTGTTAAATGAAATGTATTCTGTATTATGCCTAATCTTTTGAGACGCCCTATAAATACAGATTTTTTATTAAATTAAAATTATTTCTTTTTATATGATTTATTTGAATAATTTTACTGGATGCCCTAAGTAAATAATACGCGATCGTTTAATTTTATACTGTTTTTTAACACGGGACATAACTTTTGAGTAACGAACCAAGCGGACGCAACGGTGTAACAACCAGTAACATGCACATGGTTCATATCAAGTTCTCGAAAAAAAAAATTATTGGAAAAAAAATTCAGAGTTGTTTTTTAAAGTACATACTCGTATTATCCTTTATTTCATCGATAAATATTACATTGAATCCATTTATAAATAAAAATATTTTTCTTAGTGTAAATGCGTGACGTAAGAAATAATTTTAAATAAAATAAGTTATTTAAAATAGCAATAAAAGTAACATTGTAAAAGAATAACGTAATATGAATCTTATGGCCTAATTCACCTACATTAGAAACTTTACTGGATTTCCTATTTTATAACCTTGTAAAATCTCATTTTCCTTTTATTTTGCTAAAATAAGTATTTTCTCTCTCTGCACTTTGAACGTTACACTGTTAAAAATATCGTGAAAAATTACCTCTGTTTTTAAAGGCTATCTATTTTCTGACTAATGAAAGCGCTCCATAAGTTTTTATGTAGCGTTCTCATTGGTCAGAAAATAGATAGGCTTTAAAAGCAAAGGTAATTTTTCACGATATTTTTAACAGTGTAGAACAATGTTTTTCTTCTGCAAGTTGAAAGACTTAAATTGTGTATAAAAAACTGATAAATTGTAAAAGATTTTCGAAAAAATATGTTTAAAATTTTCACTAAATACACATCACAACGAATATATGTACATGTAATAGTGTATTTGTTGATAAAAATTTTGATTGAAACCCTGGATATGCATTTACGTTTTCCTGTATTGTATATAAGGCGTTCGTATGAAAAGGCAATCTGTGACGTTAAGCTACACTGCTAAAAATATCGTGAAAAAGTACCTCTGTTTTTAAAGGCTCTCTATTTTCTGACCAATGAAAACGCTACATAAACACCTATAAAGTGTTCTCATTGGTCAGAAAATAGATAGCCTTTAAAAACAGAGGTAATTTTCACGATATTTTTAGCAGTGTATAGAATGTGGAAGTGTTTTCTTCGTAACTAGTCTTATGTGTATGAATGGCCGTTACTCTTCTAAGACAATAGTTTAATTTTCTGAAGGTGCGATCGAGTGTTGATAAAATACGAGCATTGCAGAAGAGTACTTATTTATTTATTGAAGAAGTTTATAACTTTATACAAATGCATAATCGACACACAGCTGTTCGGTTTGTATTCAGAACATAGTTCTTGTTCCGAAAGACTAATTTAGTTGTGCAGCTATTTCCGCGTAGTAAGACATTGAATTTATCCACTGTGCAATAAAAAAGTGTTGGATTAACTGATCTTGATATGTATATGGATTGTGTATTTAAATTTTGTCATTTAGACATTTTGTGAAATAGATTCGATTCTAGTATGCCTTTACAGTTGAAGTGTGATTTTAAAATACATTAAATTAAAGGCGTGATCTATGTAACATAGTTCTGACAATTTTTAATTTTTGTAAAGTTAAATCATCCAAACGAATCAAACATATTTTTCAGTTGCATTTTTAAAAACAGTGTTATTATTACTAAATTTGATCTATTTGAGCGTTAATTTATTGCAGTTTTTCTGAAATATATTCTGAAATCACGAATGCAACTTTTTTACGTCGTGATTTTCTAATTATTCAAGATAATTAAATGTACATTATATTTTCTTAAATGAAAAAGACGCTGTTAAAACTATTTATGAAAGTTGAACCAATTTATCGCGTAAAACAAGAACAAAATGACTTTAAAAAAACCTGCCGCATGGTTAGACCTTGAAAATGACTTATTTTTATATAATAAATTTCAACAAAAAGTACAGCTATTACACAGCTATTTAGAGCCGAGTTTTTATCCTCGAACCCTCGAAGGGGTACATTAGAGAGCGGGGATCGCCTTGACTAGTGCTTAGAAATATTGCAACAATTTAAGAGGTGTTCGCGAGAATACTAATTCAGGCTTAAATGTTTATTGTGCGTCACATTGTGCATAAGACATAATTATATGTATGTATTACGAACTTATCAGTAAAAAAAAATGCATTTTGCTCTACAAACATTTCCAGCACTTTACTCTTGATTTATGCTTAAAAAGTTACCCGCATTTTAGTTTGTTTTGCAACTATTCAAAATTAATTAAACATTAGGAATTTAAAACTCTACAAGTGCATAATTTCTAAACTTCTCCACCGAATGACTTTACTTTGATATCCGAAGGTAAAATTTACAGAAGAATCCAAAAAGATGTCGAAATTAGATATTCTTATTAAAATGTTTATTCTCTTCAGGTACAATTTTTTTATGATGCAAAAAAATGACTAAAATTTTATTTTTACGATTTATTCATTTTATACTAATATAAAAATTCAAAAGGCAAAAAAACAATGGGAAAAACAATAAAAAATTATAAAAATAACCTCCACATCCGTGGCCGCTAATTTATGAGTGAAATGATTTCGAATAAAATAAAAAACTAAAAGTTAATTTCATTCTTACATTTATACAAATTATAAAAACCTAATGTGTTTAATGTATCTGATGTTAATTTTATCAAATATTAACGATTCGTTCAAATAATCCAACAAAATGGACTGCCGAATAATGACTTCACACTTTTTTTATATACTTAACATTATCAGTGCAGCCAAACCATAAAATTTTCACTTCTCTTTTTGAGGAATTCGGTAGTGAATAAATTATTATCAATTTTTTGCTCATTTTATTATTGACAGTAATTAAAATTATAAAAAAAACTAAACGTCCACATATGTGGATAAGGGCGGAAAGAGATTATAATGTCAATATGTAGACGACATCCTAAATTTTAATTTAAAACTTATATTCAAAGAAGGTATAAAACCTAACAGAGTGGCTATTTCCGTTTTTCTCTGTCATAATTGTTGACTAAGAAATGTATGAAGGGTTGTCTCTGCCTTTTTTTTTTACCAAATTATAAATTAACAGTTTTTTTTTTACATTTTAATTATGCTTCCATATTACATTTATATTATCTAACCGATTCACTTGAAATTTTCAAAAAATGTTTATCCAATTATTTTTAGAAATATTAAATGTACAAATAGGTTTTAAAGTAATTTTAAAATAAAAAATTCATGTACACGGTATCCCAGTGGATACACAGCGCTTTCTGCAAATTCCGATAGAGACCATAGGCATGAGAATGTTGATATTCGACATGGAGCGTCTCTGAATATAGCGTCATGCCGCTGGGACATCCTCTATAACATTATCTACAGAAAATTCGCTTGTTAGATATCAAAATACTTGTCCTGATGATATTCATCGGAATCTTCAGAAATCCTTCGCTGTATACCCAATTGGACACCCTGAATGCAAAGCAAAGCAACAATACTTTTATTCATTAAAATAAGAGCCACCACGTTCTATAACTTTTGCCACTGACCGGGCAGTTGCTTCATACCAGAAGCTAGGAACAACTCATTAAGTCGATGAAGTCACAAATCTCATCTTTTACTTTAGGAAATGTCTGGAAGTAGATAAAATTGTTGAATTTACTGGAACAAATAACAAATCGAAGACCTATAGGTCTGGACTATACTGTGAGTGTTCCAAAACGTTACATCGAAGCTTAGTGATTTTCACGTAACCAATTTTCAAAATACGATCTCGCATTGCCATTCAGCAATTTTACCGGAAGATTTTCCTTTCCCAGTAAGTGAATAATACTTTGTATTTATTTTCTAGTTCAGTAGCAACATTTATTCCTAGTAGTAAGCAACAGTAAAGGTTTGATCTGTTTGAAAAAGTTTATAATAGGGCACGCATTTCATAGCCCACCAGATGCGGAGCAAACTTTTCTTGTTTCGAATATTGCGTTTTTTTTTCATTTTTGCGTCGATTTTGTCGCAACAATTGCATTTACCAAGTATTTTTCCCGTTTTCGAATGCCGTAATAGATCCATAATTCCATACAATTATACGATTGTCCAGAAAAAGGTCTTTCTGTGTTATTTTTAAATACTTTTTAAGCGCTTATAATTTCACATGAGTTTTAAATACTTCATCAGACAGCAAGCTATGTTTCTCTTACTCAGGTAAAACGTCACGCATTGTCATTCATTACAAACGTTTTCCATTGCGTGTGAACGATTGGAAATTATTTGCTGAGTTACACCGTGTTGTTCAGAAAGTTTGTTTGTGTTTGAAAATAATCTACAGTTAAAACATTTTTCAATTTCTGGTCTGTAACTTTTAGCTTTTGTTATTGATTATACTAACGTCGAAATTGCCTGAACGGAAACTCACATGAGCCTTTCGGTACAGTTTTCTGTCCCAAAACAGAACATTTGAACGAGCATCTTGTTGCCTTACTTTTTCCTTTACCAAATTCAGAACGAATTAAGTAGTGAAAGAATGCATTTCCACTCTCATATTTCCCTCGACATTAGTAACGATTTCTTGAAATCACCGACACCGTTTTCTTCTTATTTGGTGCATTTTATACATTGTACGGTCACACGCAGAGTAGGCGTGGTATGAATCACAGAACAAACACTTGAAAATATATTTGTACAACTAATTTTTAGGTAGCTTTAATTACAAAATGCTACCTATTGCAGCCGTTCGGAGGAAAGCGACTTCAAAAAATTTTGGTATATTTTCATCGATCATGACCCCCAGAACGATCGAAACCACCCTCCGTTCAAAAGTTGATATATATATATATATATATATGATCTTTGTCATACTGTAACTCTCGTATTTATGAACCGCTTTGGATGAAACTCGGTGTGTACATAGTACATACCAATGTCTCGACCGAGTTCGTTGGCCAGCTTCATCCGCCATCTTGTTTCAAAATGGCGGGCATTTAAAATTTAAAAAAAAAATTTAAACTTTAAATGTGGTACCAAAAAATTAAAAATTGAAAAATATTTTTTTCTTATGTATTTGACCTTGATACAAAGATTACGGAGCAGTTTTTGTTTTGTTTATATCTTAAAAAATGGCTGAGTTATAGCACTTTCAATTTCTAGCGTGGCTGTCATTTTGAAACGACCTGATTTTTGTCATGGGATAACAGGTGTATTTATGAACCGATTTGAATGTAACTTGGTGTGAACATAGTACATACAATGTCTCGACCGAGTTCGTTGGCCATCTTCATCCGCCATCTTGTTTCAAAATGGCGGCCATTTAAAAAAATTAAAAGAAAATTTAATTTAAAATGAGGCATAAAAAAATTGGCAAATGAAAAAGATTTTTTCTTATGTGTTTGACCTTAATACAAAGATACCGGAGCAGTTTTTGTTTCGTCTATATGTTAAAAAATGGCTGAGTTATAGCACTTTGAATTTCTAGCATGGCTGACATTTTGAAACGATCTGATATTTCTCACGCTATAACACACGTATTTATTAACCTATTTGGATGTAAGAAGGAATTTGGATAGTATATAGCAATGTCTCGACCAAGTTCGCTGGCCAGATTCATCGGCCATCTTGTTTAAAAATGGCGGCCATTAAATAAAAAAAATATATATTTAAAGTTATGTGCAAAAAATTAGAAATTGAAAAAGATTTCTTTCTGAAGTATATGACCTTGATATAAGAAATCCAAAGCTTTTTTTTTTTTGTCTTTATCTAAAAAATGGCTCAGATATAGCAGTTTGAATTTCTTTATGTGGGTGAAATTTTGAAAAATCTGATTTTTTGCCTGCGCAGCACTCGTATATATCAACCGATTCCGATATGAGTGAGCATGTGTACAGGAATTTCTGAGGTCTCGACCAAGTTCACGGGTCGGCCTCATCCACCATGTTGTCTTAAAATGGCAGGCACTTCAAGATATCGCTGAATTTTGCAACCAAATATAAGTTACTTTAAATAAAAGCATCTTGGATAAAGCTGACTAATTTCGCGAAATTCTCATTCATAAGGATATAGTATTGATAAAAATTAGTATTGAATCTTCTATAATCGATTTCCACCAAATTGAGCTTCGTGTGTTCGAATAACATAGGCTAGCTTTTTAAAAATAAGGAATATGAAAGCTACCTCTTCCTCCCGTCACTGGCCGGAAGGACTTTTTTTTATGTATAGTTATTATTTATTATATATATGAAATTTAAAAAAAAAGAAACAAGGAATATTCCTCATTACGGAATTTTTTATTTAAATTGTTTGAGTTCAAAAAATGAACGTTCATATTTAATGACTGAAATTTTTTATTGTCTCCAAAAACCTAAGATTTTTATTTTTGTTACAACCATTTTTTACTCTTGACCTACAGAATATGTCTGTATATATCATGATTAATAGCATTTGTTAGCATATTTGCTATCGTTATTATAGACTTAAGTTTATGTATAATAAATAACTTTATATTAAATTGCGTTAGTGGAAATCATCTTCAGAAAATAATCCTAAAATGGGATTTGTTTCTTCCATTTTATTAATTTCAAAGTGCTGTTATCATTTACAGCTCTACAAACACAAAATGAAACTTTCTGATGTGGAAATGTAAGAATAATCGAAAGTAGTAATTATAATATAATGGTTTTGGTTAATCACTTATATTCGTTTGGTAAATGCAAATCAATTAGTCGTTTAATGCTGAATCTAAATCTTGATTGATGTTGAATTTGACCATTAAAGACGGCTCTGAAAAGGGGACATGTTTTTGATATAGTGTACACACGCATTCAGTATTAAGCAATGTAATTCTAGGATATTCTAGAATTTGAAGGTGTGAAATAACAATTATTTATGATGGATGTTGTTTTATTGTTCCCACTCTGGGTAAATTAAACATGTTGTATGCGGTTTTTTCCTACCGGCACTTTATAAGTGAATGGAAAAATTCTTCGAGAAACTTGCGTGAAATTTATTGTTACATAAATTCTAGATTAATCGAAAACATCCACACTAGAGCTTTAAATTGAAATGAAATTCAATTGAAAATATTTTTCGGTGTAAAAAACTCCGCTTATTTTTAAAAGTCATGTGAACAAGCGTCTTGATTCAATGTTTCTAACCCAGACGTAAAGTAAATTTACTGTGAATATATTTTTCTCGACCGTTTTTTAACAGATTTTTTTAACATTATATAAATAGGTGATATTGTGAAATTGAATGATACTGTGTTGGTTAATAATATTTTCTGCACTTCAATAACTAAATATTAAATATGATAGACTAATCCTTTCTGTTAGTTATTCTACACAACACACATTTTGTCATCTAAATTATTTCTATATAATTTTAATGTATTTTTGGATGAAATAACCAAGACTGACATTAGTTTAAATCTATTTCTCTTCGATTTTTTAAATGCAGTTTTCAAGGAATTTCTTACAACAGTATGTAATTTTGAAAATTTAAGGCCTGCTGTTGATGGTCAAAGTAAACAGTTTGAATAGAAAAACAATAACTAAATATCAACAATAATAATAATGTTGATACTACTACTTCTACTAATATTATACTATTATTACTACTAATATTATTTATAGCAAAACCCAAGAGTGATGGGATGCAGAAATAATTGCATATGATCAACTAAAATTAAAAATACTCTGCCAACAGAAAATGCATAAAAAATATAGAAAACAAAATTTTAAAATATTTTTTATTAAAAAAATTTTCCTTCATCGTCTAAGTTCTAAAACAATGGACATGTTCGTTATTAAATTGTTCAATAATTGTTTTTCCAATTGGAGTTTATCACTCTACAAAATCTATCCTTGATAGAAACAATCTGACTCTATACTTTATTTTAACATATCAGATTTGCTTAAAATTACCTGGATTCATTAAATGCAGAAAATTTAAATTTTGTTGTGCATTGTCATTAAAAGTAAATAAAAAATCGGTTTTCAGTTAAAAAAAAAAATATATTAATAAACTATTCTCTCCAAAAATAATACATTATTTCATCTATTTGCATTTAAATTTTGTCAAAAATAAAGCATTAAAAAAGAGATATTTTTTATTATAAAATGTTTTCACGATAAAAATGTTTACTTTAATAATAGCAAAATCTAGTTTAGCGGGATAAATAAAGTTATTTCAAGCACTTATGGTATAAATCATTATCATTTTTTCAGAGAGTTTCCACTAAATCTATTATCAATAAAAAAAATGAGTAGCAGTACAAAATCAAGAAGAAATGTTAGAATAAACAATTAAATTTAAAAAATCAAAAAACCCGACAGCGTAAAAAGCGAACTAATTAATTATTTCTCATCAATGTGAAACATTTTTTTTTACAATTCCTACTATTAGCTCACATTCTCGCTATATATATTTTGTTCAAATATTCAATCGTTAATAAAATACTTATTATTCATCCAATCAAACTAAAATAAATTTTTTTAAACTTCTAGTGGATGACGCTTGATGTTGGTCCAGTTTTTTTAAATATTAATTCATTAATTCAATTCAATTAATTAATTTTCAATAATCGAGAGAGCCCTCTTCTTGATCAAGGTATTTTAAGACCGAGCGAGCCCTCTGCTTGATCAAGGCATTTTAAGCGCCACTCAAGAGAAAAGAAGAATGGAAGAAAAAAAATTCTCTTATTGACCTAAGTAGGAATTGACTTAAAATATTTTTTTTATATTACTTGTTTATATTACTTACCTATTTTTTTTTTATTTACTTGTATTGATGACTTTTAAGTTGTGTTTAATTGTTAGTTCCTATCTATAAACACACTTTTGATGAGGTCTATAGATGGTCTGTGATGGTTAGATTTGCAGTAAAGCTAGAGATCCTACATACACAACTTCCAGGTTATGTAATATTTTAACGGAGCTTCTGACTGTAAAATAGTCAATGAAACATCTTCTTCATTTTGAAAGACCTATCCAATGATATGCCACTCAATAGGGTGCGTAATTTTTTTCGTCTCTGCGCCATTTTGAATTTATAAAAACAATACCTAGCCTATAACCATCGGGCCGTTAAGACGAATTGATAGAGACCTCATTCATTAAAATCCATCCAACCGTTGGGATGTTTCAAGGGTATAAAGAAATCCACAAAGACAGATACGCCTGAAACACATAACCCTTCTTTTCAGTCGGGTAAAAAGGTTAAGAGATAACATTTTAACCAGAAGAGGAAATTTGTTTTACACCTTAATGTTGCAATTAACCAAATCAATTTAAAATGCAGAGTAACCAATTATAAGCGAAACTTATAATTTAATAATAGGTCATACAGACCAGTGTTGCCTGTCCGCTGGTTTTAAAAAAGTCTGACTGATTGATTGATACTACTTTTTTGAGATAGTATCATTCGCCTTAATTAATGACAGATTAAGTAATGCGAAAACAAGGAGAATTATACTATTTCAAAACAAGTGGGAAATGACACGTTAAACGTGGCAATTCATGTGCGTACTATAACTAGTTTCACAAATATTCAGATCTTGGTGCCATATAGCGGTATCACTCTTACACAAAATTGCATGCATACAAAATTTATTACAATTATACACACTAAATTCAGTAATATGGAAATAATAGGACTCCAACTTAAAAAGGGCATAATCACCATGGCAACTTAGAATCATTTCGTATCATGGGATATCATTGAATTAATTATGTATTATAGGATGTAATAGAATGAAGAAAACTTTTATTATTATCGTTTTCAGTTTAGATTCAATTTTCATAAAATTTGAAATGACTCGAAAATTTCTGCAACGAGTATCTATATTAAATTTCAAACCATTCGTTGGGTAGTTTTTGAGCTGTTATATGCAGGTAGCCGTACAGACGGACGAACCGGACGACAACTTTAGGTGCTATGTGTTTATACAATTACGAACGTACCTAAAAATCAGGTTGCTTGACAGCAACTACTTTTTTGAGATGGTATCATTCGCCTTATTTAATGACAGATTAAGTAATGCGAAAACAAGGTGAATTATACTATTTAAAAAAATTTAAAACAATCAAACAATTTGATTTTTAAAAAGTAGAGGACTGTGTACACTGACGAAGATATTGTAATACAAATTGTATTGTTTTTGTGGATTGTGTCGAGAAGATCTTGAAGTCGTCTTGATACGCATAGAATAAAAAAGTTAGATGTTTCATTTTTTGGAATGTAGCTATCAGTACTAAACATTAATGGTAAAATTATTGAGCCCTTCTGTTGATATCATCGCATTTCGTGCAGAGAAAGTGTGGCAAAAATATTCTCCCGATTTAGTATATCTTCAATGCTTTTATAACTATAAACGGAAATCAGGGTTTACCTCAGAAAGCATGACCTTGTATATTTGACTTAATATGTGTATTGGATCTCAGTCCCTATGGTAAATACTTCCTTAGAAGTATAAATCTACTTTTTGTTGTCAGAATACACAAATCCCCTATATATTAAATATATAGAAAACTATATGCAAGAGTACGACAAATCCACCTTAATACTTTAAATTAAAACATGAATACATAAAATGATTTTCCGTTTTTATTACTAAAATAGGTGCTAAAAACAATTAAAAGGTTTTAAACATTAAAACCAATATTCAGATGTTAAAAATTTCCCGCCCTGCATTATTTAAACCGGTGTGCATTCTGCAGGTCTACTTCTCATTTTTCACCCCATTGATGATGACCAGGGCTTGGTCGAAAGCGCTCGGGAAGTTTTTAACATCTGATTATTGGTTTTAATATTTAAAACTTTTTAATTGTTTTTAGCACTTATTTTAGTAATAAAACTTAAAATAATTTTATGTATTCATGTTTTAATTTACCCTATATATTTGGGTATATATATATATATATATATATATATATATATATATATAATTTTGATCAATATTTTTCATTAATTTTTAACTAAAAATTGTAAAAGCATTGAAAAAAACCTTAAACTTGCAGAAAGTTATTTCAACATACACAGTTTTAGACTATGAAACAAAACCTTTGTAGACTTTTGAATTAATACGCGTATTTGACCTCAATCTCTATGGTAAATAGTTGCTCTGAAATATAAAACTACTTTTTGTTGTCACAATACACATGATGAATATTTTTCACTACTTTTTTCTTAAAAATGTTAAAAGCTTTATTTCAATATGCAGAAAAAAAGCTTAACTTTTTATGTACTGAATTATGAATTCGTAAAAATGTTATGTTCTAAAGCATTTTTCGTGAATTTTTGAAACTACATTAGAAGATTTACATAATCATTTAATAAATTTTAGAAGGATTGAAGAATTTAGAAGGATTAATTAAATTTTAATTTAAAGGGATTTTGCGCAATACTTATAACTCCGCTCAAATCATTTATTTTAAATATTTTTCTTTTTACTTTATAGAATTAGGAATTGTACAAATATAATGTTCTTACGATAGAAATATAGAAATATTTACGAATAGAAAATCCCCCCCCCCCCACCCAACGCAAAGAAAGCTAAAAAGATGCAAAGGCAAAAGAAATCATCCTTTTAAAAATTATTTTGTTTTGTGTAACCAATAATGCTTTTGGAACAAGATAAAGTAATGCATCTATAACTCATTCTAAACTGTATTACTACTAATCGATGTATTTAATGAATTTTATAGATAGTTATTTTAATGGTCTTTTAACTACCGTCAGTATATAAAGGGTTAAACGTGTAGAAAGTTACTTCAATATACACAGATTCAGACTTTGTAACGAAACTTTTCTAGAACACCATTTTTTTTTTTTTTTTTCACGATAAATGTGTTCTATCTCTATGGAGATAAATGTGAAACTGATTTATTTATTGCTATCTAATATTAATCGATGTCTGAATTCTTTTGTGTCTCTATGAAACGTAATGAAAGATGCCATCAATATAGATGAAAAATTATCGAATGTCCATAATCTTTTTAGGGTCAAAAATTGAGGCAATATTGATAATCAATAAACGCGTGTCTGAACTGCGTCTGCAATCAATTTATTTCTTTATGTCATCATTTATCATGCTTCTTTGTATTCTAAACGATTTCTTTTATTGTCTGTTAAATAAAGAAACATGTTTTGAATCCCCGAATTCCTCGCAGCGACCAAAATTTAAAATTTTGGCGTTTATTGAAAACGAGCTTTCATTAATTACAATTTTTCATTCACAATTTTTTTTTTTTTGGGGGGGGGGGAATTAATCCCGCCGTTCTATTTATTTTTAAATTTCATATAGGAATAATATGATATATTTTATTATCACTATATCACAAAGAATGTTATACGCCGTTGAAGTTAAATAATTCCAAATTGCACTAGTTCGCGTGTGGAGTGCTGAACGGAAGCATTGAACACGCGTGTTAAAGTAGTCCGAGTTACAGATAACATATTTTTAACCTTTTAGCCTAAAATCATAATGTATACTATATGTTCTCAACCTTGTTGCATGAAAGTCGTTAGTCACGCAGAATTCTGAAATGTAATATTCGCCTTCATTAATCACAGAATTTTTGACGTTATATATTGTATAAGATAATTTTTTTTTTCTATTTTAAAAAAGCAGCTTAGTGACCGGCGACCCACAAATTATAAACCTCTATTATATAGATTTTATAATGAAATAAATCTCATGTAAAGAATGTAATGATAAGCTCAAAAGATGTAATGCATTTCATGTTGTATTATCTTTGGTTATGGCTTTCTTCTACGATTTTACTGTATTTTTCACAATTTTTTTTTCGAAATTTGTCATATTTGAAATTATACTACATTATGTGATTTGTTTTTCAGTTACCTTTTACTTCGAAATTTTTAGTTGCGAGAGAAAATGTTTAAAATATTGCTCTCACAGAAAAAGTACTGACAGAAAAGATGTTATTTCTTTATAAATATATATTTTTTAAAGCTTGAATAAAAAATGCTCTAAAAAGAAAATATAATTAATAATATTTAATTAAATTTAAAAAAATCTAAAAATCCGACTGCTTAAAAATCGAACTAATTAATTATTTCTCATCAATGTGAAACTATTTTTTATATTACTTACCTATTTTTTTTATTTACTTGTATTGATGACTTTTAAGTTGTGTTTAATTGTTATTTCCTATCTATAAACACAGTTTTGATGAGGCCTATAGATGTCTATGAAGGTTAGAGTTGCAGTAAAGCTAGAGATCCTACGTACACGAATTCCAGGTTATGTAATATTTAAACGGAGCTTCTGACTGTAAAATGGCCAATGAAACGTCGTGTTCATTTTGAAAGCCCTATCCAATGATATGCGACTCAATTGGGTGAGTAACATTTTTATTTTCGTCACTACCGCCATTTTGTATTTTACGGTCGCCATTTTGAATTTATAAAAACGAAACCTAGCCTATAACCATTGGACGGTTAAGACAAATCGATAGAGATCTCATTCATTAAAATCCATCCAGCCTTTCGGATGTTTCGAGGGTATAAAGTAATCCACATACCCAGATACGCTTAAAACACATAATCCTTCTTGGCAGTCGGGTAAAAAAGATTTCAGTCTTTCAGAAGATATATAAAAGTTTAAACAGCGGTAAATTAAAATTTCCATTAAAAATTTTAATTTAATTAAAAAAAGCAAATTTGAAAAGAAATATACAAATAAATACACGATTATGGAAAAAATGAGCAAAAAAATATTCATAAATTAAAATATCAAATTTTGTTTCCTGAACCAGGGTAATGAAAAGATCGACAAACAATGTGAAACTTTATGTTTTATATCTATAAATATATATATATATATATATATATATATATATATAGCTGCTGAAAACACTTAAAATATTTTATGTTTTATTCAGAGGTACAGCACAGTAAACAAAGTAATATAAAAGCATCAATATGAAAGAAGTAATGCTTCTAGGATAAAGAAGAAAGATTTTTGAAAAATAAATATAAGTCTATCTGGAATACGAAATCGAAAATTTGAATTGCAAACTGTTAAAAAGTAATAAGAAAACACTATAGCCTATAAAAGATTTTAATATTTTTAAAAATGTTTCTCAAATTCAGTCTCCATGTTAGTTTTCTTTTTGGAATCTAAAATGTTAACCCTTTGCACTCGAGGGCTCCGGAGTGGAGTCATTTAAAATTTGTCTTCAAACTCGAGGGCTCCGCTACGGAGACAATACAAATAATTTTGTGATACCTGTCTAGAAAAGCCAAGATTACATATACGCAATTGCTTCGAGAGGTATCACACTTTGGACGATTACAAAATGTAATAATTTTATAATTTTTTGTTTTTTTTTATATATCATAACATTTGTATTCATAAAGAATTAACAAAATAATAAGATATAACTATAATCGCTTCGAGTTACTGGTAATACGAATGAAAAAAAAACTTCGAATGCAAAGAGTTAAAATCGCTCTTATGATCTTTTTTCAATCGAAGGAAATAATATATAGTATATATTATTTTATAAATGTTGTACTAGACATAAAAGTATAATGTTTTTTTTTTCTAAATTTTATAAAACATAAATTTATTCTAGGGGTCTTCAAACATTTTGCCTGAAATTCTTTGTCACTGCAATTTCTGTAAAGAAACTTTTGTTTTATTTAATTGCAACGTTTCTACGAATAACATAATAGACCAGGAGTCGGCAGCACAGACAATCACCTCATCGAGTTCACGGCTGATATCCCAGAATTAGTGAAAACTCGATTCGCATATTAAAACGCAATCGGTCTGCCAAGTCATATCTTGGTGGAAAACACCTGAAAACCCGATTTTAGCGGTTGACTCGTAGGTTTACCATTATTTTTCCTGCTCCCAGTCCTCAAAGTTTTCACACATTTGGTTGCATAATGGTAAACCTACGAGTCAAACGCTAAAATCGGGTTTTCAGTAGTTTTCCACCCAAATATGACTTGGCAGACCGATTGCGTTTTAATATGCGAATCGAGTTTTAACTAATTCTGGAATTTCAGCGGTGAGCTCGGTGAGGTAAATGTCTGTCTGCCGCCACCCGGTCTATAAGGCAAATTCTTTTTTTCTAAAATAGGGATAGCTTTGTTTTTCCGTAGGCCACATGTTGAAAACTCCCAATTTATCGCATTAAATTGTCGTATTTGAATACACGCAACCTTGGATCAAGAACATTAAAATATTATTGAAATTATTAATTGAAATATTTAAATTTTCAACATCCGTGGAATGTATTAATAATTGTATTTGCCATTCAAAAAAAAAAAAATATATATATATATATATTTGTAACATTTACTATTATATATACAAAAGAATGAGCAATAATCAATGAAAAAAATATCTAAGAAAAAACCCCTCTCTGTAAATTGAATCGCCAGCCGTAAGCATTTTGACATCTCATGCAAAGGCGTGTAAAAATCTATCACTCTTCATAAATGTTGAAAATTCCTCGGAGTGTGGAACAGTACATGAAAACGTCTTGACCAACTGCTGTGTACAGTATGTGAGTGCATATGACTGCAGCGATGACAGCGATGACCACCTCGGGAACTCAGCTTTCGCTTTAAAGTGTTAGTGCAATCCCGAGGGGTAGACCACATCCACTCCTCCCGACTCTCAACCAGAGTCTGAGAGGGAGCGTCGGGTCCCTGATCAAGCTGCTGAGATTTATTTCGGTTACTATGAGATTTACAATTACAATCACAATTGGTTACCCAATTTTTCTGGGCGAACCGAAGATTTCACATCGAAATATATGACTGTATGTAGTGATTACATGACGATCATTTCACCTAATGTGATTGCATAATTGTTTACAATTTTTTGGGATATATATACATCACAGTACATTTAACACACAATATTTAACATGACAATTAGAAACACATTACAACACAATATCAAACACCTACTATTTACATGACTGTGTGTAGTGATTACATGTGGATCATTTGAATGTGATTGTATAATTATTTACATTTTTCATGGATTTACAGGGAAGCACTTTCTAAAAAATGCCTAAAAACGCCCCCCTGGAGGCTAAAAAAAGAACTAAAAAAAGAAAGACAGGAATGTGGAGCTTAGGTCAAGACCTAACTTTAGATATGTAACATGACCCCCCTGTGACAAAAATTAAAAAAAAAATCCCCCCCTCCCTCCGGTTCCCCCCAGGTGACAGCTAGGGAAAAATGGAGATAGCCAATCGATGCTCCGTCCCCAAAAGGATCTGACATACGTACATGTGGCACCCTCCGAGTAATAGTTCGCTTAAAAAAGACGAATTTTGAAAATTACTCTTTGTAAGTTCCGGGTTGGAACAATTACGAAATAAAGGATGGAAAAGACTATCGAAGTGACATGCACAACAAGGGAAGCGCTGAGGGGGTTAAATCACTAACTTCAGTAAAAATGTGCCTGCAAGGGGTTAGGAACTTCAGAGCTCTTGAAACACTGCAAACCCCAAAGGTTTAAGTGTGTAATGTACTGTCATGAATAAGTAGTGATTTATTGAAGCAATTGAAAGCAATATTTATGAAAATTACCCATGATTCTTTGTATTTCAGTTAGTGAAATAGTGTCGGAAACTTAACAGACACCCAGAGCTACCCATAATTCAATGCTAACTTTATAAATACTCCCGTGTACAGATTGTACCATATCTATTTTATTTATTAAACGTCACTCGTTGTGCTAATTAGTTTGTGGTAACACCCTATGATGATTCCAATTCTTAGCCTTGTGGAAATTCAGCAAATTGGCTCTCTTTGTAATTGTTATCTTCATTACAACTTTCAATCTTTAACTTTTATCATTATTGTGAGTACTTTTTACTCCCAATACTTTACTTAAATGTAACTGAGCACCTCTTGTACTATATTTAAGACCGTGGCATATCATACAATGTATCATTGATTAGCAAAGATTTAAATTTTCAAAGCTTTAACATGTCGGCATCATTATATTAGTTGGCTACATGTTTTATATCTATGTAAAACCTTTTTCTAAAGAATGTAAAGGGATAGTTCTGCAAAGGACTCATCCCCCGGCCAAAACAACTCAACCCTTGCCTAACTTGGGTGGCAATGAGTAACGAGAACGAAACCAGCCGCCATCTTGAGTAAAAATAGATACATAAAATAACATATTTTAAAATGCTCTTAAATCACTTAATAACATAATAAAACTCAATAAAAATTATGGCGGAGGAAACTTCAAACTTTCTACTTTACATACATGCACACCACTTTATGTAATAAACAGTATGAGTTATTTAAAGAAATTTTCAAAAAATATTCAATTCACATTTATTCCTATGGAGATTTAATGATTAAAATGGGGAATTGGGGAATCCCCTATCCGCCAACTTGGAGCAAAAAACAGAAAATATGTACAAGTTTTGAGTAGTAAAAATAGCACTTACATACAATATATTTTTGTACAAATTATGACGAAATGAACTTTAAAGCCTCCTACATCTTTCCAATACAATTAATAATTGCTAAAAGCATTAAAAGTATTTTTTATAATTTTATTAGAAAATGATGTCACCCATGCTATTTCTATGGGCGACCTGAATTGTTGAAACTTTTTACTACGTCTTTCAAAAAATCATTTAAGTACCTTAATTTATTGCCAGCAATTTAAAATTGGTGGCGGAGTAATGTTTAGACATTATAGTACACGAAATGATCAGTTTTAAAAAACAAATAAGCTTTATAAGTTAAATTATGAGGCAATGAAAAAAGTTAATTATTACGATCTGTCCCATAGGAAAGCTTTAAACACGGCGGACGTGCCAAAACATGAGGTTTTTAATTGAGGGGAGGAGACACTTAATCATGATAAAAGTCAATAACACTTACTGAGATGGGTCCTGGAGGCTTTTAAGTTAGCAAAGAAATACCACAGCAACAATTTTTTAGCTATTATTACACTAAAATAAAAAAAAATTTTTGAAGATGAGCTACAACATACTGACGCACCGAGAGCAATTACCAAAATAATCTATAAATCTATAACTTCGCTAATAGGTAACATACGAATGTTCTGTTACTGTGCAAATGTTCATAAATGTTTTTAGAATATGTAACAAATTCCCAGAACTTTGGGAAAAATCTATTTTATTTATTATAAGCATTGAAAAGGTATCAGTCCAGCAGCAATGGCGGATTCCGAAGTATGGGTTAGAGATTAACAGAGAGGACTAACATTTTAAAGACCCATATCTCCGAAACCACCGGACCGATTTCGATGCAGTTTAGTTTAAAATGGTCAGTAAACCTTCACGGAACAGAAAAAGCATAATTTAGGTCTCTGGCTTACCTGGGACGTTTAACTTAGTACCCGGCCATGGGAGCTCGCCAGCGACACCTTTTGCGACACCGTGACACTCCTGCAGTACGCAAATGACTGCATGTTTAGCTGGTTATCCCGTTGTATTTTTGTTACATTTAATTACATTTTAAACTTCTCCATGAATATTCGTAAATTTGCCGAATGCCCATTCTAAATTATCTTCTTGAACAACCGATCAGTTTATTTTATTACGGTCATCGTACGAAAGTGAGAAGTAAATGTTTACGGAAGAAAAATTTTAAAGAATTAACTAGAATTGAAGACTTATTTTTAACTCTATCATTCTGTTAGGTAAAGTTATTATACGAATTCAATTTTTTCCAACTGAGCGAAAAATTGCCCAAGCCGGAACTCGAGCCCTGAATCTTTGACTTACATTGTCAGCGGTCTACCGTTTGAGCTACCTGGTATGACAGCCGGCGGGCATATCTGTCTTAGGTAATCTTATTGGCAATAACATCTGGCGGCTGCGGGAATATTCGGCATCTAAGCCGATATACTATCATTTTAACACAATCAGCCCAGGTAGTTTAAACGTTAGAGCATTGGCAATGTAAGCCAAGGATCTGGGTTCGATTCCCTGCTTGGGCATATTTTCGCTCAGTTGGAAAAAATTGACTTTGAATGATAACATCACCAATCAGTTCACTGAGCTAAAAGTAATAGTGTATCTACGTACTCATTGTTTAAATGGAATCCATTACCTGCGGCTTATTTTGTCGAGCTGTCTACATGGCGACCAGATTTTATTGTCAATAAGGTTATCTGAGCAAGATATGCCCGCCGGTTGTCAGCCCAGGTAGCTCCAACGGTAGAGCATTGAGAATGTGAATCATAGGTACTGGGTTCGAGTCCTTGCTTAGGAGTTTTTTAGCTCAGTTGGAGAACAATGAATTCGTAGAATTGGCGAATTAATTAGATAAATTACGGTGCACCATACAATGAACACTTAAGCTGTAACGAATGAAGTACTGAACGTACAATCATGATAATGTTTTGTTTGAATATACGTACAGAGCGAATGACACAAGCACACACACACGCGCGGTAAGGTTATATATATATATATATATATATATATATATATATATAACCTTATTTATTGTAAAGTTTCAATTCAACAACGTGATTATAGCTAAAAATTTGTTATAACTGGAAAGTGTTATAGAGTTTGTTGCGGATGAGTTAAAGAAATATTTAAGTTGCTCTTTATATCGTCAGGATTAGACATATACATGGTGTTTTATAAAATAGGGGCAAAACTTTAAGAGGTGATAGTACAATCAAACAAACATCTTTCATCAAAGAATGCGTAGTCGGAAATAAAACGCGAAGCTGTCTGCGCAATTTAAGACTTGGTCCATGAAAACGTTAAAGCTCCATTCCTGCTGCCAGATATCGGGGAAGAACGACACTAATAGCATACAAATGTGATATGGGGAAGAAGAAGAACTCATATGCAAATTTCACCTGTAGTAATACATAAAAGTCTTTGTTCCGAGTGTGCCACTGTCAATCGCGGTACGAACGTATCGGAGGATGTTGTCCTTCACTAATAGGGAAAAGACTGATATGCATTTTATATATGAAACTGCAAATGGAAAAGGTTTAGAGGCTCGACGATTGTACTGAGAGCGGTTTTCCACCTTACATTTGTCACTTAATCGTTCTTTGTGTGGTTTTGCGTCGCATAAGAACATCACCTTTGGCACCCTTTAGTAACCTTGCGTTTTAATTCCGACCATGCATTCTTTAATGAAAGTTGTTTGTTTAGATCTGTACTATCACCTCTTAAAGTTTTGCCCACCTTTCATGAAACACCCTGTATATATATATATATATATTCCAAGATTTAAATTTTTCTAAAATCATTTAGTATTGTTTGTCAATGAAGGAAATGACAGAGCTGTAGTGAATTGCAATGAGTAGAAATTTCTTCTCTTATTTATATTAAAGAATATTTGGGAAAAATAGAGTAGAGGTTTTTTTTTTTTTTTAGCAAAAGCAATATGTATTTTCTTTTGCCCTGAAATATCATCATTTTTGATACAGGTTAGTTCAAAATATTTTTTATTTCAATGTATTAATCACGAAAGTTTTTTTTTTTCATTGCTCTTTTTGATAAATGAAAGTGCATTTTTTGAATGCTTTTAGAAACAATTTTTCATGTATCTTCAAAATAATCAATGGTAAGTTAAAGTAGCCTCCTTTTAATTAGAGTAATATGGAAAATGGATTTAGTTAATGGATTTTTATTTTCTCGTAAGCTGACAAAATCTATACATGTAATTAAAATATTTTATTGATTTTGTAGCGAGTAAATTAAAGAGTAGTTTATTTTTTTATTTTATTACGTAGAAACTAAATAGGGTAACATTAGGATAGATGGCCATGGAGGAGAGATTGCCAGTCTAAATATCTCCAAAACTTGATCATAGATTACAATATAAACATTGTTCGTATGAAATAGTTCTACGAGTTTATTTATTGCGATGTGCAGTTGTTTTTCTCGATTATAAAAAGTAAGTGTAATTTTAATGTGAATTAAATAGGTGGTTGAATATTTTTTTTTACTTAGGTATCTGAATATTTTGCAGTACGTACGTTACATATACTTTTTACTATATGGACTTTTAAGGCACGTATATAATCTAATCCTTACTTCTAAGACTAATACAAAGTCGTACAATGCCCAGGTAAAAAAGTCAGCAAAAAACCTTAAAAAAAAAAACTTCAGGGAAACTGAAGGTATTTGGAACTAAAATTACCTTCAGCTTACCTTTAGGTAAAAAACATGTATTTTCCCTTAACCTTCTTGGTTCCAAATACCTGCTGTTTTCCTTTAGGTAAAAATCCTGTTATTTCCCTTCACCGATTTTGGCAGAAATATCTGCAGTTTTTCTTTAGGTATAAAACCTGTATCTTCTCTTTACATTATATCGCTGCACCTGCATGCGGACAGCCTTCTGTACAAATTCGCATTAGATCAATAAATAATAATGATTACATATCCAGTTCGACATTGATTTGATATATATTATGCATAAAATAAACTTCAAATACTCAAATGGAATTAAAAATTTGTGAAGTTGGTTGATTTAACATTAGCTTTTGGGGGTATCATGTCATAGATTTGTATAGGCTCGTTTCTGGAAAACAACTATGCTTATAATAAATTGCATGAACAGTGTTGGCAAAATTTAGAAATGTGCCCCCTGGAGGGGCACCATAGGTGTGTAACATGAATAAGTGGTCACATGCCTTTTGAACGATATGTCACATGAGGGGTGTCAGCAAAATTTAGAAAAGTGTCCCCCGGGTGGGGGCACAGGCACCGGAGGTGCGTAACATGAAAAAGGGGTCACAGGACTTTCGAACGATATGTCACATGAGGGGTGTCAGCAAAATTTAGAAAAGTGCCCCGGGGTGGCAAAGTGGGGGGGGAGGGGCATTAGAGGTGCATAACATGAATAAGTGGTCAAAGGCCTTTTGAACGATGTGTCACATCAGGGATGTCAGCAAAATTTAGAAAAGTGCCCCCCGGAGGGCAAAGTGGGGGGAGGAGCATTAGAAGTGCATAACATGAATAATGGGTCACAGACCTTTTGAACGATATGTCACATGAGGGGTGTCGGCAAAATTTATAAAAATGCCCCCGAAGTTGGCAAAGTGGGGGGAGGGGCATTAGAGGTGCATAACATGAATAAGTGGTCACAGGCCTTTCCAACGATATGTCACATGAGGGGTGTCAGCAAAATTTAGAAAAGTGACCCCAAGGGGGGGGGCAAAGGGGGGAGGGGCATTAGAGGTGCATAACATGAATAAGTGGTCATAGGCCTTTTGAACGATATGTCACATCAGTGATGTCAGAAAAATTTAGAAAAGTCCCCCCCCCGGTGTGGCAAAGTGGGAGGAGTGACATTAGAGGTGCATAACATGAATAAGTGGTCACAGGCCTTTTGAACGATATGTCACATGAGGGGTGTCAGCAAAATTTAGAAAACCCCCCCCGTGGGGCAAAGTGGGAGGAGTGACATTAGAGGTGCATAACATGAATAAGTGGTCACAGGCCTTTTGAACAATATGTCACACGAGGGGTGTCAGCAAAATTTAGAAAAGTGTCCCCCGGGGGGAGGCACAGGCAGCAGAGGTGCATAACATGAAAAAGTGGTCACAGGACTTTAAACGATATGTCACATGAGGGGTGTCAGCAAAATTTAGAAAAGTGGCAAAGTGGGGGGGGGCAAAGTGGGGGGAGGGGCATTAGAGGTGCATAACAGGAATAAGTGGTCAAAGGCCTTTTGAACGATATGTCACATCAGGGATGTCAGCAAAATTTAGAAAAGTGCCCCGGGGGGCAAAGTGGGGGGAGGAGCATTAGAAGTGCATAACATGAATAAGGGGTCACAGACCTTTAGAACGATATGTCACATGAGGGGTGTCGGCAAAATTTAGAAAAATGCCCCTGAAGGGGGCAAAGTGGGGAGAGGGGCATTATAGGTGCATAACATGAATAAGTGGTCACAGGCCTTTCCAACGATATGTCACATGAGGGGTGTCAGCAAAATTTAGAAAAGTGCCCCCCTGGGGGGGGAAGTAGGGGGAGGGGCATTAGGGGTGCATAACATGAATAAGTGGTCAAAGGCCTTTTGAACGATATGTCACATCAGGGGTGTCAGCAAAATTTAGAAAAGTGCCCCCGGGGGGGGCAAAGTGGGGGGAGGGCATTAGAGGTGCATAACATGAATAAGTGGTCAAAGGCCTTTTGAACGATATGTCACATCAGGGATGTCAGCAAAATTTAGAATAGTGCCCCCCGGGGGGCAAAGTGGGGGGAGTGACATTAGAGGTGCATGAATAAGTGGTCACAGGCCTTTTGAATGATATGTCACATGAGGGGTGTCAGCAAAATTTAGAAGACCCCCCCCCTGGGGCAAAGTGGGGGGAGTGACATTAGAGGTGCATAAGAGGAATAAGTGGTCACAGGCCTTTTGAACGATATGTCACATGAGGTGTGTCAGCAAAATTTAGAAAAGTGCCCCCTCCAGGGGGGAGCAAAGTAGCAGCATGGATATCAGATGCGTATAACATGAATAAGTGGTCACAGGCCGCTCTAACAGTATGTTACACGACAGGGACAGGTGTTGGTAAAAGTTAGAAAAGTGCCACACTTTGAGCCTAGTATTGTGCCTCGCCCCCAAAGCAGAATATGCTTATAAATGAGAGGTACATCGCAGAATAACGGATTTCACTGCAGAACATTTCAAATTTTCATTTTCAAGAAAATTCACCATTCAATGTAGGAAAAATCGCAAAATTTGTCACTCATTGGCTAGAAAAAAAAATCACCAAATTCTTTAATCGTTCATTTAAAAAGTAAAGATGAAAATAAGCAATCGCCAGTCGCCGAGTAAATGTGAAAAACTGACGAATAAAAATATGGAAAGTACCAGCCAAACGCAAGATTTTCCAAAAGGGATTTCGTCAAAGAATTGGGGAAGAAAAAAACATGAATTTTGTCAAAAGATCACGAAAAAACACACATTTCGTCAAAGGATTACGAAAAAAAAATGTAAATTTCATCAAAGGATCACCAAAAAAGTGAATTATATCAAAGAATCGCAAAAAAGCGAGAATTTTGTCAAAAATTCACAATAAAAATAGCACATTTCGTCAAAGGATCGTGGGAAAACCTGAATTTCATCAAAGGATCGCAAAGAATCCGAAATTTCGTCAAAGGATTGTGGAATAAATGCAAATATGGTCAGTGGATTGTGGAAAAAAAACACAAATATCATCAATAGATCGCAGAAAAAAAACAATTTCGTCAAAGAATCGCAAAAAATCCACACATTTCGTTAAACGATCGCTGAAAATCCATAATTTCGTCAAAGAATCGCGAAAAAACGTAATCATCATCAATAGAGCAAAGAAACAACGCAAATATCGTCAATGGATCATTGCAAAAACACAAAATTCGTCAATAGATCGTCAAAAAACACAAATTTTGTTAAAGAATCGCGGGTGAAACAAAAAAAATGAGGATTTCGAAAAAAAAACAAAAAAAAAACTAGAATTCTGCCAAAGAATTGCGAAAACGAATGCGAATTTTGTCAAAAGATCGTGAAAAAACCGCACATTTTGTCAAAGGAACGCCAAAGAAACGAAAACATTGCCACTAGATCCCGAAAAAACGCGAATTTCGTTAAAGTATCTGGAAAAAAATGCATAATTAGTACCAGGAGGGATCCCTACCAACCCCCCATTTACATTTCAGAAAATTTGCTGCAAATTTCAGATTTTTTAAACCTATTTTTTTCAATTTTGAATCATACCTGCTACTCAGTGGATAAACATACCTAAAATATACCCATAAATTAAATATTCAGTGACATAAATGTACTTACTGGCTACTAAAGAAATTATTCTCACTCGCTAGTAACTGGCAACTAAATAAAATCAACCTACCGGCTAGTGGCTACTAAGCAAAATTCCTTATTTTCATCTTTATTAAAAAGATTGTGAAATTCATCAATGGGTTGCGAGAAAAACTCGTACGGTACAGTTCATCAGTCATGGAGAACAAATCATGAAATTCTTCAGCCTGTTGTGGAAAAACATACAAAATTCGATGAACAGTTGCTAGAAAAAATCCATGATTTTTGCTAATCAGTTGCAGGTAAAAAACTTCGTCAGTGCACCGCCAGAAGAAACAGCAAAAAAAAAAAAAAAAAAAAAAAAACAACACGATCTTCTCTAATCGTTCGCAAGAAAAAGTCTCAAAATTCACCTACGTTGTTAAAAGAAAAAATCGAGAAAATTGCAAATCGGTCGTGGCTAAAAAAAAATCGCGGAATTCGTCAGTAGATCGACGGAAGAAACTGCAAAATTCGTAGATCAGTAGCGGAAAAAAACTCGGTTTTCTCCAATCGGCCTCAAGATATACTTACTGGTTCAAGAGAAATATAGCAAAATTAAAAAATCAGTCACCGGTAAAAAAAAAAAAAGCGAAATTTGCCAGTAGATCAGAGAAAAAAGGGAAATTCGTCGATCAGCCGTGCAAAAAAACCCCTCGAGATTTGGCCAATCAGTTGAAAAAAAGACACAGTTTACCAGTCGACTGTGAAAAAATATCACAATTTTTACTGATCTGTCACGAGTAGAATGCGAAATTAGTCGAACTGTAGCAGAAAAAATATGATCGTTCGCAAAAAAGTAAGAAAAAAATTGCCATCAGAAGTGGAGGGTATACAGAGGTAAATGTCGTATACCTTCTGGTTCTTTTTCAGTAACACTGCATACCTTCCGTTTCTCAAAAAAGCTATTGTATATACACTGTAAGGTATACAGAGTTTCCCCTAGACAGTGTCAGGAGGGTGCTGCACCCTGCCTGCCCTTAGGTTTACAAAACAGCAGCCCTCTTATCCCTGATGGAAAACATTAGCACCCTTGTTGTCCCCAGCTGAAAAAAGGGCCTTTACTCCTTTGTTTATTAAAAAATTTACTTGCATAGTAAAAATTGCCTCATTGCTGTCTTTAAAATAGCGTCCTGTCTATTAAATATTAAAAGTAATTTTAAAAATCAAAATTATGCCTTTAAAAATTAAATCCAAAACATGCATAAACATCCAAAACACATAAAATCCAAAACTTGCCCTTCGGAATCCAAAAGTGCCCTTTTCCTACAAGAAGCACCCTGCCCTTTTTTAAACATGGGGGAAACTCTGAATATACCCTCTGTTTTTTTTTTTTTTTTTTTTTTTTTTTTTTTTTTTTTTTTTTTTTTTTTTTTTTTGCGTCTACATCGCTGCATACGAGTGCCCTTTTATCTAGAAGTTTACTGTAGAAAAAACGAGTCAGTGCCCATCAGGCACAGATTTTTTTAATAAAGGACACACTTGTACCTTGTAAAGAAAAGAAAAAAAAACAATATTTGGAACTGGCTTGTTTAATGTTCCCATTTCTCAACAGAATTCTTTGATATTTTCCCACGACTGATTGAAATTTGTCAATTGCCCTCTCAAGCAACAGACGAATGTCACGATTTCTTTCTCCCGTAATCAAATGAAGAATTTTGCTATTTTTTAAACATGTAAATTTATCATAAGGTCATGGGGAAGCATCATAAACTTGTCAACTGATCATATGAAAAAGAAAAAAACCCCAAGAAATTTATCAGTCGATAAAGGGTTAAAAAAAAATCACACAGTTCTTTGATTGTCACGCGGGGGGGTGGGGGGGAATTATTTAATTCATCCATTGATCACATGAAAAAAAAATTGTTTTGCTTGTAAGTTGTGGGGGAAAAATATGGAAATTTATCGACTTTTATCAGAAAAAACGAGATCCGTTGATAAGCTTAGGTAAGGGAGAGGGGGGGGGGGGTGGTCGGCAAAATTCATAAACCGACTGCATAAACAAAAAAATAAATATTCAGTTCCGCTAGTTGCTCGCAAGAAAAAATGCAATATTTGCCAATCAGTACAAGTAAAATACCCCAAAATTTGTCAATTGGTTACAAGAAAAAATTGCAAAATTCTTCATTCAGTCATCAGGGAAAAAAAAAAAAAAAACTGAGAAATTCACTAGTAATCATTGGAAAAAAAAAAGAGAGAGAAATTCCTCAGTGTGTTGCTTTAAAATATTGTGAAATTTGTCAATCTGCTATGGAAAAAATAATGAAATGTAGCGGACAATCAATCGTGAGATTCTTCATTCGGTTGCAGAAAAAAATGGAATGCAGAAAATTAGCGAAAAATCGCTAAATTAATCACATTAAGTGACAATTGAATATTATCGTTGAATAATAATTATTGAACATCAATGTAAACAAAAAAGAATGCATAATTATATAAATTGGAAATAATCACAAAATTCAAACCGTCACAGGAAAACATCACAAAATTCTACTGATGATAAAAAAAAAAAAAAAAAAGATCCTAAATAAACCAATTCAAAATATTTTTTGAGAACAAGGTACATGAACCCTTTTATGTAAAAATTCCCACCCAGCAGCCCTTTCTTCCTAGAAGTTGACTCTAAAAAAAAAGGCCACAGAGTGGTAATTTTTTTAAAAAGGGCACACTTGTACTTTGTAAAAGAAAAAAAATAATAATACTTTGAACTGGCTTGTTCAGCCGTCCCTTTTTCTCTACAGACTTTTGCAATATTTTCCCGTGATCAAATGAATAATTTTGCTAATTTTTAAAAACGTAAATTTCACCATTAGGTCATGGAGAGGCACAGTAAATTTGTCAATCAGTCATGTGAACCAAAAAACGAGAATTTCACCAGTCAGTTACAACGAAAAAATCACATTGTTTTTCAGTTGTAGCAGGGAAAAAATTGCTTAATTCACCCAGCGATCACATGAAAAAAAAAAGTAAGAAAAAGAAAAACCTCACAAGTTTACCAATCGGGTGCAAGAAAAAATGCAACATTTAAATGCAAATTGGTAGAAATACAATATTGCAAATTTCATCAGTTGGTTGCGGGAAAAAATTGCAAAAATTCTCATTCAGTCATCTGAAAAAAATATTGTTTTAAGTTTGTCTTTAACTGTTTTTTCGTGAAAAAATTACTTTATTTAAAATAATTATACACATGTAAAATTATTTTTGGTACTTTTTGGTTAGCTGGGCACCAGTGTTATACATATATATTGTAATATATAACACTAGCGCCCGGCTAACCGAAAAGTACCTTATTTTTTCTATATTTCATATTCTACATAATAAATTAATCTACAATATATAAAAATTCTTTTAATTATTTGGTACTTCTCGGTTAGCTGGGTGCCAGTGTTATATATATACACAGATATGCATTTATATATGCAATATATGTATGTATATATAACACTGGCAAATGGCTAACCGAAAAGTACCAATTATTTTTATGTGTCGAATACTGCAACCAAAGACACTGAGCCCTGCTGAATGATTTGCAAGAGACATTACACCTTCTGTGCATTATTAATCAAGCAGCTATGTTCCTAAAAAGATTATAGCTGCTCAATTTATAAAGGAAACTAAATTAGGTACTTACTAGTAAAATTTGTATTCCAATACATGGATCTATTAACTTGGGTCCTTTAAAGGACCCTTCACAAAATTTTATCACCTCAAAACAAGGAACCTTCACAAAACTTTTCACCTGCAAACAGGATCCTTCACAAAACTTTCCCACCTCCAAACTGAACTTTTTACAAGTTTAATTATTTAGGAGTAAAATCTGTCTTTCACTTTTAAACATAATGGAAATATATGAATATATTTTTCGCTATTATTTAAAAAAATAGTGAAATTTATCTTTAGTTGTACACGAAAATTTCTTATAAAAAGTTTTCCCCATACCACAGCATTTCTAAATTAATGTGGCGATATTTTTTACCGAACATGATTCTTGTCGAATGCATGGTGAATACAAAGTGCCGCCGAATATCAATACTATAATATTAAAAAGAAGTGTAATACAGCCCTCTTACGCTATATATATATATGAACTTAAAAATTAATTAAAATTTGACTACTATACTGATGAAAAACTCCCTGCAAAAAGAAAAAAAATAGAATGACAACGTGACGATTAGTCCCGCTAATTTTCCGAATGGCGTTAAAACGTAAACACACGGTCTCAGAGTTGAGTTGGGTACTTCCTTCTCATTCTCCCGTGACATGGAGTGAGAAATATAGCTCGTGATCAAAATCAAATGTTCCAACGAAAATTTGAAATAAATAGATTAATACGAATTATGCATTTTTCATTTGTTTTTGAAGAAGTAATTTTTATAAAAACTGGAAGTCACGCCTGATAGAGGATAAGGGCAAATTATGCATGCAATAACCCCACCTATATTTTTCAGCTTCAATCGTGGACGCCACCAAAATGAGGAGAGGGGGGGTGGGAGGGTCCCTTCCCCTCCATTGATTTTGAAATTTAAGTGACTACAGTGAAACCTCCCTGTGTGACCACCTCCATTAACCGACCACCTCTCAGAACGACCATTTTTTCATGGAACGAAATTTATTCCTATAGGCTCAATACTAATTTTACCTCCATTCAGAGACCATCCCAGTTGAACATTTTCCATGAGCGACCAATTTGTTTGAAGAAAATGAAACAAATTCCGTTTTCTCCTGGTCGCTTGAAGGTTTTATTAGAAAAATAATTCCGGAGAGCGCATTATTCATCAAACTTCTAAACTAAATTTAGATTTTTTTAATTATTATTCCGGTAACTTTTAAGTGTTTAAACCCCTTTATGCCTTTTTTAGGCAATGAATTTAATTCTGATGACAAATTAAGAATGACGGTCAATAAACTCCCTTGCCCTATTCTGTCAGGAAACTCTCAAAGAAATAGATAATAATACATACAAATTAATGAAATCTTCATTATTTATTGCCCCCCCCCCCCCCAAAAAAAAGCATTTATTTACTGAACTTCGAAAGGACTTGGAAATATAAGTTATAAAAGATAAAACCGTATTCATTTTTTAAACTTTGTAGTAATTAACGTACGTAATTAACTTATGTTTTGATACTTAAATTTATATATTTTTTCTTAATGTGCAAGATAAATGTTAGTAACATTGTTATCGTTTTTCAACAATTAAAATCTAGATTTAAACATAACCTCCATTAAGAGACCACCTCTCGGAGTGACCAATTTTTATTGGAAAGGAACGTGGTCGCTTTAAGGAGGTTTTACTATAATTAACTTTTGTTTTGATACTTAATTTTTTATGTTTTTTCTTAATGTGAAAAATAAATTTTAGTGACATTAATCGTTACCTTTTTTCAACAATTAAAATCTAGATTTAAACATAACCTCCATTAAGAGACCACCTCTCAGAGCGACCAATTTTTATTGGAACGGAACGAGGTCGCTTTAGGGAGGTTTTACTGTACATATTTTGTTATGTTTTCAAAAACAATACAAAATTTATTATTTTCGAGTAACTAAATTAAAAGAGCCTCTTTTATGTTAGTATGTGCAAAATTCTTAGTTCCTCTTTTTTAAAGAGCTGTTGTTGGTGTGTTTTATGACGGTCAATTATCTACACTTGGGATATGTGCCCAAAGGGGGGGGGAGAGGGGGTGCTCTGGCGTCTTTCTAAGAGAAAGCAAGGAAATCCAAGGTTCGAAGAAAACCACGGAAAACTCCGAACGATTAGGCTGACGGGCGTGATTGGAATCGAAACCAGCACCTCTCGTCTACGAGCTTTGAGAGCAGAACCTCTCGGCCACTGGTGGGGCAGTTTTAAAGAGGAACTACGAATGTCACGCTTGGACGAAAGAGCGGCATGGTGGGAGGGGTGAGTGCCATTGTCCCTTCTGTATTTGAAATTTAATTAACTAAAATTTCTTTTTTTTTTTTGACAGATTTAGAAAAACACAGTAAAATTTATTCTTTTCGGAAAACTTAAAATGAAAAACTAAATAAGACATTTTCAGAAAGGGGTGGGGAAACTGGGGGCCCATTGCCCATCGTTAGATACTAAAATTTAACTAAAATATATTTTTGTGCGTGTTTGAATACGATTTTAAATATTAATGAAAGGGGTTTTGAAATAATTTGGAGATTTTTTTTAGGGGACAATTTTTGTTGATTGAAATTTTTGTATGCGTTAGAGTTTGAGGGAATACTTTTACTAGTGGTAATTTAAGAGAAATATATGAAAAATTTTAGGATAAAAAGGAGACTTTGAAATAATTTCGTGATTATTATTTTCTTTATAGAGGGATTTTCTGAGATTGAATTTTTTGAGCGTGTTAGAGTTGTGGTGAATTATTGTTCCTGGTTATAATTTTAGAAAAAATTGTGACAAATTTAAGGTCAAAAAGGGCTTCGAAATAACTTCGTGATTTGTTTTTCTTTTTAGGCGGAATTTTCTGAGATTAAAATTTTTGAGCGTGTTAGAGGTAATGTTACTTATAATATAATTTCAGAAGTTAAAAAATTTTTATTGTACCGATGGAAGACGTTAGATTTCCGTGTATTATCTAAAATATTAATTTAGAAATTTATTAAAGTTATTAATGAGGAAACACAGGCATATCAAAATATTAGATACCATAATGTGCAATAATAAAACTTTATAAAACTTTCAAGTAAAACCTCCATATTACCTGCATCAGAAACAGTTTTCATTTTCACTGAAAATATCTCAAGCGATTTCACGAAAATTTTCTAAGTCATTGAAGATAATTTGGAGGTGATAACTTACAGAAATAAACCTGTATGAAATCTTTTAAAAAGCGGTATACTTCTCTTAAGAAAACCTTTAGTTTTCATTTCCCTTAAAGATACCCGCTGAAACCTTCAAAATGGCTGCAACATCTCAAAAATTTTAAAGGTTTTTCTCTGATTTTTTTACCTGGGTGGCTATTGATGCTTTAAATTGGGCGACCATCAGACCTTCAATTTCAAGAGAGATGGCCACATGAAATCGAGAAGAGATGGCCGCCATTAATCAATATTTCAAAATTATACTTAGTGATGATTATAACTAAATTTAAAATAAATATATAACTATTACGTTTATAAGTATATTTAATTGATATAATTATTTAAATTTTAACTAATATAAATACTTTAATAATAATAATAATAATAATAAAATAAGATCTAACGGTTTATTTGTTTCAGAAAATACTGAAAAATGTCGAAAACTTTCATAACAGAAATTCAGAAAGTTGATAAGTAAACTAAATTGACGTAATAAACCTACAATTAACGCGAGAAAACAAAATACATTTAAATTATCAGATTCTACAGATTGCGATTAAATATAATTGGATTAGGATCACTGTGTTGGTTGTGCAAAACAATATAGCATCACATCCAAAAAGAATGTCTGGATACAATGCATAAGGTACCTGAAGTGGTTCCATGAAACGTGTACAAATTATCAAGACTTTTGCCAAGCATGTGGCAAGATTTTACGAAAAGTGAAGTATTGAAATTATACTTCAAATTTTGTTTATTCGAGATTTCTTCACTCATTTTCCATCATATAACTGCATCTTTACAAATTGCTATATGTTTTTCATGATTAACTATATGAAACGTGTTATTTTTTTTGCTATTTAAATTAACTTTTTCTTTCCTGCATTGGATGGCCATCTCTCCTCGGCTTTAAGGAGAGATGGCCATCTGCTATTTAAATTTCAATTTCGTTTAACACTTTTGTTTTCAATGTTTAATTATTTTTTGCCTAAAATATTATGAGTATATGTATAAGAAATTCAAATATGCCTCAATATTTCTTGTATTTGCATTCTAAGAATGTTTATTTCAATCTTTAAAAACTATGGCCATCTATCCTAGAGTTTATCCTACATATAAGCATTTTGATATTTTAAAACGATTATAAAATCATTCATCATTTTATATCATTGAGCAAAATTTTATTCACATTAGTTAATTTTCAAAGAGTAGTGTATCTACGCGCATTGGTGGTAGAGGGATGAAATTACGCTCTACCTCCTCTTACCTACTCTACTATTCTACTCTATTACACTACTATTCTTAATTCAAGAAGAAAAATACTGGGTTTAGCTTTACTCGTGGTTCCATGCAAAAACACAAGATATGGTAAAGTTCCCAATTTGCAAGAAAATGAAAAAAAAAAACCTCTATTAATACTTTGTTTTGTATATAACATCGATACATTAAGCTAGAATTCTTTTAATGATTTTCCCTCCACAATAACAACTGTTCAAATAATGCAATAGAAGAAACATTGAACAATTCGAATTCAGAAGGTATGAATTCATATGCATAAAACTTATAGCCATGTTATGTGAAAAAAAAGAGTCATTTTTTGTATCATGTAATTCATTACTATTTTGGATATAAATTACTAAAAATCCGAAATTTATAAATTTCGATTGTTTCCTTTTTTCCCATTTCATTTTAAGAAACTCTTTAAAAACCCCCAATCTTTCTAACCTGTGACATTTGAAAATTCAAGTACACTGACTTAAATAAAGAATAAAACTTTATGGTTTATTGTTTGGAGGAATAAAAAAATTGTTTATTGAGGATAAACTGTTAAACATCTGCAGCAAACTGTCCATGGATGCAATCGTTGCTGTAAATAACAGTTACTGGACCACGTAAAGCGTCCTTATTGGTCAGGACAGCTTAAAATTACTGTTTAGGGACCGTTATCTATAAGAACAGTAGAATGACTGGACAACTTGATGGAAATTTGTACAGTGTACACTCTCAAATAATCCGTTTTTGACACATATTTTACCGGTGATCATATTTCGTTAAAATACGAAAATTCCGCTTTGATTTGCCTATTTCCCCTCAACACACAGGAAATGCACCCAAACTTACGAATTACCTTATGTCATCCAAGTTAAAGCTACATTTTCGTCAAATCACAGGGGTGTTCTGGAAAATGTGTTTCTTCGAACTTTTACGCATTGAAATCGAAATTTTTTAAGTACGTCCCTTTTCTCGATAAAGCTAAAAAAAATTGCGAACCTAAGCACAAAATTTACTTAAAATAATCGGTCTGAAGTTGGAAAATTCTTCAAATAGCTGAACACTTTATCCAAACAACAGAAATGTTTCGGAAACTTGCTGACTGTACATTTTACATTTTTCACGAAATTTCTTACAGTCTGTAAATTAGCAAAAATTATGCAGGGTGCTTTAAAAACAGCTGAGGTTTTTGAAATTGAAAATAAAGCATGCAAATGGTCACAGTTGATAAAGTTATTCTTTCAAGATATTGACGAGTTATATCTGGAACCTCATCACTTTGCTTCTTTGTTTTAGTACCAAATTTCATCGACACTGCCCTGTCTCAGAACTGAAAGAAAGTTCAAACAAATGGTTGGACGGATATAATTTTATTCAGATTTTAACCTTCATTCTGTTTTGCTGAAATCTGAAAATAAAGTTGATTTTTAAATGGCAAGGTTATTTTGAGTACTTTTAGAATTTTGGAGAGTGCAGCTCCATCTGTCGGTGACATTTGTTACTAAAGCAATTTAGAACGCTAAAGAAATTCTCGACTTCAAACATTAATCTTAAGCAAAACTTTAACAGCTGTCATTGTTTCCTTAATATTCAATTTTCTGGATTTTCCCGTCAGTCCATTTAATGACATCCTGTAAATTTCATTTAACCCTTTCGGGTTCAAACTATTTTTCAATTTTGAGAAAGAATTGCTTTTACTTTCATACCGGCTGGGAAACTATCTGGCGTTTTATGAGTACGTGAACTCTAGCTTTCAAGAGATCTATTAGCGGATTTGGTAGTGCATAGACCCTCTTACGGTTCGCCTTTCACTTTACGTGATAACCGTAAAGGTCACAAAGAGCAAGTTGAGAAGTGTGTAAAAATCCACTACTTTCATTTTTTTTAATTATTTTGTAGATCTCATTCCTGTGTTCAAGGTTTCGAACTCTGTTCGAAACTTTTATTTTTTTACTTAGAAATTTTTCTAAGTTTTACACGTACCATAAAATAGGACGAGTTGCGGCGCCTTGGCGTGGCCACCCGGCTCCTCGACGTAGGAGAAGCGTTGAGGCTAAGTCCGTCTCGTCGTCCCGGTCTTTTTTAAATTCCGGGAAGCCAGAGTAGCCAGTAGTGGTAGTGCGACCTGTCAAGGAGCTTAAAGGATTTGAGTTAAGGAGTTGGGATATAGTTAAAATGGCTACTAATGATAGTAGCCAATTAGTGGACCTTGATGAGTCCACATTGAGTTCGGACCGAAGGCTGGCCGCCAAAGATTTAATTGGTAAATTAAAAGTGCAGATAATGGCGGTCGTGCCAGGCAGAACTCAAAAAGATAAGACGCAGCTGACGGCGATTAATGCAGATCTAGACGATGTCTACGAGCTGTTCGTTGAGCATGCTCTGGAGTTGGCTAAGGCCAAGCATGAAATAGAGGGCTTAAAAGTACAAGTGGCTGAGCGGGACCAGCGAACCACGTTCGCGGACGTCACTCGGACGTCGGTTCCGGAAGAAACAAAGTGTGGACACATGAAAAGTAAGCGTTCGGTTGGGAGTGGTAGGAAGACCCGTGCCGCAGGTCCGTCCACAGACCATGTCCTTCTGATCTATCCAAGAGATGGAAAGGAGGGATGCAGGTCTGTTGAAAAGAGAGTGGTGGAGGCCATAAAGCCTGTCGAGCTTGGAGTAGAAGTCCTCGGGAAAAGGCCGACCCGCTCAGGAGGCCTGTTGGTACGCCTCAGCTCCCATAGTGACGCTGAAATTCTGGAGAAGGCTGTGAAGGAGGCGGAGGGGCTGAAGGAGACAGTGCAATGCTCTGTTCCGAAGCTCCGACGCCCCCGGATCGTTATTTTTGATGTTCCTAGTGACATCGAAGGGAGTGAAGTGATCGCAGCTGCTGCAGAGCAGGCTGGTGTGGAGGCGGATACCATGTCAGTTAAGTTCTCGATGAAGGGACGAGAACTGAATAATTGGGTGCTGGAATGTGCCCCTTCTGCCTTCCACCGGCTATTAGATTTACGCCGGCTTGTCATTGGATGGTCCAGGTCGAAGATAAGCGAGCACCTACGTGCTACGCAATGTTATAAATGTGGTCGATACGGCCACATCAGTTCGTCTTGCAAAAATAAGGAGGTCTGCCTGGAATGTGGGAGCGCCATGCATAAGGCGGGTAAGTGTAAAACCTTGTCCTGCCTTAATTGCAAAGTGGTAAACAAGTTTTACCCGGAACATCAAAGAGCAAATCTAGATCATTCTGCTCTCGACCCCCTTTGTCCTACACGTGCCTTGGAGTTGAGCCGTTTACAACGGAGAGTTGACTATGGTTAAGTTGACCATTGGGCAACAGAATGTGAGCAAATCCATAACGACTATGAACACTTTACAGAAGGATCTCGATGACTATGACATTTTGTGTCTTCAGGAGCCGTACATCCTGGGGAACGGGAAGTTGGGTGGACTTCCCGATGATGTAGTGGCCCATTACTCGTTGAAGCGGTGTAGAGCCGCCATAGCCGTTATAAATAAATCTCTCCCGGTCATGGAGATTTTGACGGCAAGTAATGTGGTTGCAGTGTCAGTGGACCTCGGCCCTGAAGTTTCTATTCTGATTGTATCAGTTTATATTCCGCCCAGGGGCGAGATCTCTGTGGAGCTGGACGTGGTCAAGGATTTGCTTGATAGAAACACAAGTAAGTCAGTACTTGTAGTTGGGGATTTTAACTCTAAGAGCACGGTGTGGGGCAATTCGTTGCAGACGTCTGATGCCCGTGGAGACCAGGTTGTGGAGTTTTGTTTGGAGAACGACCTGCTTATAATGAATGATCCTCTCAGTGAAGAGACATTCAGGAATGCCAATGGCTCGAGCTGGATTGATCTAGCTCTTGGGCGGTTTGTTGATCCCACGAGAGTGCTTGCTTGGCAATTGGAGCCTCGTGAGTCGAGCACCCAACATAGGCGAATAAGGACGGTTCTTTCCACGAAGATGCCGTCTCCCCGGCCCAAATACCGGGTGAAAGTGAAGGATCTGAACCTGCGAGACTTTTGAGTGGCCCTGTCTCATGAGATAGGGAGCATGTCTATCGACTGGCTAAATGGGAAGTCTGTCGACGAATGTGTCGATTCCCTGACTGAGATCCTTCAAGGACTCAGTAATTCATGCAGTAAGAAAAGGAGTGTTAAGAAAAGAGCTGTTCCGTGGTGGAACTCCGATTTGACCGTTGAACGTAAGATGGTCCAGGCGGCACGCCGCAGGTACCAAAGATGTGGGGATGTGGAATTAAAAAAGGAGTATGATATTTTGTATCGTAAACTCCAAGGTAGATTTCGGCGGTCGGTCCGAAGGGCTAAATGGGTCCACTATCGTACGATTCTTGAAGATATCGATCAAAGCAACCCGTTTGGCCCGCATTTTGACTGGTCACGGGGTCGATCTTCTAATCGACTCAAACTTTGTGGAGTCGAGACACGGTCCGGGAGTAAAACTGCGGATTACAGCTCGACAGTTGAGGAGTTACTGCAATACCATTTTCCTAGAGAAAATGGAGTAAACCGCCTTGTTCGAAACATCACTGGGGAGTCGGCACATAGCCTCGGAGACGACGACCCGGAATTCACTCAAAAGGAGGTCGAGTCAGTGTTCAAGGTTTTGAACAAAGGAAAGGCTCCGGGCCTGGATGGTTTGCCTCTCGAAGTGATAGAAATGCTCTTCAGGGCCAACCAACCCCTATTCATAGGACTACTGAATAAATGCCTCAGAGAAGGCGTCTTTCC
Source organism: Maratus speciosus (assembly GCA_963932465.1). Taxonomy (NCBI): domain Eukaryota; kingdom Metazoa; phylum Arthropoda; class Arachnida; order Araneae; family Salticidae; genus Maratus; species Maratus speciosus. The sequence goes on along the minus strand of OZ010796.1, from coordinate 168,124,014 downwards.
ATCATCGTGGAAAAAGGCAGATTTAGTCCTTTTCAACAAAGTGGGCAAGGATCGTTCGGCTCCTAGTTCATATCGTCCGATATGTTTATTGCCGGCTTGGTCAAAAGTGTTGGATAAATTGGTGACCAATAGGCTCACTTTTCATGCCAGGTCCCATAACTTCCTTCACAGAAACCAATTTGGTTTCATGGCTGGTGTCGGAACGGAGAACGCACTCCATGAAATGCGTACGACAGTAAGAGACTGTCATAATCGGGACAAAGATTGTTGTCTCGTCATGTTGGACGTAAAAGGGGCTTTTAACAACTTGTGGTGGCCGTCGATCTTTAAAGCCCTAATAAGAATGGGGTGCCCGCGTAACTTATTCAATCTAGTGAGGAGCTTTCTGTCTGCGAGGAGGGCTATATTTCGAACCGATATTCGGGCCTACGAGCATGAGTACAATGTTGGGTGTCCGCAGGGCTCTAATTCCGGGCCCTTCTTTTGGAACTTGGTCGCCAACGCACTCCTTGAGCTGGATTTGGGGCGTTTTGTGAAGTTGATAGCCTACGCAGACGACTTTGGGCTTCTGATTGAAGCCCCAAACGCTTACCAGTGTGGTAGGCGCGCTGATGTGGCACTCGCAAGAATAGCGCAGTGGGCAAGGGAGCACAGGCTCATTTTCTCTCCGGAGAAAACAACCTCCATTTATTTTCGTAAGATGAGACGTAGAGGGAGGAGGGCAAACCCGCGGGCCCCTCCCCGTATCCACTTTCTTGGAAAGTCGATACAGCCAGTGAAGCAGGCCCGATACTTAGGTGTCGTGGTCGATGAAAAGTTGAATGGCTTGGGACACGTTGCGTACATTAAGGAATCGATCGCTAATTATGTTAGGTCACTACACTCGCTCAGTCGGCGGGACTGGGATCTAAGAGGAGAAGTTCTGAAAAAACTTTATAAGTTGGGAATTGAGAGACTTGCAACATATGCCTGTAGTTTCTGGTGGACGGGTACGAAGTGCATGCGCGACAGACTGGTCTCGGCTCAGAGACCGGCACTTCTTTCCATTACCCGATGTTTCCGTACAACAAGTACGGCATCGGTGCAGGTACTGGCGGGTGCTCTTCCACTGGACTTGCAGGTCGAGAAGGAGAGTCTTCTCGCGCGGTCTCTCAGGCTAAATGAGGATCTTAATTATGGTCCGATTCATTTTAGTGCAGATGAAATACAAAGAGATGTTGTCAGGTTCAGAACGCATCCCTCGAGGGCTCTGGCCATTGACTGGGTTGAGGCTCCTCAGAACATCGAGGAGTTTGACCTTTCAAGAGTGACGGTCTACACAGACGGCTCTAAAACAGACCAAGGTGTCGGGTCTGGTGTAGCGATATTCGATCATGGTGTCTTGGTTGCGGAGAGGTCATACGGCCTCCCGCCGTACGCAACGGTGTTTCAGGCGGAGTTGACTGCAATTTTGCGGGGGTTGGAGCTGTGCGGCTCACTGTATGATAAATTCTCGGTGCTCAGCGATTCAATGTCGTCGCTTGTGGCGCTGTCTAATCCAAATAGTAGAGATCCGCTCATTGCGGAGATCCACGAGGCGGGGGAGGATCTTGAGATTGATTGGTTTTGGGTCAAGGCTCATGTGGGAGTCCGAGGCAACGAAGCTGCCGATACGCTCGCAAAGGCGGGTGCGGAGGTTGACGTTGTGAGTGCCCATGTTGATCTCGCACCTAGTGTAGTGAAGCACTTCCTGTCCAGGGAAATAGTGAGGACCTGGCAGGAGAGGTGGGAGAGGGAGACTCTAAGCCGGAGCGTCTACCGAATAATACCAAGGGTTTCGGAAGGACGAGCTTGGACTTCTCCATTACTAAACTGGGCGGTAACCGGACATGGCCCGTTCCCATATTACTACCGGAGATTTCGAGTGAAGCCTCTGCCTCGTGCGTGCCCATTTTGCACGTCCCCACGCCCAGCTACCAGTGAACACCTTATATTGGAGTGTGTAGGTACTCGGCCACTTAGAGACAAATACTGTCCGAGGCTCTCCCGAGCCTCAATTCGGAACTATTTCACGGTTCCGAAATTGAGACGGTCTCTCGAGACCCTTCTCAAGGTAATGGAACCTCACTTGTGGTAACATTACGACAGTGGTCTCTTCATGTTTCATGGGATGTGGTGAGATGTCGTTTGGTGGTGTTGATCGCTCGGCTGTGGTTAAATGAAATAGTTGATGTTGGGGAAAGAAGAAGGAAGAAAGAAGAAAGAAGATTGAAGAAGATGATGGCGATGTAAATAAACTCATTAAAATTTTATCCTTGATAGTCTAACATGTGTTTTGGCTGAAAGGTCGTGTATATATGTATATAGTGTGTAAATCCGCCCTCGTGCGGATCCCACCCATATCAAATGTGCTCTGTATGAAGAATAATAAAGTGGTGAAAATTTGGTAGTTGAGTTTTTATTTCACAGGGCACTAGCCCAATTTGAGGGTGGGGTCGACGAGCTAGGCAGGCCCTCCTTCAGGAGTCTCGGCTCTTGCTATGTGTTGATGAGTACCATGGATGCTGGCCCGTTGCAGGGTTAGAATGTGCCAATGTTCGTAGTCTGTCGTGACGGTGAGAGGTCAAAGTACTAAATAATTTAGGGAAGTGAAGTTGACCCACGCGGACGTGTGGGTCCGATACTCCCCAAAATTGTGCAATACCGGAAGGAAGCCTAAGGGGGGTCCCTTCCTTGGCTATCTCATATCCGGGTCTTGACCCGCCTACTCGGTGGGACGTGACACTCATGTCACGCGTCCTAAGGAAAGTAGCGACCCTTTGTGGGCGGGTCCGAACGCATATGAAAGATGGTCCCCTCGGTAGCGTGGACGCCGTGGTGGCCCTTTCCTGGTGCACCGTGTGATGATCAGCAGTGATCACGTACACGTACGTAGTTTGCTTTACTTTCATAATATTAACGGGGTCCGGGACATAAAAATCTTCAAATTTTGTAAAAAAAAAAATAAAATAAAATAAAAAAAACATTTTATTTCATTAAACATATCTCTGTTTCTCCCTGCTTAAAATGACTTGTAAATCAAGTTTCTAGCTTAAGGGGTCTCAGGACTCTTAAAGCTTTAACATTTTCGAAATTTTAATTTTTTTAGATGTTAAACTCCTATATTTTCTGAACATTTTGATATAATTTTTTCCTTGAAATTCCTATTAGAACTGAAGTTATGGCTTTTATATTTATACACGTTCAATAGCTGAAGCGTCGTTGCGGAAACTTTGAAGCCATTTTTCTCCAAATGACGTTTCTGGGCATAACGCGCACGATATCTCAAAAACTTATGAATATTTTTTCATGAAATTTTCAAAACATATGTTTCATGTTAGTCTGTATAAACTGAACCTAAAATTTCCTTTTTATTGTTCAAAACAATATTTTTTTAGGTGATTATACTGTTGAAATTTTCTTAATTTTGCATTAGTTAAATACAACTTTGTATTAAAAATATAAAAAAGATTTAAATACAAATTTATTTAGGTTCAGGGTAATTATTACAATCTGGAGTATAAGTAGGCACCAAAATTTTCATTCTAGTTGGAATACTTATTTTGTAATCGAGCGCGTAAGCTGTTATGCCGATTTTTTGCTCGTCAAATGTCTAACAGTTTGGAGCCCTCTGTAAATGCTAATTCTGCATGTTATAATTTTTTAAATACAAGAAATGAAAGAACATGCTTATATATTTTATTCCAATTAAAATTGTGTCTTAAAATTAAATACATTTTAAGATATTAAATGTTAAATATGGTCCTTTTTTTTTCTTTTTTTCCAATTTAAAGAGTCCTGGGACCCCTTAATTAGAACAAGAAATATTAATTTTTTCGTTTTGGTTTGTTTTCAAAATCTAGCTTTCAAGCAATGGATGTCATGGAAACGACTTCTTGTAAATATGAGTTTTTCTTAATGACGGGTTTTTTAACCATTTCGCGTATTTAACACGTTCACGCCGGCGCGGTGGGTCACATTCGTTGTCAAGTCTCCGGGTTTTGCACACCACTGTTATTTTAGAGAAAATGTTGTTCCTTTAAATCGCCCAATTGTTCTAATTAAATAAAACATCATTCTCTGTCTTAAAATTCTGGTATCCAAAAAGCCGGAGACTTGGCAGTTCTGAGACAGTCGAGTGTGACCCACCGCGCCGGCGTGAACGTGTTAAGCTCTTATAATTCAAGAACCGTTAAACATAAAGTGTTCAAATTGGAACATGTCTTTTTCAATTGTTTTACTTTAATTTTGATTTAGCATATTTGAAAAAAAAAATATTTACTTCTGAAAATATGATTTTTAAAAAAAAGGTGGCACCACATTTTTTTTAAATTTTTTCGTTAAATATTTTTAAATTTTTATAAATTAATATTATTAAAAATGCTGAATCAAAATTAAAACTTCTATATTTCTGTTTCTTTCAATAAAAATAAAATTGAAATTCTATAAAAAATATTTCGAGTTATAACAATTTTTAATTACCTTACTTTTTTAATAAATTTTCCGTTTAATTTTGTTTTAATTATGAGAAATGTTATCATGTGATTTTGATTTAAAAGGATATGGTTAACCATCACAAAAAAATTCAGAATTTTAACTCAACAAATAAAAAATATTGTAAAATGTGTCCCCCCCCCCCCTTTAATGTAGCTTTCAAATCGCAAAAATTAAGATTTACAGAAATTTTACAAATTTGCCATTTACTTAAATATAACGAATATAGTTATTTTGCAATTTATTCATAAAACAATAGGACAAGGAAGTATATTTGAAGAGGCCGTATTACATTAGGATAAAATAGACATAACAACTTTCGAGTACTGTTTTTATATTTTATCACAATTTATTCGTTCGGAAAAGTAACCCCTATTATTAATTTAAATAGTGAAACATATGAGGACGTGAGTTTTAAAAAACACTTTATCTGGAAAATCAAGTTTTTGGAAATCGCGAAATACCTCTGACTGTGTCCATTGGTTTTTATTGTAAACCGAGTTTTTACAATGGCAGAAATAGTTGATAAAACTAGTTTCTTATTCAAATTGTAGTGTTTTTTTTCGATGCAGGTTCACCAATAAAATACATGGATAGAGAAAACTCTACACTGTAAAAAAAAAATCTGTAAAATTACTAAAATTTTTCTAGGAAACTGGGATTCCTAGAACTTTTTATGTAACGGCAATAAACGGCAAAAATTCCTGTAACAGCGTCTGTTACAGGAATTTTTCTTGTTGCCGTTACATAAAAATTTCTAGGAATCCCAGTTTCCAAGAAAAATTGTAGTAACTTTACAGATTTTTTTTAACAGTGTATTTTTTAAATTTTGGATAACGCGAGTTTTGAAACCCACGTCCTCATATGTTTTAAATAAACGAATCGCAAGTGGCGTAAAGAAAATTAAGCAAACTTTATCGCTACTACTGAATCCGGAAACATAAATGGATTCATACTAATAAATGTCTATACTTATACATTCATTTCTATATGCAAATAATAATAAAAGTAGTTATTAATATCTTGAAAAGTGGAGGAAAACTTATTCCCCAAATTCCACAATGGCACCAGAATTTTGGAATAAAATTTGGATTTTAAAATGTGCACGAAGTAGTTCAGGGGAAATGTACATTTTACCCTGCAAAAGGTCGGGTAGAATATTTTATTTTTTTAAATTTGATTATACTGAGGCAAGCATGGAAAAACCAAGTTTTCCAGCAAAATTTCTTAAGGGTAAATTTTCTGTGGCCAAAAAACAAAATTTTGGGCCTTTTTTATATATATTTTAAATATCTCGAGACCGTAGTATATTATTTGTCAACTATAATATTAAAGAAGACAAAATTCTCTACAACTTTCATATTTACAACTTTTTTATGCACTCAATAGCAAACGCAGTACGCCATTTTCAAAATAAGACAATTTTTCCGATTTTCTTAAAAACCGTGAAAAACGAAGTTCTGTCCCGATTATTCAAATGTTTCCCACGGATTTAATCGTGTATGTCGACTTCTAAAAATTGGTAGCAATAAATTATGTATTTGTACACCCACGTCTTTATTTTAATCTCAACAGACATTTTATTTTCAATAAATTTATATAATTTTAAAAATAGCGCAGAATGTAGATGAATGAGACAATTTTCATATTTAGTCAGTAAATTTAAGTGTATACAATGTTAATTTCAAAGCATTATTTAAAAGAATATTTCAATATATAGTAACTTATTGGCACAATAGTTTCAATTAAGAAAGATTTCTTGTTTAATTTTAATAATTTTAATAATTTAATAATTTTTATAGTGCATAAGTATTTTTCCAGGGATCAATGGGATAGGTATGAAAATTTGAAAAAAACATATTATATTCCACACTACAATGGTATATTTTATTACAAATTATTGATAACATATGTTTTAATGTTTTAAAAACAGCAAACATTGGATTGTGGTTCCATAATTAAGGGGGGGGGGGGACAAAAAATAAATATATTTTATGTAAAAAATACTTTTACTTTATAAAATAGCAACAATAAAAATGACAACAGATTATTTCGCTAACTAATGTTATGTATTTATTTCTTGTAAAATTTAAAAATTCTGTCAATAAAATATTTGAGAACACTAACTAGTTTTAGAAAAATATTTAAAGTTTAGTTTTAATAAATATTGCCAAAAAAATTCCACTTATATCAATAAATATAACAAGAGGTTATATCATTTTAGCATGCAAAAATATGTAAAACTTTAGGATTATCCATTAATTGCTTTAAAGCTCAAACAGAAAAACTTATTTTAGTTGTTGAAAAATACATTTTGTGGAATATTCTAATCCTCTGTAACATGTACTGCTTTGAAACTACATCCGTTTAATGATCTCAGTGATACCATTTATCAAATGAAATTTATTTATGATTGCAGACGATGTAAATATTTTTGTTTTCTCATTGATCCCCTGTCTCATTCAACTCCACTTTCCCTACACAATAAAAAAAGATACGTAATATGACTGCGTAAGCTAAATAAAAAAAATTATTTTAATTATAATAATTTCTACAGGGCTATTTAACAATATTTTATTCAATTTGAGACACTGTTGTAGGATTATTAGCATCCCGTTTCAAAGTAATATCCTTATCCTGAATAAAAGAGATATCTGGATTATGTTCACCTAGATCTATAAAGACGAAAAAGTACAAAAGTACAACATTAGATATTGATCTCAGTCATCCCATGACAAATATATATATATATATATATTTAAAAGTAATAAAATGCAAGCGAAATATTTGTCAAGAACGCTCCCATAGGTTTAATATTACGTTGCGAATGTCTTCGTGCTGAATAATTTAGTTTCATAATTCATATAACTTATGATTTTAAACGCCTCAGCTACCGTAAAATATTTGAAAAGGAAATCTGATTATAAGGAATCCGGCCTTTAAAGAAAATATTATATATTTTTAAAAAGAAAGAATATGAAGATTTATACCTGCTAACATGGAAATCTGTTTAAAGCGGAATATATTTCGATTTTCAAGGTTTTAATGAAACAATATTTGGCAAAGCTGATTACGTCGTTCAGCATTACGTATTTAATGATTACAGACTTCAAATTTTCAAAATCCGGTTATTAAAGGTTTATTAAAATTCTCGTGGTATATTTTCTTTTAAAGGGGGTGGGGAAATCCATGTTTGCCACGGGTACAAAAAAGGGTAGTTTGAACCCTGAAATACATAATTTACTGCAAACAATGCATAAAAGTTGACATACACGATTAAATCCATGGGAAATCCGGGGCAGAACTACTTTTTTCACGGTTTTTAAGAAAATTGAAGAAAATGTCCTGTTTTTGAAAGGGCGTACTGCGCTTCCTATTGAGTTTATAAAAAAGTTGTAAATATGAGAGTTGTAGAGAATTTTGTCTTCTTTAATATTGTAATTGATAAATAATATGCTACAACAACGAGTCTCGAGATATTTAAAAATAAAAAAAAGAGAAATGCCCAGCTAAACTGATGGCATTGAGCTCACAGGCTATTCACACTAATTGTATATCATACTCTTATTTTAAAGAATAATGCCCCTCAAAAAAATAAGTGAAGGGGAATTAGCCCCCGTTTCACTCTTTATACTTAACCAGTGAACCTCCAAATCTAATCAGGGAAGCTCCTTATCATAATAAACCGGTATACCAAATTTGGAGCAAATCGCATAATCCTGCAAAAAAAACCCATTTATCTAAATTAAGGGGGTGGACTAGCCCCCCCCCTTTTATCCTTACCCAATGAATCCCCAAAACGAATCAGGGAAGCTCCTTAACATAATAAACAGGTATACCAAATTTGGAGCAAAGCGAATAATTATGCATGAAAAAACCGTTTATATAAATTAAGGGGGGGGGGCTAGCCACCCTTCCACCTTTATCCTTAACCAATGGACCCACAAAACTAATCAGGGAAGTTACTTAACATAATAAACCGGTATACCAACTTCGGAGCAAATCGAATCATTCTGCATGAAAAACCCATTTATCTAATTTAAGAGGGGCGGGCTAACCTCCCTTTTACCCCTTTATCCTTAACCAATGAACCCCCAAAACTAATCAGGGAAGTTCCTTAACCTAATAAACCGGTATACCAAATTCGGAGCAAATCGAATCATTCTGCATGGAAAACCCAATTATCTGAATTAAGGGGGTGGACTAGCCCCCCTTTTCCCCTTTTATTCTTAACCAATGAAACCCCAAAACTAATCAGGGTAATTCCTTAACCTAATTAACCGGTATACCAAATTCGGAGCAAATCGAATCATTCTGCATGGAAAACCCAATTATCTGAATTAAGGGGGTGGACTAACCCCCTTTTTCCCCCTTTATCCTTAACCAATGAACCTCCAAAACAAATCAGGGAAGTTCCTTAACATAATAAACCGGTATACCAAATACGGAGCAAATCGAATGATTCTGCACGAAAAAACCATTTATCTGAATTAAGGGGGTGGACTAACCCCGTTTTTCCCCCTTTATCCTTAACCAATGAACTCCCAAAACTAATCAGGGAAGTTCCTTAACATAATAAACCGGTATACCAAATACGGAGCAAATCGAATGATTCTGCACGAAAAAACCATTTATCTGAATTAAGGGGGTGGACTAACCCCGTTTTTCCCCCTTTATCCTTAACCAATGAACTCCCAAAACTAATCAGGGAAGTTCCTTAACATAATAAACCGGTACACCAAATTCGGGGCAAATCGAATGATTCTGCATGAAAAACCCAATTATCTGAATTAAGGGGGTGGACTAAGCCCCCTTTCCCCCTTTATCCTTAACCAATGAACCTCCAAAACTATTCAGGGAAGTTCCTTAACATAATAAACCGGTATACTAAATTCGGAGAAAATTGAATCATTCTGCATGAAAAACCCATTTATCTGAATTAAGGGGTTGGACTAACCCCGTTTTCCCCCCTTTATCCTTAACCAATGAACTCCCAAAACTAATCAGGGAAGCGCCTTAACCTAATAAACTGGTATACCAAATTCGGAGCAAATCGAATCATTCTGCATGAAAAACCCATTTATCTGAATAAAGAGGGGTGGACTAACCCCGTTTTTCCCCCTTTATCCTTAACCAATGAACTCCCAAAACTAATCAGGGAAGTTCCTTAACATAATAAACCGGTATACCAAATTCGGGGCAAATCGAATGATTCTGCATGAAAAACCCAATTATCTGAATTGAGGGGTGTGGACTAACCCCGTTTTTCCCCCTTTATCCTGAACCAATGAACTCCCAAAACTAATCAGGGAAGCGCCTTAACCTAATAAACTGGTATACCAAATTCGGAGCAAATCGAATCATTCTGCATGAAAAACCCATTTATCTGACTAAAGAGGGGTGGACTAACCCCCCTTTTCCCCCTTAATCCTTAACCAATGAACCTCCAAAACTATTCAGGGAAGTTCCTTAACATAATAAACCGGTATACCAAATTCGGAGAAAATTGAATCATTCTGCATGAAAAACCCATTTATCTGAATTAAGGGGTTGGACTAAACCCGTTTCCCCCCCTTTAGCCTTAACCAATGAACTCCCAAAACTAATCAGGGAAGCGCCTTAACCTAATAAACTGGTATACCAAATTCGGAGCAAATCGAATCATTCTGCATGAAAAACCCATTTATCTGAATAAAGAGGGGTGGACTAACCCCCCTTTTCCCCCTTTATCCTTAACCAATGAACCCCCAAAACTAATCAGGGAAGTTCCTTAACATAATAAACCGGTATACCCAATACGGAGCAAATCGAATGTTTCTGCATGAAAAACCCATTTATCTGAATTAAGGGGGGTGGACTAACCCCGTTTCCCCCCCCTTTATCCTTAACCAATGAACTCCCAAAACTAATCAGGGCAGTTCCTTAACATAATAAACCGGTATACCAAATTCGGGGCAAATCGAATGATTCTGCATGAAAAACCCAATTATCTGAATTAAGGGGGTGGACTAACCCCCCTTTTCCCCCTTTATCCTTAACCAAGGAACCTCCAAAACTATTCAGGGAAGTTCCTTAACATAATAAACCGGTATACCAAATTCGGAGAAAATCGAATCATTCTGCATGAAAAACCCATTTATCTGAATTAAGGGGTTGGACTAACCCCGTTTTTCCCCCTTTATCCTTAACCAATGAACTCCCAAAACTAATCAGGGAAGCGCCTCATCACAATGAACCTAGGAAAAAATTTTGAAGCAAATCGGATGTTTCTATCAAGAGTTATCGCGTTACGTAAATACGTACGTACGTACATACATGCATACGTACATACATACATACATACATACATACATACATACAGAGCGGGCGGGCACATTAGCTCTCAGGCTTTGATAGCCTGTGAGCTAAAAATCGAAAAAAGGCCCAAAATTTTGTTGTTTTTGGCCACAGAAAATTTAGCCTTAAGAAATTTTGTTAGAAATTCTAGTTTTTGACATGCTTGCCTCAGTTTAAACAAATTAAAAAAATAAAATCTTCTCCCCGACCTTTTGCAAGGTAACCATCTTTTGGTACATTTCCCCTGGACTAAAGAAAAGCTTTGACTTATTTTCAAATAAAAATGTCGTAATTCCTCTTCTCTGTAAGAAAAAAAAAAAATCTGTAAAGTTACTAAAGTTTTTCTAAAAAACTGAGATTCCTAGATCTTTTTATGTAACTGCAACAACAAAAAATCCTGTAACAGCGACTGTTACAGGAATTTTTGTTGTTGCCGTTATATAAAAAGTTATAGGAATCCCAGTTTCCTAGAAAAACTTTAATAACTTTGCAGATTTTTTTTTACAGTTTTGTCAGTTAATCATTTCAATATTGTAGAAAGAGAATAACTTTTCCCCTGAAAATGTTAAGACATAATAATAATCAATGGAATAAATTGTCCTAATAATAGAACACCACACGTTAATTGGTTAAGTGCAAATTTAAAAGCTTTTACAGGTTTGACAACTTTTTATTCCATGTTCTTGTTGTTCCTCTCAGCCCATTTCCTGCAAGTCAAATTTAACACAATGCTGACGGGAGACGCTAATTCAAGTCTTCTGGACATGGCGGTACTTTTGCATTTTATGTATTACATTATTTCTAATAAAACATACACAAAATTCTTATTTTTAAAAAACAATAACTATCCGTCATCGATTTGTAAATATTTAATTGAATAAATTGGTTGTATTTTTAAAAGTTTCCAAATATATTTACAGCTTTTTTGTTTTATTTTTTCCCATAAGTAATTAAGTTTATAATATTCTAATCATAAAAAGGATTATTAGTGGAACGCGAAACGGAAAAATAAAAATACTCTTTCTTTGCATTACATTTCATATTTGCTCGTGTGATTTTTCACAATGCGTATATTTGGTACATATTTTGTAGAAAAAAATAGAATAATTTTTGCGTGAAGAATGAACAGGGATTTTACATCGTTGAAATTGGAACTTATATAACTACATTTCATGCAAAATTCCATTATTTTTTATGTTTTTAAAAGCGAGGTTTAAACTAGATTTTGCGGTTTTTGTAAAGCAGTATCTTGATGTGTTTTACATGCCCTATTTTAACTTTCAATAATACAGGAACATTTTTCTAAACGATATTATTATGACGTCAATGCTGTTATATATGAAGGCAGATATAATGTTTTAGATTTAATATATATATATACAAAATATCCCCATGCACGTTATAAAGCTCAATTTCAAAACCTTACAAAATATATTTAATTTAATAACATTTTTTTATCTGTGTTGAAATGTTTGTACAGCTTATGTATATTTTAAATGTTAGAAAATTACATTTTATACATTTGAAATATTCAAATAAAACAATAATGAGTTGACGAATAAGTAATTGCAGTTCATTTTGCTTGTATTTTCGTTTCACCTTCCTTCTTAATTTTAAAATTTTTAAATGGAATTCGATGTTATGAAAGAAGAGAATTTAAATATTTTTCAAATGTAAAATAAAATATTTCAAATCAAACACGAAACACGACAGAAACAATCACGTTTGGTCATTTACGAATTTTTTCTAACGTTAAAAAAATTCGATCTGTGAAAGAAATCGATTGGTTATTTCTTTATTGACGAGAAGCAATCGTCCAAACAAGTTTTCAACGCAGTCCAACTTGCGCAGTCTAACTGCGTGGAACTTGTCCAAACAAGTTCCACGCAAGGTTCGTATACCTCAGGGTATTCGGGGGATTTTAGGAGTTTGAATACGAGAAATTTTGTAAAGTAATACGCGCTATATTTAAACATAGACTTGTTTTTAATAAGGTTCCTGTACCCAATATGGACACCCTAACGAAAATTGATTTTTTTCAGCCTCCTGTACACGTCATTACTCCAAAAATATATGACCACTATCCCTGGGCTGTTGACTATCATTATTAAAATTAGTGACCTTGTAATTATTCTGGTTTAATTTTAATGATAAAAGCAAAAAATGTTTGCAAGTGTCCATATAAGGAACCACCTGTCCCTATTATGGACATGAATGGCTATATTAGGGACAGATGGCTTCTTATTGACCTACTACACAGGGTGTATGGAAGAGCCACTATTCCAAGGGATTTTAGGGGAGAGGGGATAAAAGAAATATATCTTAAAGTATTGTGGGGTAAAGGGGGGCACAGTAAATACTTCTTCTATCTTCAGAACATGGTCTTCAGAAGGGAGGAGGGGGTCATTTTCGGTTGTGGCCCTTCGAAGACCCATGCAAAGCACTTCAGTTACTGCAAAATATTATGAAATAATATAGTTGTTTTTGCTTAGCTTTGTTGCATCTGTCTGCAGAATTTACATCTGTTCTTACTCAGTCCTCACAGGATTGACAAATAAAAACTTCTTCATCATGGGCGGTAAGTCCCTCACAGTCCTCATTGACATATCTGCCGCTTGTCTGCAACAGAATCAATACTGCATAACAAGCAGTACCAGCTCTCCTTTGCTGAGGAAGTCATACCGCTGGTACCTGCGATTTCACCAATAGATACCCTACTGAGTGGAGGCTCCTTTTGATTTTTCTGCAAGGGCTTTCTGGAGAATTTTTTTTTTCTCGGAGGAGGTTTTTTGGAGGATTATTCAGATGACATTAAAGAGATATTTTACAAATTTGTGAATCTGAAGATTCACTTGCTGTATTTCCAAAGTGGACATAATGTGTCCATATTGGGAATCGGGCAGAGTTTTACTAAATCTTATAATAAATAAACAAAGAAAACATTTTTAAGCAATATATGCAATAGCAATTGAAAATATGCTTTATAAGCTTTCTAAAACACTCCAATTTTTAATATTTAAAGTAATTTTACCATATCTAATAAGAATTTAAACTTACCTGTAATTAAGATCAGCACACCACGAAACAACAAGTTTACTTCCAAATGGCGAACAGCGCGCTTTTTTGCATTTTCCAGGATTAATTATCTTTTCAACTGCTTTTCTTCACGGACATGTAACGCCGTCTCTCGATCAAAATTGTTACTTTTAAGATATTAGGGGTGTCCATATTGAGAACACTGTCCATATTAGGTACAAATACCTTAAATAAACCAAATATTTCTTTACAAAAAATCTGGCATACTTCGCCTGAGCCCTGCTGCAACACTCCCTTGTAAAATTTTAAAACGCTTCCTAGAACTCGGAAATAGAGGTTACATGTCTTCCATTAACCATTGTAGACTGTTATATAATATACCGGGTGTCCCAAAAAGGACTGACTGATTTTAAAATTCAATAACTTGCAAACGGTGACAGATATTTAAAAAATTCTTGCAGGAGGGTTATGCATAAGGTCAAAAGTTTTATTACAGTGATTTTCGATTTTAGTTCGAATTACAAACAATAGATGGCGCTGTAAGCAATAGTCGCTAAATACAGGCTCGGTTTCTGGTCCTTTCTCTTGTTCCATGCTGAAAAAGGAGATGGAAATGTATTATCCGGGCCACGAAGTACCAAAAATCGAGCCTGAATTCAGCGTCTATTGATCGCAGCGCCATCTATTATTTGTAATTCGAACTAAAATTAAAAATCACTGTAAAAAAACTTTTGACCTTATGCATAACCCTCCTGCAAGAATTTTTTAAATATCTGTCACCGTTTGCAAGTTATTGAATTTTAAAATCAGTCAGTCCTTTTTGGGACACCCGGTATTTAGCTCATTGTTATTGCGTAGGAGAAATGCAAAATAGATTAATTTAGCATACTTTCATGACACTGAATATTTAGAAAATTTGTCATCTTCAGTGTTACGCTTAAAAAAAAATTCTATTTAGTCCTCATTTTTGTGTTTATGATAAAACGCATTTCAGAAAAGATATCTCACTCAGTTTTGATTATAGGCATGTAATGAATTCATGACACGGCAGCACATAATGAATAATTTAATATTTCCATATTTTTCTCTCTATAAATGCTTGGTATTTCCTTTATAACTTATTTTATATGTTTATAATTAACTACGCATCTATGTTAAATTTCTTTCGCTAGTTCTTCGATAATGTTTTATAAAACTGAAATGAATCACATAAACACTGATAATGCTAGCAAGACAAATTTATGAAAGAGCCGAGAAGAAGAACGTGTATTAGATATGCTTCAATAGATCCGTCTCTTACAAAATTCGCGACTACATGGTACTTTGGGAAATAGGGCATCGGCTTCAGTCAAGATGTAGTGTGTTAGAATACCGATTCAGGCATGAACATTGAGTAGTCAGTCGGAATCCGCTGCAAAAAACTAAGGAAAACGGCTGGTATCGACTAAGTATTTAATAAAATACTGAATCGATTTCAAAGTTTCCTTTAATTGTTTTAATATTATAATTATTTATATTTTAATCCCTTAATTTTTCTACGAATTCAACACGTTTATGATGATGTTAATTTTTAATGGAAAACACCTAGAATTGTTTGTTTTGAAATCGTGCAACTATTGAATTTGAGTTCTTTGTTCTTGTTGCGGAACGGTCAATTTATAGCTCAGCTACTGCCAAAACTATGTGAGTGATAACAGAAAGTAAGTTCCACAGTGCAATAAAACGTAAAGAAACAAAATACTTTATTAGGTAGCTTTCTTTACAAAAAAGCTACCTATTGCAGCCGTTCGGAGGAAAGCGATTTCAAAAAATTTTGGTATATTTTCATCGATCATGACCCCCAGACCCCGAAACCACCCTCCGTTCAAAATTGATATATATATATATATACATATATATATCTGACCTATGTCACACTGTAACTCCCGTAATTATGAACCGATTTCACCAATGTCTCGACCGAGTTCGTTGGCCAGCTTCATCCGCCGTTATGTTTCAAAATGGCGGCCATTTAAAATTTTTAAAAAAAATTAAAACTTGAAATGTGGTACCAAAAAATTAAAAATGGAATTTTTTTTTTTTTTATGTATTTGACTTTTATACAAAGATTCCGGAGCAGTTTTTGTTTCGTCTATATCTTAAAAAATGGCTGAGTTATAGCATTTTGAATTTCTAGCGTGGCTGACATTTTGAAACGTCCTGAATTTTGTCACGCGATAAAAGGCGTATTTATGAACCGATTTGGATGTAATTCGGTGTGTACATAGTACATACCAATCTCTCGACCGAGTTCGTTGGCCAGCTTCATCCGCCATTTTGTTTCAAAATGGCAGCCATTTAAATTGTTTTTAAAAATTTTAAATTTGAAATGTGGTACCAAAAAATTGAAAATGGAAAAATATTTTTTTCTTATGTATTTGATCTTTATACAAAGATTTCGGAGCAGTTTTTGTTTCGTCTATATCTTAAAAAATGGCTGAGTTATAGCATTTTGAATTTCTAGCGTGGCTGACATTTTGAAGCGTCCTGAATTTTGTCACGCGATAAAAGGCGTATTTATGAACCGATTTGGATGTAACTTCGTTTATACATAGTACATACCAATGTCTCGACCGGGTTCGTTGGACAGCTTCACCCGCCATCTTGTTTAAAAATGGCGGCCATTTAAATTTTTAAGAAAAATTTAAATTTGAAATGTGGTACCAAAAATTGAAAATTGAAAAAAATATTTTCTTCTTATGTGTTTGACCTTGATAAAAAGATTCGGGAGCAGTTTTTGTTTCGTCTATATCTTAAGAAATGGCTGAGTTATAGCATTTTGAATTTCTAGCGTGGCTGACATTTTGAAACGTCCTGATTCTTCTCACGTAATAACAGGCGTATTTATGAACCGACTTGGATGTACCTTGGTGTGTACATAGTACATACAAATATCTCGACCGAGTTCGTTGGCCAGCTTCATCCGCCATCTTGTTTCAAAATGGCGGCCATTTAAAAAAATATAAAAATAAAAAAATTTAAATGAGATACCAAAAAATTGGAAAAAGAAAAAGGTTTTTTTTGTATGTGTTTGACCTTAATACAAAGATTCCGGAACAGTTTTTCTTTCGTCTATATCTAAAAAAAATGGCTGAGTAATAGCATTTTGAATTTCTCTTGTGGCTGACATTTTAAAACGACCTGATTTTTGTCACGCGATAACAGGCGTATTTATGAACCTATTTGGATGTAACTTGGTCTGTACATAGTACATACCAATGTCTCGACCGAGTTCGTTGGCCAGCTTCATTCGCCATCTTGTTTCAAAAGGGTTGCCATTTAAAAAAAATTAAATTTAAAATTCAAAATGAGGTATTAAAAAATTGGAAAATGAAAAAGATTTTTTTATGTGTTTGGCCTTGATACAAAGATTCCGGAGCAGTTTTTGTTTCTGAAAATTTGTTCTTTTGTTGATATCTTAAAAAATGGTTGATTTATAGCACTTTGAATTTCTAGCATGTCTAACATTTTGAAACGATCTCGTATTTGTCACGCGATAACACACGTATTCGCCTATTTCGATGTAAGAAGGCATGTGGATAGTATACATCCACACCTCGACCAAGTTCGCTGGCCAGATTCATCAGCCATCATGTTTCAAAATGGCGGCCATTAAATTAAAATATATATATATATTTAAAGTGAGGTGCAAAAAAATTAGAAATTGAAAAAGGTTTCTTTCTTAAGTATTTGATCTTGATATAAGGATTCAGCAGCATTTTTTTTTGTCTTTACCTTAAAAAATTGCTCAGATATAGCAGTTTCAATTTCTATTGTGGGTGACATTTTGAAAAATCTGATTTTTTGCATGCGACAGCACTCCTATATATTAACCGATTCCGATGTGAGTGAGCATGTGCACAGCAATTACTAAGGTTTCGACCAAGTTCACTGCTTAGCCTCATCCACCATGTTGTCTTAAAATGACAGGCACTTTAAGAAATTGCCGAATTTGGCATCCAAATATAAGTTACTTTAAAGAAAAGCAGCATGGATAAAGCTGACTAATTTCGCGAAATTCTCATTCATTATATTGATAAAAATTAGTATTGAATCTCCTATATTCGGTTTCCACTAAATTGAGCTTCGTGTATTTGCATGATATAAGTTGGCTTTTTTAAATAAGGATTATGAAAGCTACCTCTTCCTCCCGGCACTGGCTGGAAGGACTTTTTTACTTTTAAGTGCATAGCTCTGAATAGTTTCAACATAATAGCCACATCAGCTGAGACAGGCATAATAACAAAATACCACAGTTTGTGCCTACATATATATGAAGATTCAGACTTTCATAATAGCCAACTAACAGATTGTGTGTCAGCATCGACAATCTAAAATTTTTAGCCAGTAAAAAAAGGCGAAGAAATTCTTTTCGCGGTTCCGCTACTTGTGTTTCATTCGCAAAAGACATTCACGACAATAAAATCTGTGAAAATGTTGAACGCTGTGCCAGGTGTCAAGTTTATTACACAGAAAATTTTCCTTATTGCCAAACTAGATCCAAAGAAAAGATATTCTGGCTGCATAATTCACTCAATATCTGCCATATCCTAAAGTCCGAGGTTTTTAAAATCCAAACTCCCATCTATTGGTGTTTCATACTTTACTCTGTTATAATAGCCGCATCATAATAGTTGCCATTTAACTAAACAAAATCCCATCTATTGAGGTTTTATACGCTAATCTATCATAATAGTGACGATATGAACTTTTATTTCAGACAAACAAATATTCCCCAATTGAAAGTTTTACCACACTCACCCCAACCTGTCACAATTGAATACCCTGATCCCTTCAAATATAGGCATTCATCCAAGCTTGTCAGAACTGATTTATCTAAAGATCACGCAAAACATTATCTTGTTCAATCAGAAATCATATTGTAACAAACAGAGGTTCCTATAGTACAGCAAAAGAAATGGAAAAGGCAAGCCCACAGAAAAAGAAAATTTCATTTGAACCCTCTTTACAGTGCAAAACTGTGAAGAAAACAAAACGAAATCACGCCATTTGATAATATTAAAGATTCCAAACAACTAAAATAATAAAACTTTGTAAAAAATCACCATAAAATTAAAACAAAACACAGGACGCGTTTCGAGCTAAAAACATAACAGCTCGTCATCAGCTAAGCATACACGTGTCCGTAAACGAACAAGTTCAAAAATGAACTGAAGATAAAGAATGTTGCGAAGAATGAGACAGATGGCGCTACCTGATAGAGGGATGCAAAAGGGAAATGTGTTGAAAAGAGATAGAAGAGAAAATGAAATGGAAAAAATGGAAATAAAAGAAAAAAGAAGTAAATTAAAAATATAAATAAAAATAATAAATAAAGAACTATAAAAGAACAAGAAAAAAATCCAAATTATTATTATTATTTTTTTTTTTATTTACAAAATGAAAAGAAAAGAAACAAGAGAAAAGGGAAAGGAATTACAAAATTAATTTCCACGCTGGAGATAGGAAAGGAGATGATGGGAGATCATTGACAAGATTAGCAGAATTTTTAGAAATAAAATATGCTTCATGAAAATCCAAGTGAGAGGGAGAGGCAGGGGAAGAAATAATTTTGGCCATGGAGAAATTGAAACAATGACTGGAAGACCAACAGTGAGAAGCAATCGAAGATTTAGAGATTTCTTGATTTGTAATATATCTCTGATGCTCGCCTAATCTGAATTTTAAAGCTCTCTTTGTTTGACCAATATAACCTAAATTGCAAGAGCAAGGAATGAAATAAACACCCCACCGGTTCTCAGTAGGAACAGGATCTTTTAGAGAAGATAATTTAATTTTATTCATAGGTTTGAAGATAACTTTAAAGTTAAAACGAGAAAGTATTTTAGCAATTTTGAAACACAGAAGAGAATAAAAGGGCAGAACTATTATAGAATTAAAATTAGGAGGATTATTTGAATCAGAAAAAGGACGTTTAGACTTATTAAATTTATACAAAGCTTTATCAATTAAAGAGGGATTATAACCACGAGCAAGGGCAAGAGATTTCAGATAATTAATTTCATTATTCAGAGCAGAAGAGTCAGAACAAATGCGTAACGCCCTAAAAACAAAAGTATAAAAGGACGCCACTTTTTGTTGAGGAGGATGATTTGAAAGGGCATGAGGAGGAAGGGAGACAGCGAAAGGTTTTCTATAAACGGAGGTAGAGAACCGATCTGGGAGTTTTGAAACCAAGACGTCAAGGAAAGGAAGAGAATTGTTCTCTTCGACTTCGAGTGTAAATTGAATACAAGGATCAACAGAATTAACAAGAGAAAGGAGATTAGAAAGATCAAGGTCAGATGGAATTAAAATGAAAGTGTCATCAACATACCTAAACCAGAAAGGAAATTTATATAAACTGAAGAGTTTTTCTTCAACAAAATGCATATAAATATCACATAAAAGAGGAGACAATGGATTATCCATGGCCAGACCCTCAGTTTGAGAATAGAAAGAATTGTTAAACTGAAAAGCAGTTTGCCTGGCACAAATACTAACTAAATGCAGGATTTTAACAATCTCAATAGAAGAGTAATGAAATTCGCGCAACCTTCTTTCCAAACAATCAATTGCCCCTTGAACAGGCACGTTAGTGAAAAGGGATTTAACATCTAAGGAAACCATTATATAATTGCAAGGAGAAAGGCGTTTAATTTTATCAACAATGTCAAAAGAGTTTTTCACGGTATGAAAGTTAGTGGAAGATAAAGGAGCGAGTAACTTAGAAAGGAAATTGGCAAGTTTATAAGAAGCAGTACCAATATTGGAAACGATAGGGCGAAAGGAAAGAGTAGGTTTATGGACCTTAGGAAGAGCATAGAAACGAGCACAATTAGCGATAGTAGGGGTGACCAAACGTTTAGTGTTATCATTAAGAAAGACAGAATTTTTAATGACATGCTTGATGTCAGATAAATGCTTAGTAGAAGGATCCTTTTTTAAACAACTGTTCTGCTATGCGGTAAAACGTCATGACTATAGAAAAAAAATCAATTTGAACTCTCTTCACAGTGGAAAACTGTGGGAAAAAAGATATCACATCTTTTACCACCATTTAATAATGTTAACTATTCCAAACAATTGCTCTTCTATGCGGTAGAAGGTGTGGAATCTTACAGTTAAGACTCCGATAGCAATGAGGGAAATCTTATTTGACAAATTTGGGCCAACATGTTTTTGATTAGCTTTATTTTATTTCTCTTTAGTTTAGTATAAAAAATTTTTTGCTACATAATTTAGACTGTTTATACTTTATTTTTCTACCAAACATCATTGCACTACTTTAAACTATAAAAACTATTTTTTTAACATGATAAAATTATTTCAATATATGGTTTTAATTGCATTCTTCATCACATTACTTTCCTCATTAAGATCTTTTGATTTAGTTAAACTCTCTCTTATGATATGGTTTTACGATAACTTTTAAAAAATAATTTTATGTTTTGTTTAACTCGTTTCGTGCAGCATGATCCTAAAGGGATTCCGCGTCATTAAACCCCATTCAAACAATTAACTAAAGAACAAGAAAAATATCCCACTTAAAGTAATTCTGTTTTTATAGTGAGATTAAATTTTACGCAAAATTAATTTGCGTAAAATTTAAAAAGAGCTACGAAAATCCTACATCACATGGAAAATTAAATTTTAAAGTTAAATAATAAGTACAATAATAAAATAAATAATAATAAGTAAATAATAAATAATAATAATAAATACAATCCAAGTAATAACAGAGTTGTGAAATAATGAATTTAATATAACTATTTTTTGCACTTGATGCTTATTTTTTGAGACTGAGTTTACTTTCCTGAAGATACGTCAATATACTTAGAATTTCCAACAATCGATTCATTAAACAAAATATCGATTTTTATAATTAATTTTTTTTTTTAAGCTGTAAGTGATTATATCAGTTCATCTCAAAAATCAATGCTAACATTTTTATTTTAGAATGTAAAAAAACAGATTTTTTCTTAATTCAATTTTCAATGACAATATTAAAATTTGAAACAGCTTGTGTCTATTACTCTTTCGCGTTAAGTGCACTTCCATTAGTAGATCATTAAATTCCATTAAGGTCCATGGAAAAAGACGTTTATGGGAATAAAAGCGCATTTAAAGTATTTTTACCATTGTCCTTTGAAAAGAGAAATAAGTAATATTTTGATAAAAAAAATAACATTAATAAGTGCTTAAATATACTTTTTGATATCAGAATTAATAATCGAGCTCAAAAATGACTTTTAGAATCTTATTTTTTTCAAGTAAAATGAGAATGATAAATGTTACAATATAAATATCCATTAAAAAAAAAACAGATACGTTTTATTTTTAAAGATGTTTATTTATTTCCTGTCTTATTAATGCATACTTTTAGAAAACTATTGTGAGTATTTTATAGCGATATTTGTAATATTTTTCTTACGTGACTATTTGGAAAATTTTCAAGTCATTTTTTTTAAATATTTTGAATCCCGAAACATCATGCATTGTTATAAAAATTAAAATAAACGGAATGAGTTTTTTTTTTCTTTGGTTGTGCTTTTCTGTTTAATTTTTTTATTTTATCAAGACTAATAAGTTTAAGAAAAAATAAATAAAATTTTGGTTTGTCAATCAGTTTATTTGCAATATATTTGAAACTGCTGAAGTAAAGTTAAATTTTTAAATGTCGAAATGTATTTGAGTATTTTCTGTCGAATGCAAAAAAAAAAATAAAGAAATTAACGTTGACATGCTGATTTATTGGGATGAAATTTTACTTCTAAATGAAATAATATTAATTTTAGATTACAAAATTCAGTATGATTAAAAATAGTATAAGACTAGTATAAGAAGTGTAGTCGCTTAGATTTAGAGAAACGCATAAAGTTTTCTTTAGCTGTACAAATCATAAATCGGAAATACATGTAACTGTATCACCTAAATGTATGAGATCAGATGAACTTTCATATCGATATTTGCAGAGTGACTAAAGGAAAATTTTACAAGTGTCTTTTCAATCTAAGCGGATACACTTCTTATCCTCTTATACTCCTTTGAATCTTGCAGTTCTTTCAAAATTAAAATTGATATTTTATTTTAGAAGTAAAATTTCATACAAATAATTTAGTATATCAAAGTCAATTTCTTTTAGTGAATTTCTAGTATTTGCATAAGACAGATAAATTTTTAAATATATTTCAGCCCTTAAATATCTAACTTTACTTGTGAATTTTTAAATATCTTCCAAATTACAATCATTTACAAACCAAAGATTTATTAATTTTTTCCCCTAAACATATTAATCCATTTAGGAGCCCATTATCAACTTTTGCAGACAGCTGCACACGATCTTAGAGATTTATCACATCGTAAAGAGACAGTTGTTAGTATTTCACTTCCATTGTTTATAAAAGGTGTTAGAAACCCAGACAGTCATTTATAACCAGTTTGTATGTTCTTTAAAAAATGTAATAATACTAATATTTTTTAACATTAATATAAATGCATTTACTGATCGAAAGCTATCTTTGACTAACAGAACATTTAACATAAACAACTTTTGCGAAACTTTTTAAGTGATCATTCAAAGGAATGATATGAGATCAGATGATAAGTGATAATTCAAAGGAATGATCACTTAAGATGTTCTGAATGAAGTTTTGAAGATTTGGAATTGTTAATGGAAGATATTGGTTGATTTATATAAGTTGATTTTTTTATTAATTGCTTTAATCACTGCATTTTAGTGGTTCGCAAATTAATGATTACTCAAGAAATTTTGAATTAATTTGTAAAGTTCTGAGGAAGTTTTCAATGGCTGTCTCATTCATTTATGTTCTTATAAACTGGAATATCAAATTATATTGAATGTGAATTTTTCAAATTTTTATTACAAATTTTGAAAAAAAAAAAAAAAAAAAAAAAAAAAAACTGAATGCGAACAGTACAGTACTGTTTCATCCTGAAATTTTTTTGTCCCCAGATTGTTGATTGTCACCACTTTTTTCAAATAGAATCGTTCGCCCTACTTAAAAATAGATTAAAAATTCTGGAAAATCAGCGAATTATACTATTTTAAAAAAGTGGTGAGAGTCAAATAATCTGAATTAAGGGGGTAGGATACCTTTGAACACATCGAAAAAGTAAAAAATATCACTATGTTCCAAGCTTCAAAACTTGTGTAATAAGTCAAAAATAAAAATCAAACATCATTTAAATATAAAGCTCATATTTAAATTTATATAAAAAAATATATATATATTGTAAATCCATAAATAAATATTGAAACGATAAGTTAAAAAATATATGATAATACGAGAAAAAAATCTTGCGCGCATGATAAAATCTAAAAATATGCACATAAAGAGGAAATTTTGGTGAAAATAAATACATAATAGAGTTACTTTTACACTAAAACCAGAATATTTGTAAAAAATATTGACTAATATAAAAAATTAACAAAAAATTAAACATTTTCACTTTTTGAAAAATATTTTGAACGTACAAAATCGGAAAAAAAAATCAAATTTTACATTTTTCTGGTTTTAAGTTGTATATAATACAGAAATGAATATGTGGTAAAAATTTCTTTTGATTGCCATGCATAGTTTTTTAGTAACTCTGCGCGCAGTATCAAAATTCATCGTTTTGAATAAACGCAATTCAAAGTTT
Source organism: Maratus speciosus (assembly GCA_963932465.1). Classification (NCBI taxonomy): domain Eukaryota; kingdom Metazoa; phylum Arthropoda; class Arachnida; order Araneae; family Salticidae; genus Maratus; species Maratus speciosus. The sequence continues at coordinate 168,099,426 of OZ010796.1, read as the reverse complement.
AATTATCCTATGTAGTCTTAATACAGGGTGTCCAGCGAATAAGACCCTGATTTCAAAATTAAATATCTCAAAAACAAAGATCAATAGAATTATGCGGTAAACGGTTTGTTTATTAGCTAAGCTGTAAAAATGTTATACAGAATTTTCAAAATTTAGTTGCAAAAACCGTTAACAGATGGCGCTATAATCGCAATACTTGTAAACTGAGCTTCGAAGTCCAGAACACTAGCGTCTCATTCCTAGACGGCTTCCTATGGAAGAACGAAAATTGGGAAAAACCACTTTCACGTTGGGGTGATGGGCAAAAGTGGAGACATCTGGTCACAGAATTATTGCATCAGCTTCAATTTTAGAGAATTTCAATTAATAGAATTTTCAAAAAAAAATTTAGAAATCATTATATAAAAAAATATTAAAATATTTTATTTGGATAATGTGCAGAAGCGGAGACATTTGGCCACAGAATTATTGCATTAGCTTTAATTTTAGAAAATTTCAATTAATAGAATTTTGAATAAAAAGTTTAGAAATCATTATATAAGAACTTATTAAAATATTTTATTAAATTCAATTTTTAATGTCATATAATTATTTAAATCAAAATACATATATTTAGAAAAATAATTTTGTACTTTTTATTTATTTTTTATATTTTTAAATCACGGCATAATATTTTGGTATTATTGTTTATACCTGAATTATTATAAAGAAAAAAGTAATTTTGCACTTTTCATTTATTTTTAAATCACGGCACAATACTTTGGTTGTAGCACAACTCATATATTTCTTTTCTTTGTAAACAAAGTTTTAGAGACAGAAATTATGCATTAAATTATTTCTTTTTAAAAAGGAATTGATGGTCATATCATCAACTTGAAAGCAAAAGTATTTTGGATGCTGCATTCCTTTCCAACACTTTGGATCCTGTCGCTAGAAGCTGCACCATATTTCTGTGCTCAGTGATAATAATTTTAAAAAAATGTAAACGAGTTTTTAAAATTAAAATTATTTTTTTAACTTAATTTATTTTAACTTAATTAAGTTTTTAAAAATAGAAAATTTGTATTTTTTCATTCAAACCAGTCTCTACAATTAAAAAAAAAGATTTATGAATCATTATTATAAATGCTCAATGATTTTTAAAAAAGAGATTTCTTTTAGCTTAATTAAATTTTAAAACCAGAAACTTTGGATTTTTTATTCAATCTTTTTTCACAGTATAAGTAAATATTAAAAAGCAAAAATTTCCATTTTTTTCAAATCTTCCTCTACTTGGATTTGATTCCACGATCTACCAATTAGGAAAGAAAAGACATACCAAAGAGATAGTAGTATCCAGACCGAAGTAGCTTATAACAAAATTTGAAACAAATCTCAATTCTGTCAACACATGGTTCCGCTTCTGCACATTACCCAAATAAAATATTTTACTGAGTCCTTATATAATGATTGATAATTTTTTTATTGAAAATTCAATTAATTGAAATTCCCTAAAATTGAAGCTGATCCAATAATTTTGTGACCAGATGTCTCCGCTTCTACACATTATCCAAATAAAATATTTTAATAAGTTCTTATATAATGATTGCTAAATATTTATTGAAAATTCTATTAATTTAAATTCTCTAAAATTGAAGCTGATGCAATAATTCTGTGACCAGATGCCCCCACTTCTGCACATCACCCCAACGAAGAAGTGGTCTTTCCCAATTTTTGTTCTTCCATAGGAAGCCATCTAGGAATGACACGCCAGTGCTCTGGACTTCAAAACACAATTTATAGGCATTGCGATTACAGCGCCATCTATTAGCGGTTTTTACAACTAATTTTTAAAACTTCTGTATAACATTTTTACAGCTTAGCTAATAAACAAATCGTTTACCACATAATTCTATTGATCTTTGTTTTTGAGATATTTAATTTTGAAATGAGGGTCTTATTCGCTGGACACCCTGTATGTAGTCATAATAAAACTGCCACAATTAGTAAAATAATGGGAATTTTTTAATGCGTTTTTTTGCATATTGTTCAGAAATGATTACAGAATCAAAATATGCATTAAAAAATTCGTAAATTTTGATGGTTTAAAGGTATCCTACGCCCCTTTAAAAAGTCGTCAATCTGGCAACACAGAAAGTATGGATCATTCAGATTCTCGTCCGAATGGCTTGTGAACATATGGTTGGCTGTATTTGAACTACTACTACAGACAACGTAAATGCTACTAGTGCTTCGAGATTGCTTAAAGATTAAGATATTTTGCTAAAATTTATGGAGTCGTAAGGAAGCCCATAAATCATTCCTTCTAATGGTTTTGTTAAAAGAAGATATCGATTGATTTATTTAAGACGATTTTTTTATGAGTTGTTTTAGTTACTTATAATATCCGTGATATATGCACGTGATAAAAAGTTTTCACAGTTTCTAGTCTAATTTCTACCTGTACTATATTTTTATCTGTGGTAGTTATGAATATCACATGCAAAAATGCAATTGGTCAAAAAGCAAACCTGAAAGATATTTAACAGAAAAATTTCTACACACTACAATTGTATGTGATGTTCTGAATTTCGGTATTTTTATTAGTGCTTACTAACAAGGAGAGGACCAACTTTGTTAATCACAGATTTTGATTATTTTAATATATGTTGTAAGGTAGAGGCCCCCTAGTTCCAGGTTCAACGGATTTTATCGAATGCTCCTTAGTTCTTGAGAAACCGGGGGGTCTAATATTAGTACACAACTTAAATACTTACTTTGCAACAACAATGATAGGTTAGTCGTAGCTCAGTTGGTATGGTGTTTACCGGCTGATTCGTGGGCCCGGGTTCGATACCTGAATGCGCAACATTTGTTTTTCTCATTTTTTGTTTTATAAATTTTCTTGTAAGTATAACTTAATAATCTCATTGTCAATTAAAATTTTTAATATTGTACATCAATTATAATTTTAACCTATTTAATTTTTTACTTTTAACTAAATAGTTGTAATAAAACATCATAAAACTGTTATTTTTTTTTTTTTAACTAACTTTAAAAATGAATTTCATATATTCTTTATAGATGCAATGATATTGAGCAATTGTGTCAATTCGTGATTTTAAAGAAACATCATTCACGCATTGCTTTAACAAAAGAAGTCAATGCGATAATACTATTATTCTGTTTTAAAGTAACGAGCATAATTATATTAAAAATTAGCATCAGAATTAAATTACAACCAATTTTTTGCATATTAAAGATTTTTAAATTTGTAATAAGTATGCTTGCGCTTTCAATTATTTTGCTTTTCCCTTTATCTTCTTTCTGCTTTTTTGTTTTACTTGAATATTCCTTTTTTTATCATAACTAGATGGCACTACAACAGAATTTGTCACGATTTCGGAATTTTTATCATTCAATAATAGATCCAATTTCTTTTTAAACCTCTGTAATGGATGAGAAATAATAGTTTACAAATAAGAAATGATAAATTTAAGTTTGTTAACATTATAATTAATGTATAATGTTAAAATTTTTAATTGAAATTATTAAATTATAATTACAACTATATTTATAAAAGAAAAAATGAGGAAAACCAATGTGGCGCATTCACGTATCGAACCCGGGTCCGCGGATCAGCCGGCAAACGCCATACCAACTGAGCTACGATTAATCTGCCTGTTTGTTTGTAAAGTAAGCATTTAAGTTGTGTACTAATATTAGACCCCCTCCCCGGTTTCTGAAGAACTAAGGAGCGTTGGATAAAATCTGTTGAACCTGACACTAAGGGGTCTCTACCCTAGAACATATATTAAAATAATCAAAATCTGTGATTAACAAGGTTGACCCTCTCCTTGTAAGATCATAATTGAAGAGCTGAGTGGATGAGCATGTTATGCTACATTTTCTATTTTTTTTTCATTTGGATGAAAGCGTTATGAGGTATCCTATCACATGGCGAAGCTAAAATACTAAGATTTTATTTATTCTTGAAGATTTAAGAGATTATTCATTAATATTTAATATTTTAATATTTTAATATTTTAATATTTTAATATTTAATAATGTCAATAATATTAATAATTTTTAATATTTGAAATTTAAATAGGAATAATTTTCTGAGAGAGTTTAGTACCATACCTGTTAATATTTTAAACACATGGTATCAAACAGAAAATAAATCATTAAAATTTACAGCAAAAACTTTCACCTCAAATTTCTTGAAATGTAATTTTTGTTAATTAACATGTTCTTCCACTTAGCTCTTCAATTGACACCAAACTTTACTCTCATTGAATTTACACACTCTCCCTTAGTACCGTATACTCAAACTATCGAGTATAAATTACCGTTATGTGATATTTCTTTTACACTCTATATATCAGTTATTTTAAATCTACAGCTCTGTTAGTTAATTCACGAGTGTGTAAAGAAACCACGTGGTACTGTATGTAGATAACTGACTCTTATGTTTCTTGGTACGAATTTCAGGTAACTTCGGAGTGTAAACCCAGTCCAGTTTTCTAATAAATTGAAGAGCTCAGATGATAAAGGCGGTATGCGAGAAAAAAGTTAATCATGTGATTGAAGATATTCAATGGTCCTCTATCATCTGTAAAATTGCTATTTGAAAAAACCTAAGACTAACAGATATTTTAATTGATAAAAGATGCATTTGACAATAAACGCAAATAAAGATTTGAAATTTTACAGCTCATTTTTGAAAAATGATTGCGTTACTTACTACCTTTATCATCCGAGCTCTTCAATGGCTTTTTGAATCATCTAGTAAGTCGTATTTCGAATATTCTGGTACATTAAATGGTAAATTAATATTAAATTACTCGCATGTCCTTTTTTTCTTTAATACAAATTTTTCAGAGTTTTCTTCATTGTGTCGCGTGGTAGGACGAGCAGTTTTTAAAATTCGAGTTTATATTTTCCTATCCATTATGTTAATGCATTACAATGCCATTTCTTAAAAAACAGTGACGCTCTTAAATTTTGTAAGTAATATATTTTCCACATAACTTGTGGTATGTATGAAATATTTTCAAACGATGGTACTACTTAGTGTCTTACTACGCAGGGCTACTTTACTGTGTAATGGTGCCATTTGTTTGTAAATTAGCTATCTCAGGGCTCCCACTCGTTCCGTTTTTTTAACACCACTTATTTTCGAAGAAAAATCTTCTTTATAATTTTGGTTAAAACTTACCTCGAAAGGCGTTTTTATTGCAAGTAATGCAAAAACCTATCACGATTTTTTTTCTTAAAAAGTACACGTTTTCAAAAAAAAAACCTGATCTGTGGGAGCCCTGCTATCTAAATTTATAAGCTATTATTAGCAGTACTATAAGTAATAGCTAGTTATAGTATAAACGCATCTCATTTTCCACGTTTGATGTACAATTTCGAACCTCTTTTATATTACATGGTAACCGCGAGCCATCAAAAAACATATTTACTGGATTAAAGCATAACGAATCAAAAACTCTTTTTTAAATTATTTATTAGGACCTTAAAATATAGATTATATACACACAGGTATTACGCTGTAATAATTATCGAACAAAATATATTTTAAAATTTAATAAAGAATAAGTAATGTGATTTCCATTGCATCTTGTATAAAAAATAATTGTGCTTTAAAGATTCAATTTGAGATTTTTTTTTTTTTTTTTTTTTTTTTTTTTTGCGAAAATAATAAATTGAGGCATAGGTAATAGAAAAAAATATTAAAATGGCAAAAGACAGCTTTTTAAATAACTCTGGAATTAAATTCCAAATTGCCATCCTTTTACCATAATCATTTTTAATTTAAAAGTCAACTAATCTTACAATTTCAACAGTTCTCAAATATTGTCTTTGGTTGATGAATATTTATGCCTATATTGAACAAGATTGAAATTTAATAAGCCACAATTTAAATTCTCCAATCAGTCGAATTCAGACAAGATCATGTTTATCTAACTTCGCAAAATTGAAATTTTATAAGCTGCAATTTAAATTCTCCAATTCCCAATCAATCTAATTTAGACAATACCGGGTTTATTAAAATTCGCGTATTTTGTCTTATCTCACTTAATCTTGATTTAGAACACCAATCACCGTTGTACCATAATCATTCTCTAGCATGACAAATGTTACACGCCTGCCATAGTTTGACCGTCTCTGCTTTAGTAGCTTAATGGTGCGAATCTCGGAACAAAAAAATATCCATATGCAGTGGTGGAAAACTGGCGCAGAGGAGGAGCCTATTGACACCACTAAAATTTTATAGTATTCTCCACCTTAATAAAAATGCAGAAATTTTGTCATTAGATAAGGCGAAAAATACTACTAAAATTTAGTGGTGTCAGTAGGCTCCTCCTCTGCGCCAATTTTCCACCACTGCATATGTATCACTGAAAACTGATCTAAATATTGTATACATATTTAGATCAGTTTTCAGTGATCTAAATATTGTATACATATTTAGATCAGTTTTCAGTGATACTGATCTAAATATTGTATACATATTTAGATCCGTTTTCAGTGATGCAGATGGATATTTACTTATGGATCTTTATAGATTTAATTGTTTATCTCGTTACTTAATAAAATAAATCATCCCAGCTAACTGGTTATAAGTAAATATATCTAGGAAATAAAAATGTTTCCAAATAAATCTTACTGAACATTTGTTCAACTTTCATTAACCCTTACCGGCGCGGAGTAACTCTGTTTATAAACTGATGAAATAATCGACTGACTCCGCAATTTATAAACGAATTTATTAGAAAATACGTACTTGCTTATTTTCATGTACATTATAATAGGAAAATTTTAGTTAAATATTCTTTGTGCCCTTTGTCAGTTTTGGAATTAAAATTAGGTGTCCTTTTTTAAAGACACCGCGCCGGTAAGGGTTAAGAAAAGATTTCCCATCAAGAAGACGTGAAAAGATGGTAATTAGCTTTAGAAAAATGTGATAAATTATTTTTTGTTGCTCCACAGAAGATTTCAAAAGTCTTTTTAAAGATAAGTTGAAATTTTAACTACAATTTGTCTATGGCAAGATTTTTTTTTGTAGTTGCATAGCTGCCAACTTTTACGCTTTTTTCTTACCACTAAAATGTAATATTAAAATTTTCCATATTTAACCGGCGAACTCTGCGATTCAATAAGTAAAAAAATTCTTTTAAATTTTAGTTGTAATGAAAAAGCGTAAAAGTTAGCAGCTATGTAGTTGTGAAAAGAAAATTATTTTCAATAAAAAAAGTGTTTTTTTTTTTCACTTCATGTTACTTAATGAAAAAGTTGTTATGGTTATACAAAATAGAAGATATAAGTTTACTTTAATGATCTTTTGCAATTATTTTTAATTTTATAAAATACTGAACATATCTTAGAAATAACTTACAAGCACTTTTTCTCATATACGGTTATGAATATTTTTTTTATTTATGTTTGCCAGCCATGTTTACAATTATTTAACAAATGTAGCTATCGATATTACAGCTGTTCAACATTTAACATGATTAAATCAGGATAAGACAGATAGGTATATTTATTAACACTTAGCATTTATATTACTGAAAACTTTTAACCAAATAACAACATCGTTTAAATTTTCTGTCATCATTTATCACTGTTTCACTTGAAACACTGTGTTATATGGTAATTTACTTAAATTCTTGTCTGCATTGGCGTCGATCTTCTGATTTTACTTCAGAAATTAACATTACAGCTTCATTTTCTGGATCACTTGTTTTAAGAATCATAAAATGCTCAATTTTCCCTTTTAATGCCTTGTTTTCGCGTGTTCATGGAAATACTGGGATTTAGAAGCTAGAAAGAACAGAAGATCATGCATTAAAGATAAGCAAATAAATAAGACAATACAAACTAATGTTTATTTTTATTATGACATTTATCGGATGTATTTACTGGAGTAAAAGGCCACATTTGTGCGTCATAAAATCCAATCCTTAGAATCTATCATAAAATTGCTTTACTATCATCACAACATAAAATACGGTACTTACATGTTATTCTAAATTCGTCATGCAACCCCTGCAACAAATCCATAACATAAAAGCTATTTCCAATTTTATGTTAACAACTATCTGTATAGCAACGCAATTTGTTGCATTTGCATTCTATGTTTCGGGATTTATTAATTAAAAAATAAATCTGATTATCTTCAATATTAAAAAAATATATTTATGATGTTAGTTTTATTTAATTTCTTATTGTATAAAAAATAAATTATATTTAAAAAATAGTTTAACTGAAAATAACGAAAAGAATATTTTGCAATGTTTGTAATTTTAATGTAATTATAATAAAGTGCCTTTTTAATGGAATGGCAGTACATTTGTAAACAACAACAAGAAAAAACGGATTAGTCTCGCGGATCTTTGATAAAAACTTGTGGAGCTTACAAACATATCTTTCAATAAGAGTATGCGCTTATCTGCGTATCTCAAATATCTCTTTAAATGTCAATATAAATTGTAGTAAAACGTTGCTCAGTGTTTGATTTCAATAACGTTGCTCTGAAATGTAACGACATTTGTCAAGACATATCGCCCGTTCGTAGCTTGTGTAATGCGAATGACAAAATTTTTACGCAGATACAAATATTATAATTGTAATGAAATAAAATACGTGATTCATATCACATATGATGTCACTTTAGTCCAGTAGAAATCCCATTTTAAGAATCCTCGTAACCAAACTTAGAAAACATGGGTAGTACGCAAATCTGACAGTGGAATTGGTTTAGAAACCCAAATCAGCTTTACCTTCATTTACCGGGCACTTCTCCACCAAACTTAAACTCGCCGTTCAACTCCCAGCATAGAAACTTTAGGTTAGCAAATCTATCCGCCAATCAATATTTGGAATTCATCTTTAACTTCAGACCTGGGATAATTCGACCTCGGGTTAGTGAATCATGAGTTGAAATGTGTGTAGCTGATTGGCCAAAGGAATCACATGACGCACTAATAACGTTGACGAGTTCTATCCTCACATAGCAACAGATTATTATTTAGCTAACGAATGAACATGTATGCGTAATAGTTAACAAAATATTTCTGCTTCAATGATTGCATGCTTTAAAGAAATATGAAGAGGCTGAAACTGAAGTGAGAGAAAAACTGCTTTTCTTTTTGATTATTATTAAAAAAAAAATAAATAAATAAAAGGATTTCAATCGTATAACTCAAACTTTTTTATCTACGAGTTTTGTCTTTCTATTCGCATTCGGTAGATGGCACAACTAAATACCAAATTTACTCAGTAGAAATGAAGCCTTGAAAGCTGAAAGTTTCCTTGCAAAATAATATAATATTGCGTTCATTCAGTTATTTAAAAACGAACCAAAACTTTAAAAGCAACACGTTTTTTTCATATTAGCCTCTTTTACAATTAACATTCCGTTTAAGTACTGAATTACAAACAGCTTTGTCTTAAAAAAAAAAAAAAACATCAAAATTCAATTCAAAACGACCGCCATCTTTGCTTCGACTGCACATGCGTGGTCGAACAACCTAGGTAGCCGCACTTTAGTTTCGATTTATTCTCGGATTTCGGCAGATTGAGTTAACGGTGAATTGGATTTAAGGTTCAACATAGAGTTAAGCGCTTAACTCGCGGTTCAGGTTGAAGTAGAATTACCGGGTTAAGAAACTTGGCATAAAGACCGGTAATCTAATGATTTTATATGCATTAAATCGTTTGCATTGTAAGTATCATAGCAGCGAGTGGGATCGAAACCGCTTCGGTCCGATTGCAGGTATCATACGACACGTGCCTTCACGTATTGATGTCTTTTACATATTCGATGGCTTTTAGTTATTTTAAATTTCCAGTGGGGTTTTGCATAGTCGGGAACCTTTCTAGAAGACCTCGGTATTACGAGGCTTTAAATGCAAGCATTCTTCTTTTAGACGCTGTAGCATCAGCACTGAAAAAAAAAAAAAAAAAAAAAAAAAACAGCAGTTTTATATTCTCTGAGAGGCCATTGATCTACACACATGATTGTGAAAATTGCAACACCATGAAGTAATCATCAGAATGAAATGAAATGTAATACACAAACGACTGGTATTTGTACAAACAAATGATTACATTTTCAAAGTAAAAAATCATTATTTGGTGTAGCCACCACGCGCTGCAATAAGTGATTCTATACGACGTGGCATGAACCCGAACATATTTTGAATGCCTGCCTTTGGAAGAGTATTTCTTATTGTTTATATGCGTACCCATTGTACATCTGTAGAAGCTGCAGGACCAGGATCAGGAGTGAGAAGCCGATCAACGAAATCCCACACATTTTCAATAGGCGACATATCCAGTGAACATGCAGGCCACGGTAGATGCTGTAGGTTTTTTGCTGACAAGAAGTCTTGAACATTCCTTGCAACATGTGGGCGTGCATTGTCTTCTTGAAAAATAGCTCCAGGAATAACTTGAAGGAAATTAACGTCTTTGGAATCCAACATTTCACTGATGCACATGTTGCTGTTCAGAATATCCGAAATTCGTAGCAGCTGGGATCGACCATGACATGCAATCGCACTCCAGACCACAGCTACGGGTGTTCTTCCTCTATGACGTTCGATAATGCACTCCGGAAGGTGATATTTACCGGCATTATGTCTAACAAGAATGCGGCCATCATAATATCACAAGTTAAAGCGGGATTCGTCAGAAAATACCACTCGTTGCCAATCTGCATGCCAGTCTCTATGTTTAAGAGCCCAATGCAGCCGCAGCCGTTGTTGATTTTGAGTGAAGGTATTCTGCATAAAGGAGTTCTTGCACACAGTCCACGGTACAGCAAACATTGACGAATTCACGAAGCAGACAGTGGTGAACCTGTAGCAGTTGACCAATGTGCTGTCAACTGTCTAGATGAATCTGCGCGGTTCATCAGCGCCATGCAAAACATGTGTCTATTATCACGCGTTGACGTCACAGTTCGGGTCCACTCCCTTATTTATGAGTTGTCCGATCCTCGTCGGTCCACTACTTCCAGATCCAGAGAAAAAGAATATGCGTGGATTTCGAGAGGTACCGGGTGGTGGACTTTGTTGCCATCACACGGTGCTTCAACTGTCAGGATTTCGGCCATTATGCGAGCTCATGCAAGGGTGAAAAACATTGTGCTAAATGTTCCAGTGGTCATGCGCTCAAGGACTGTAAAGAATCAAAAGTGATCTGCAGTAACTGCTATTTTGAAGATGCTACTGGGGATTGTTCGCACAGGGCGGACAGTCCAGACTGTCCAGTCTACAAGGCGTACCGTCTCTCTCTGCTTTCTGATCGTAGCTAAGGGCGCCAATGGCGACCTTGCTGGTATATCTTTCATGCAAATAAATCTTAATCACTGCAAGGATGCCACAGATGAATTGGTTAGACAAGTGTTGGCTAGAGACATTGATATAGTTTTGGCCCAGGATTTTTACTGTTATCAGGGGACGGCTTCTGGTTTTCCGCCCTCGTGGCCCTCTTTCTTTTCATTTAATCATAATGCTGCTATTTTCATTACTAATCCAGACTTTCATATTATAGAGACTCTGAGACTGAATAACGTAGTTTTTATTTCAATGCAAACCGTTAGTGGTACTATTTTCATTGGATCACAATATTCTGCTCCATCGGGAAATATTGACAACGACTTAAGTGAATGGACTCAAATCTTTAGAGATTTCGACGATATGATAGTGGGCGGAGATTTTAATGTACCAATGCGATCGATGGGTTACACTAGAGAGGATGGAAAGACCGAGGCTCTCTTGGATCACATTATGAACTACTCATTAACTATTCTGAATGACCCAGATGCTGACCACTCGTTTGCTCATGGCGACTTAAGAGGAAGACCTGACCTAACCATTGCCGGCTTGAATGTATGTTCCAGTCTTCTACATTGGGAGGTGGGCTCTACTACACACACGTTTAGTGATCATAGGTATATCACTTTTGTTTTGAATTTTGCTCCACTGACTAAGAGAAGAGAGCGTTACAGAACCAAAAACGTTGGTTATGGTGATTTTTATAATGAACGGAAGAGTGTTAAGTATGCTTGGCTTAATTCGCTTCACAGCGTCAGGAGTCAAGCAGATCTAGATGAATGGACTCTTTTCTTCCATGCTCAACTAGACTGTATTATGGCAAAATGCTTTAAAATTAAGAAGTTTTCCCATAAACCAACCTTTCAGTGGTTTACAGAAGAGATTAAGATTGCTCGTAATAAACTATCGGCCCTATATAAAAGAATGAAACGTAACCCTTCTATTGAGATATATAATAATGATTATAAAAGTTTCAGACAACAATAAGGTCATGGTTAAGAAAGCAAAGAGCAGTGCTTGGCTTACTTTTTGTAATAAAACCATAGAGATCCATGGAAATTTGTATAAATTTACAGCTGGGAAAAACCTTAGTCATTCGGACTTTATTTTTACATCTTTAGAACATTCTGTCCCATTTTCAACGTACGATGACGTTGCTAGTCAGCTGATGCAGGAGCATTTTGGTGTTAATATGCTGCCAGAAGCTGTCACGGAATATATATCTGAAAAGTCTTAGTTTAGTGATCCGGGTTTTAAAAACATCACTACTAGAGAGTTGAAGTATGCTGTTGGTCAGCAGGCTACAAACAAAGCTCCTGGATATAACAATTTAGATCCAATTGTGGTTAAATATCTCTGTAAGAAGTTTCCTGAACTCATAAAGGCAATTTTTAACAAATGCTTATCACTAGGACATTTTCCCAAGCCCTGGAAGAAGGGTGTTGTCTTATTTTTTAGGAAGAGAAATAAATCCGAAAAATCGGCCCGTGGTTATCGCCATATTACGCTCCTTCCGGTATTAGCGAAGATTCTAGAAAGAATATTAAACCAGCGTATTGTGGCAGCTTTGGAGATTGCAGGTTACTTAGACGAGGCACAGCATGGCTTTAGAAAAGGTAAAAGTACAGTTACGGCATTGGCGGCGTTCAAGGAAATAACACGAGAAATTTTGACAGAAGGTAACTACTGTGCTTTTGTATCGATGGATATAGAAGGTGCGTTCGATTGCGTGTCTTGGATGATAGTGATGGATATTATTGATGAGCTACCGGTTGAACCGTATCTTGCATCTACTATAAAGAATTACTTATCTAACAGAGAAATAGGAATAGCACTTTCTCACGGCCTTGTTTGGTTTCTGCTTCATAAAGGCTGCCCTCAGGGGTCATGTCTGGGGCCTTTTGTTTGGACGATAGTAGCTAATAAATTACTGAGAAGATATAAGTTGACTAGAAGAAATATTATATCCTATGCAGATGATTTTGGCCTGCTAGAGGGTGGTCGTACTAGATTGGATTTGGAGCAGAATGTGAATGCTGCAGTTGCTCTTTTTTCGAACATTAGTTTACAGTTGAAGATAAGTGTATCTAAATGTACATCTATGCTCTTGGGTAGCCAGACTCTGCTAAATAGAAAACCTGTCTTTAAATTAGATGGGATCTCTATTCCAGTGAGGGAAACAGTGAGGTATTTGGGCTTTACTATTGATGCAAGATTCAGTTGGCTGGACCACCTTGATATTATTCGGGACGATCTTAGGGGATTTGCTGTCAACATTAAACGCACAGGTTGTCGTGATAAGGGGATTAAGGCTTCCTTGTTAAAATTATGGTACCTAACAGTTCTTAAAAAGAAAATAACGTATGGCTATGAAACCTGGTTTGATGACCTGAATTCGCATGGCCTTAGAAAGTTGAGCTCATGTCAGTGACTGGCTTTATTAACGGTAATAAGATCATATAAAACGACGTCTACGGACGCAATTTGTGTCTTGGCTGGAGTACCACCTTTGCACATTGAACTGAACTGTAAGCTTAAGGGATATAGAGTGATAAATGGAAAAGAGCAAGTTATAATAGAAGATAACCTAGTTAATTCAGATAATATTATGAAAATGAATTTTAGTCAGAATTATATGTTCTACCTTAATCTTGATAATCTCTGTTTTGTTAGTCCTGTGGTTGATAGGGAGCCAGTTTCTCCTGGACCCATTATTTATACAGACGGCTCTAGGATGGAAAATGGCACTTCAATGGGCTTCACGGTGTTTTATGGTAATGAAATTATTGCTGATTATTCTGCAAAACTGCGTAAGCTGAATTCCGTATATCAAGCTGAACTGACCGCTATAAACTATGCAATAACCTGGTTTATTAACTCAAGTTTTTGGGCTGCAACTCTTTACACTGATAGCTATTCATCAGTTCAAGCACTTCACAGTTTAGTTCCAGGTAATGATATTATTGATGAAATCTATGGAAAGCTAATTGGTAATTCAAATAAGACTATTATGATAGGATGGATTAAGGCGCATATAGGATTAATAGGTAATGAACGCGCAGATGAACTGGCCAAGAATGCGCTAAACGATGATAATGTTGATATTATTACTGACATTGGTTATCCTACCTCTGTAGTTAGGAAACACTTTAAAAAGGAACTTATTACCAAGTGGCAAGAGTACTGGTCTGAATCAGGGAAAGGCAGAGACACTTATGAAGTATTAAAACACGTTAGTACTGATTTTATTTGTGGCAATCAAATTTTGATTTACTTTATTAGTGGACACGGAAGTTTCCCGATGTTTCTTCATAAGATAGGGAAAAGATCGCATAACAGATGTGATTGTGGTAGTAAGGGAGACGTGTTGCATTATCTCTTTGGTAACTGTATGTTGATGAAGCACTGTTTTAGATTTGATCCTAATCTCACTGTCAGGGAAAATATGAAGTCTGTTCTTTTTGATGGTAACAATTATAATAAATTGAAAGATAATTATAACATTTTAAACAGTTTATACTCCTTCATTAGATATAGATTTTAATGCTATTCATTTGTCTTGTCTATGAAGTTTATTTAAGTTGTCTAATAATTTATTAGCATGGATTTGGATTTATATAGTTAAGATGTTTCTTTGATCCAGTGGTCAGGAAGCGTTTGACTTTTTCATTACATTGTTCTTGGCATGATAGTCACGTTATCAGTACTGGAATCTATTTGGATATGATGTTATACTTATTAAAATTTATATAGTTGATCTCATGTATATATTACCTATTTGAGTAACTGTTTTTCAAAGTATTTTTTATCATGGCTTATGAAACTGATCTGTTGTCGGCTTGTATGTGGTCTGATCAGTGGTAGTGCATTTCCCTCTACTTGTATTGGCAAGATTGAATGGCTGATTGGCGACTAACCTTGTCTCCGTTATGGTGATATTGACTGTGACAGTGTCGTTGCATCTTCAGTGGGTCTTGTTTGGAACAATCATGTTGAATATTTAACACATTAGAACTTTTCTGTGCTTGAAATTATCATCTTATAATGCCATGAATATGGGTAATACATAGCTTGATGTGATGATATTAGAATGCTAGACTTTCATATTTTTGGGACATTTCTTGAGACTGCATGAACTGCGTCTACCCACCTGTTTGTTTTTCAGTTCATATGGAACTGCTTTCCTTGTTCTGTTACTTCTTAGTTAGTGCATGGCTCACTGTGTGGGCGATGTACTTTTATTCCTATTTTTAGTTAGTTCGTTTATATATGACTTTAGTTTTTAGTTGTAGTTCATTCTATTTTATTCTAGTTTTTCAGCAGTTGCTGATTTGCTTTGGCGTGTGCCAACACAGCTTGTGTACAGTCAGTGAATGATTTGTTGATTTTTATTGTAATTTATGCCGTTAACTCCAGGCCGGTCCCGGCCTGGTATCTCTGGGTGGTAGTAGGGGTTTTTGCTGCCGGGACATTGGTTCCATAAACCTTGCGGTTGGCGTCCCGGCTAGCCGATTTCGGTCCACTACTTCCAAACTCGGACCACTCTTCTGCAGTTAAACTGCACACGAGCTGCTATTGCACGATAGAAAAATCTTTCCTCACGAAGGCCGATGATATTCACCAGTTCAAACTACGTTAGTTCTTGAAATGTCGCCCACTTTCGTTAAAGAGACATCGTTACGTCTCACCTAATGTTTACCACTAGTAGATAACCATAGACAAAAACGTCCCGCTACAGTCCTCTATTTATACGGTTTCAGAAGCAGTCCAGAAGGCACTGCTCAGCCCACGCATACGTGGTGACTGTGAAATTGGAATACTTAGCACAACAGACTATACTTTGCATTCTCTGAAATTTCCATCCAAAATTTTCACTGCCTCAAGCTTCCAGTATTATTTTTAATTTCTTCTATCTTCAATAGAAGAAAGTATTGTAATCGAAATTTTTTTCGACGGATTTACACGTTTTAGGGGTCAGAGATCCTAAAAAACATGTTTATAGAAAATGTCTGTCTCTCCGTGTGTCCGTTTGTCCGTGTGTCCATGTGTCCGTTTGTCCGTGTGTCCGTGTGTCCGTATGTCCGTGTGTCCGTATGTCCGTGTGTCCGTGTGCCCGTATGTCGCCATTGTACTATCAAAAATTGTATGAGGTTATGCATAGAATTGAACCAAATTTTTTTTGTAAGTTTTTGGCTATAGCAAGCAGGTTCTGCATAATTTGGAAAAAATCCGCCGGTAGGGGCGCTGCTATAGCGATTTTTGTGCATTTTGAATTTTGTACCATCGAAAAGTGTATGAAGTTAAACATAAAATTGAACCAAATTTTTTGTGTATGTTTTTGGCCATAGCAAGAAAGTCCTCCCAGAATTTTGAAAAATTTCGCCGGTAGAGGGCGCTGTAATGGCGAGTTTTGTGCATTTTGAATATTGTACCATGAAAAAGTGTATGAAATTATGCATAGAATTGAACCAAATTTTTTGTGTATGTTTTTGGCCATGGCAAGAAGGTCCTCCCTGAATTTGGAAAAATTCTGCCGCTAGGGGGAGCTGTAATAGCGAGTTCTGTGCGATTTTTGTGCATTTTGGATATTGTACTATCGAAAAGTGTATGAAGTTATGCATAGAATTGAACCAAATTTTATGTATATGTTTTTGGCCACAGGACGAAGGACCTCCCTGAATTTGGAAACATTCTGCTGGTAAGGGGCGCTGTAATAGCGAGTTTTGGCGATTTTTGTGCATTTTGAATATTGTACCATCGAAAAGGGTATGAAGTTATGAATAGAATTCAACCAAATGTTTTTTATATGTTTTTAGCCATGGCAAGAAGGTCCTCCCTGAATTTAGAAAAAAATCGACGGTAGGAGGGGGGCGGTAATAGCGATTTTTGTGCCATTTTCAATGTTGTACCACCGAAAAGTGTATGAAGTTATGCGTAATTCTAATAAAAATACTAATAAAACTAATAAAAATGATTTATTGGTATTTGTAACAACATTTTGAAATATTAATGTGCATGAAATAGAAGAAAGTTTTGGGATTGGCACATCCAAATAGTTTGATTTATCATCAATTAGTAGTTATAATATGTATCCCTTCTTTAAAAAAAAAAAAAAAAAAACATATTTGAAATCAATTAACAATCTCTCTCGTAAACAGTTATGCTTTATTTATTTTTTTATTACTTAATGCTGCAACACACATGAAGTGATAATAATAATATAATATGATAACAACATGCAAATATTAACGTTAGTAATTGTAAAAGTAACTAGTTGAAGTATAAAAAACTTTTATTTGGACGACGGATACGAAAATATTAAACTCCTTTAAAGTTTGTAAAAAAAATTGTCTGAGAATTGGATTAACAAAATCGGTACCTCCTAGGTAAATAAAGCTTTTAATATGAGATTTATTGATTTGGTATAAAGTGATTTTGCTCATAGGTTACTTAGTGTCATTTTGAAAACAAAAATCTGAAGAGTTAAGATAGGATTAGTAATAAACTTGTTAAGTCATTGAATTAACTGTTATCGGAATTATTGGACGTCTTATGGAGCAAATAATACTTTAATCTTTCTGTAGCTTTAATATTTTTATAAAAATGCACATTGCACAGGACTTAACGCATTGCATTGAAGACTTAACTTGAAAATGTTCTATACGAGTTTTCAATAATTTTCTTTAAAAAAAAAACAACATTTTAAAGTACGATTATATTTAGGAAACTCAAGAGAATAGATTCTTGTAGTATATATGCAATTGAACTGAATTTAATCTCTTTATTTAGAATTTATAAATGATTAAAAATTTACATTTTTAAGCACGTTTTCTGAGTCTTTCAAAATAAGTTAAAAATTTGTGCAGTCACTCAACTAATTTTACGAAGATTTAGTCTATTAATATTAATAAAAAAATTAGTTTGAACAGAGGTTTTGTAGAATATTTACAGTTCTACCGAAAACATTCCTTTATTTTTTTTTTCATTATTTTATATGATTAGAAAATTGAACAAATACAATGAACAAATGTCAAAAGGGACAAAAATCTTGAAATAGAAATAGAGGAATTTTCAGCTTAGATATTTCTGAGGACAAATATGCGAAATTTAAAGAAAGAAGGACAGACGGACAGAAACAACAGAGTTATGAATAAAGAGCAGGAGACATATAGTGTAATTTCTACGAGTTGCGAGTGAAGTAACTGAGGAAGTTTACGCAAGGTGGCGGTTGATTTTTTACATTTGATCAACAGTTTCCGATTATCGCCGGAGCACACTTCCACCAGTAAATTTTGAATAGAAAATTTTGCCTTATTTCAGCTTTTCAAGAAAAATTTTCTCATAAACATTGTTAAATTTTCTATTGGTTTTTACTGGTGGCAGTTTGCCCAGGTATTATCTTTTTTGACTGACACTGAGAGGAGTTTATATACATAGCTGCCAAGTCCCCGGCACTTTGGATACCAATATTTTAATACAGAAAATATTGTTTTATTTAATTGGAACATTTTGCCGATTTAAAAGAACCATATATTCTCTAAGATAATAGTGGTGCGCAAAAATTCGGAGACTTGGCAATTCTGTGTGTATGTTTTCACAGTATGGCGGAAACATATAGCCAGACTACCGCCAAAGTAAACTTCCACGAGTAAAAATGAATATATGTTTTTGCCATTACTTATGACTAAAATTTTTAGTCAGTTAATCACAATTAATATACAAATTATTAAGGAGTTTAAATAAGGAGAAAATCTCTACTTAAGATTACCGGTGAAGTTTGTTCCGGCGGTAATCAACCACTAGGGAAGCGGTTAAAGTTGAAGCTTCATTATTTTAAGGATATGTCATTTCCTCCTTATTAATAGTTCCATGAGAGAAAACATGTTCGCTCGTAAGAAATTTCAAAATGAATCTAATGGTTTACGGCATAGTAAAATTATATCGTTTAAAGAGAAAACAAAAGCAGATTTCGCAAAGAAAAAGATATATGTTATTTGTCAAAAATACATTATTCTTAAGCAGTAAAACAAAAATTTTCAGATGATGTGAAAAATGTTCATTTATTGTGTTTACATTAAGAATTGTTTTCAACGTTATAGAAAAATTTACATTTTCATTCAGTTTAAAACATGTCCTTTGTTACTCCTAAATTATGCCAATATCTCAACAGTAGGAAAATAATATTGGGCAAATATGGTTTGAATTAGCTATATCCTAGCCTATGTTGTCAATATTGGTCATCAGTTAGAAATTTACATTTTCCAATATTGCACTAAATAAAGGCAAGAAATATTCCGTTTGTTCATTGATAATAATTCCAATACAAATACGACATCTCTATAAATGTTGCTTTAGTTTGAAAATATCTACCCTCTCTATATATAAAATCCTAATGAAACAAATTTGTGAAACGGATATTATGAAACGACTGAAATGAAACGAATTCATGAAAAATTCTATGAAATGACTGATTAAACAGCTGATTATGTTTCACGGAGATTTCTCCAAAAATATGGAATATTTTGCGATGAAATTAACACCAAAAATCCGTATTGATCCGCAGATTTCAAAACTGTATTAGAATTTTTAAATTCGACTTAGTTTTCCAGATATTATTTTTTTTTCTAATTTTAAATACTTTTCTCTAATGATGGCAACTCAAATTTTAACCGTAATAGATTTTTTTTTTCATACTTTAGAAAAGGTTATTATTTTAAACTAATTTGGCGACCAGTTTGGCCTCCCTTAAAAGTATGCTAAGAAATGTATCATGTTACTTTTATTCATAATTCAATTTACTTGAACAATCTTTCGCCAAATCGAAAGATTCTGATAGAGAAATCAAGAACTCGGTATTTTTATGTTAGCGGGAAGCAGGTGATAACTTGCCAAATATTTTTCTCGTTGCATTTTTTTTTGTATTTCTTTAATTTCATTTAAAATGTAATCCTTTCATTCATTTTATTTAAAATACACAAAATTCCATTTAAAATGTAATCCTTTCATTCATTTTATTTAAAATACACAAAATTTCATTTAAAATTGAATCATTTAAATGTGATGGCTTTCACTTCTTTTTTTTTTTTTTTTTTTTTTTTTTTTTTTACAAAACGAAAAGAAAAATATTAGGCACAGATGTTATATACACACCGGGGTACCTAATTGGCGCCAAAATGGCATTATTTTGACTGACATGGTAACCAGACTACTGTTGCTTATTTCATAATAATTGTTTATTTGCTTTTATTTTCTTTTTTAAAATTATATAAATTGTTTTGTTCTATAGTTATTAATTTTTTTGGTTATTTTCTTTTAAAAATTATGGAAAATAATTTAAAAAATACGGTACTACTTAGTTATTCCTTCGACCAATTTCGCCAAATTATATAAATCGCCAAATCACTCGCTCGCTAAATTATACAAATTGACATAATTTTTACTTTAAATAACGAAAGAACAAATAAAATAGTATAACATTAATAAATATATAAATAAAACATCGAAATAAAAATCACTTGATGACATAAACACTTGATAGAACGCAGCTATACGAGCGAATTTTGTCATAGAATGTTTGGTCGGAACACAAGAGGTCAGATGTTAAAAGCTAGTTTTCCACTGTCGCAGTTAAAGAATTAACACAAGAATGAGAGGAGATAATTCAGAAAGCATTTTGTGAACAGGAATGTAATTAATGTACATGCTTAAAGAAATTTCTCAAAAGGTCTTCAGCCAGCTACTTCATACTTCGCACCTGCGGGATAAGGACTGACGCATATTTGCGAAGAGATCAGGCATTTTCCGAATATCGCCGTCTACAACGGCTATCCTGGCGACTATACCCATACTACATTCAATGGGACACTCGTACATTAGGCTTTTCATATGTCCCCAGACGAAAAGATCCAAACACGAGAGATCCAGCGATCTTGGTGTGAGAAGCTATGGGACCACCTCGACCAATCCATCGACCTGTGACAGTGGAAATGTACCTTTTAACTTCTCACCACTTGCGTTCCGATCATACATTCTAGGACGAAATTTTCTCAAATAGCAGCGTTCCATCCCCCCGTAAAGTTTTGTCCACTTTTTCAGATACACCCTGTACTTTCGTAAACAAATATAGCTGTTTTAAATGCTATTTCCCCTTTTACAAATTAATGAAAAATTTCATTTCAACATATCAAATACTAGAGTATTATATATCAATTAAAACCAGGCATCTTTTATATGCATTTATGATTAGAAATGCATCCTAAAAATGGTTACCTCATTTTTAGGTGCGTTCGTAATTATATAAATACGTAGCACCTATAGTCGTCGTTCAGTCCGTCCGTCTGTCCGTCCGTCTGTCTGTCCGTCCGTCCGCATATAATAGAGCAAAAACTACCCAACAGAATGGTCTGAAATTTTAAATATATGATTGTTGTAAAATTTTGTCGAGCCATTTCAAATTTTATGAAAATCGGATGTATAGTTAAATTACAGGGACAGTCAAAAGTTTTTCTTTACATTACGGCCAATGGGAAAAATTATTGCACGTGCATTTTAATGATGTTAAATCTTTCCGAATGGTCTCAAATTTTAAACATATAATTATTGCGACATTTTGTCGAGCCATTTCAAATTTTATGAAAATCGGATGTATAGTTTAATTATAGGGACAGTCAAAAGTTTTTCTTTACATTAAAGCCAATGGGAAAAATTATTGCAAGTGCATTTTAATGATGTTACAGCTTACCGAATGGGCTGAAATTTTAAATATATAATTGCTGCAAAAGTTTGTCGAGCCATTTCAAATTTCATGAAAATCGGATGTATAGCTTAATTACAGGGACAGTCAAAAGTTTTCCGTTACATTAAGGGGAATGGGAAAAAATTATTGCAAGTGCATTTTAATGATGTTACATTCTATGCACTTATGAATTGCAAATAAATACACATTCAGTACAATATGGGGTGCAAAAAAATATTATAAAACTAGTTATAGTACGAACGCACCTCATTTGCCACGTTTGACGAGCAATTTCCAACTTGTTAATCATTTTATTGGGTGAGTGCAAAAGTTCATGCGGAGTTTGAGGATAAAAGTCACACAGTGATTAGGCAAACAAAGTTCTTTATTCAAGCAATGATATATGCTCCATCGTTTTCTATAATCTGTTTCCAACGTTCTGGCTGCATACGGATCATAAAAACTGTGCGGTTTAGATTTGAAGAACGAAGACACGATGTTTTTTAAGGCATCCTAAGAGTCAATTTTTTTTCCATTTAAATGATTTTGCAATGACCGGAACAAGTGATAATCAGATGGTACGATATCAGGAAAATACGGTGAATGAGTTAGGACATGACATTTCAGGCTGTTCAGTTTGCGTAACGTCTGTCTTTAAATGTGTGGTCTGGCGTTGTCGTGATGAAAGACTACGCCCTGCGATTTGACAAAATCAGACATTTCTGTTTGATTTTTCGATTCAGATTGGTTACTTTGCGACAGTACTTGTCCGAATCAATCATTTGTCCAGCGAGGAGAAACTCAAAATAAATTATGCACTTGCAATCCCATCAAACACAGAGCATCACTTCCATCGGGTGCAAACTGACCTTTGCCATTGCCTCACCATGCTCACCTGCTTATTTCCATGTGCGTTTGCACTGAACATTGTTGTAAAGGACCCACTTCTCATCGCCCGTCACTAATCGATCCAAAAACGGCTCGTTTTTGAGCCGCCCGAGTAAAGAAACGGCAACAGAAATTTGCTCGATTTCGTTCCTCTCGGTCAGCAAATGGGGCACCCATATATCGTGCTTCAAAACAAATCCCATGTTTTTTAAACGCGAAAAAGCGGTTGATCGGTCAACGTTAAGTGCTGTAGCAACTTCCTCTGTTGAAATTTGCGGAGTATTCTGAACTAAAGTACGCACAACATCATCATCAATGTGTGAAGGTCGACTTGAGCGTGGCTCGTCTTCAAGGTTAAACTCTCCGCGGCGAAATTTCGCAAACCATTTTTCCACAGTTCGTTTAGCTGGAGCGGGATCTTGATAAATCTCTTGAATGTTTTTACGGCTGCTGCAACGTTTATTCCCTTCCGAGACTCGTAAAGCATAACATGCCGTAAATGCACCTTATCGACACTCATTTTGAAAGTAAACTTTCTCGAAGCAGTTTGTATCTACACAAATTATTTTGTTTGAAATGAAAGCTCCACGCGTCACCTTTCCAACGATCTGTCTTACGTAGATGGCAGTATTAATGACAACACTTTACGCCGCTTCTAATGCCATCTATTGCACCTCCGCACGAACTTTTGCACTCACCCAATACATTTGGAAGTATATATCTAT
Organism: Maratus speciosus; assembly: GCA_963932465.1. Taxonomy (NCBI): domain Eukaryota; kingdom Metazoa; phylum Arthropoda; class Arachnida; order Araneae; family Salticidae; genus Maratus; species Maratus speciosus. The sequence continues at coordinate 168,075,742 of OZ010796.1, read as the reverse complement.
AACAGTAGGTATATTATTTAAATAATAAATCTTTGTAAAAAATCGCCATAAAATAAAAACCATTCATAGGACTCGTTGAGAGCTAAATATACTAACAGCTCGTCATCAGCTACAGCAACACGTGTCCGTAAGGGGACAAGGTCAAATATGAACAGAAAGGTCGAGAGTTGAGCAAAAATACAACAGATGGCGCTAGCTAAAAGGAGCAGACGAAAGTGTTGCCAAAATGATAGAAGAGAAATTGATAGGGAAAAAATGGAAATAAAAGAAATAAACAAAATTAAAAAATCAAAGAAGTAAATTAAAAAATATAATTATAAATAATAATAATAAAGAAAGAAATATAAAAGAATAAAACAAGAAAAACCAAAAGATCCATTTTTTTTTATTTTTTTTTTTTTACAAAATAAAAAGAAAAGAAACAAGAGACGAGGGAAAAGAATTACAAAAGTAATTTTCACGCTGGAGAGAGGAAAGGAGATGATGAGAGATCATTGACAAGATTATCAGAATATTTAGAAATAAAATATGCTTCATGAAACTCCAAGTGAGAGGGAGAGGCAGTGGAAGAAATAATTCTGGCCATGAAGAAATTGAAACAACGACTGGAAGAACAACAATGAGAAGCAATCGAATATTTAGAGATTTCTTGATTTGCGATATACCTCTGATGCTCGCCTAATCTGAATTTTAATGCTCTCTTTGCTTGACCAATATAACTTAAATTGCAAGAGCAAGGAATAAAATAAACACCCGACCGGTTCTCCGTAGGAATAAGATCTTTTAGAGAAGAGAATTTAATTTTATACATAGGTTTGAAGATAAGTATAAAATTAAAACGAGAAAGGATTTTAGCAATTTTAAAACGGAGAAGAGAATAAAAGGGCAGAACTATAGAGTTAAAATTACGATTAGGCGGATTATTTTAATCAGAAAAACGACGTTTAGGCTTATTAAATTTATACACAGCTTTATCAATCAAAGAGGGATTGTAACCATGAGCAAGAGCAAGAGATTTGAGATAATTAATTTCATTATTCAGAGCAGAAGAGTCAGAACAAATGCGTAACGCCCTAAAAGTAAAAGTATAAAAGGACGCCACATTTTGTTGAGGAGGATGATTTGAAAGAGCATGAGGAGGAAGAGATACAGTGAAATGTTTTCTATAAACGGAGGTAGAGAACCGATCTGGGTGGTTCGAAACCAATACGTCAAGGAAAGGAAGAGTATTGTTCTATTCGACTTCGAGAGTAAATTGAATACAAAGATCAATAGAATTAACAAGAGAAATGAGATTAGAAAGATCCAGGTCAGAGGGAATTAAATTGAAAGTATCACCAACATACCTAAACCATAAAGGAAATTTATATAAATTGAAGAGTTTTTCTTCAACAAAATGCATATAAATATCACATAAAAGATGAGACAGTGGATTACCCATGGCCAAACCTTCAGTTTGAGAATAGAAAGAATTATTAAACAGGAAGGCGGTTTGCCTGATACAAATATTAACTAAATGCAGGACTTCATCAATCTAAATTGAAAAGTAATGATATTCGCGCAGCCTTCTTTCAAACAATCAATTGCCCCTTGAACTGGCGCGTTAGTGAAAAGAAATTTAACATCAAAGGAAACCATTATATAATTACAAGGAGAAAGGCGTTTAATTTTATCAACAAACGCAAAAGTGTTTTTCACGGTGTGAAAGGTAGTGGGAGATAAAGGAGTGAGTAACATCGAAAAGAACTTGGCAAGTTTATAAGAAGCAGTACCAATATTGGAAACGATACGTCTGTTTTCGGTGGTGTTTCGCTATATAATTTAAATATTATGCACATTAACAGTCGATAACTTGTAATGTTGATTTATTTGATCAAATTTGGACAGCACTGTGTGTAAACTTTGTCCAGTTTTTGCCTATATTAGCTTTCTATTAAGATTAAATATGAAAGACTGACTTTTAATTTTGACAAAAAAATTAAATTATACAAGACATTACAGAGAAAAATCAAAGCACTTATAAATTAGAAAATTTAAAGAATTTGTATTTTATGGTGTTTAGGCATTTTAAAACAAATTCTTGAATTTCTTATACGAGCTCGTATTCGCAAATTTGTTACTTGTTTAATTTATCGGAATATCATAAATAATTTATCTAAATCTAGTTCTATTAATTAGGTTTCATGAAACAAACCCCCTAAAAATTTATATAAAATATATCCAACGTGTAATGTAAGTAAAATGAAGGATAAAAAGTTAATTATAAAAATATTTTGACCTACAAAATGACATAAAGAAACACGACTCCTGTTTTCGGAGCAATTAATTAGCGGCTCCCTTAATTAAGTGGAGCAAGTTTCTTTTACTAATTAGCAGAATCCCTTATTAAGTGGTAGACTGCAAGTTAAGAAGACATTCTTTTTTCTACTCTTACACAAAGAGGAAAATATTTTGTCAGGTTGCTTTATGAGAAAAAGTGGTTATTGCGACACGGTAATAAAAGAGTGAAAATAACTCAAAAGATATTAAAAACAAAATATTTCTACATTAGATTTTTCTCTTGTCTGGCAAGAGATATTTATATATATAAATGGTGCTTTAAAAGATATAGAAGAAACTTTAAGAAATAGTACAGCGCGCTACACGGTTCCTCAATTTAATTCTGCATTTTATTTCGTAAAAGTACAGATAGATAGAAATAACAATAATAAGAATATGTTAATGACATTTTCTATCGTCTTATCTTACTTTCTGTGAAATGTAACTGTATCATCTTAATTGGCCACAATACGTTTTCAAAAAGCACTGATTAAATGTTCCATTATATACGGTATCAAATACCAACTACTTTACACCTCCAGCACCTTTCTCCATGTCATCGCATTTAACACGAAGAAATGCAAGTATTTAGTATATTTCGTTAAAATATCTTCGTTATTGTAAAAATGTCGAAATAAATCCGGATTTACATTTGAGCGAGGCACTTCGAAAGTTTTAATTGAGTAAATGTGTTGAGCTCTGAAATTGCATTTGAAAAAGCTCTATTGAAACGCCTATAATTTAAAAATATTGCATTTTTATTCGAATTATTTCGGCAGAAAATATTGCCTCGTTTAATTCCGCTCATTTTAAAGTTTAAAACATTTGATCCCACTCATAAGATATTTTAAACATGCTAATCCAAGGCTGTCACAGGCGACTATATTTATAATTTTGTCGCACGATTATTTAGTAAAGGTAATAGAGACCGTATGGTGGCTCTACCTAGCAAAATTAATGGAAGTTCTGGCAATTGGTTTACTTTATGTTTTTTGGGTCACTGAATCCGAATTTGTAACTTCCCACCAAAATTTCCCCCGGCAACCGCCCCAAATTTTGGTAAAATGCCCCCCCCCCCTCAAAAAAAGGTTTTATTTAAAAAATCAATTTTTTTATTGTTTTAGGGAAAAAGTATCTAGAAATTCAGAAAGTAGACAAAATGTGCAACAAATTTGATATATGACATTATGACTTAGGATGAAGGAGAGGGGGGTATCTGACTCGGAACATGCGCCGCGGTGATGCGTGGACTAAGTTGCGCAATTCCATTTAACCACTCACACGTTTACATTCGCACTCCCATATCCCTTCCGAACTTTCTCTATAAGGTTTACTTTAAGTTTTTTGGGTCGCTGAATCCGAATTTTTAACTTCTCCCAAAATTTTCCCACCCGAACCCCCCCCCCCTCCAAAATAGTTGTTTTTAACTTATTTCTCATTGTTTTAAGGGAAAAGCATTACGAAATTCAGAAACTAGACAAAATTTGCAAAAATAGGATATATGACATTATGACGTAGGATAAACGGGGAGAGAGGGGGCTGCATCGGAACATTCCCGCGCGCTTTTCTCAAAAACCAATTTTTTTTCCAAAAATCAATTTTTTGCGGGGTTGACGGGTGAAATTTTGGTGGGAAGTTACAAATTCGGATTCAGCGACCCAAAAAACATAAAGTGAGTCGAAATCCAGAACTAGTATTAATTTTGCCAGGTAAAATCCCCTATTGCCTGGACTTCATAACTTAGTGCACGTAGCGCCGCAGTGCATGTTCCGAGGAAGCCCCCTCTCTCCCAGATCATCCTACGTCATAATGTCATATATCCTATTTGTTGAAAATTTTGTCTAGTTTCTGAATTTCGTAATGCTTTTCCCCTAAAACAATAAGAAATTTAAGTTAAAAACAACTATTTTGGGGGGTTTCGGGGGGGATTTGGGGGGGGGAGAGTTAAAAATTCGGATTTAGCGACCCAAAAAACTTAAAGTAAACCTTATAAGGAAATACGAATTGAATATTTTCCAAGTGAGCGAAAAAATGCCCAGGCTGGGAATCGAACCCAGATCCTTGGCTTACAAGGCCAATGCTTTTCCATTTAAGCTAACTGGGCCGACAACCAGCCAGCATATTTCGCTCAGAAAACCTTATTGGTAATAACATCTGGTCTGTCATGTAGACAGCTCAACAGAATAAACCGCAGGTAAAGGAACTCCATATAAACGATGGATACGTAGATGAACTATTATTTTAACACAATCAAACTGATTGGTAAAGTTATCATACGAATTGAATATTTTCCAAGTGAGCGAAAAAATGCCCATTTTTCGCTAACAAAATGGGCATTTTTTCGCTCACTTGCAAAAATATTCAATTCGTATGATAACTTTACCAATCAGTTTGATTGTGTTAAAATAATAGTTCATCTACGTATCCATCGTTTATATGGAGTTCCTTTACCTGCGGTTTATTCTGTTGAGCTGTCTACATGACAGACCAGATGTTATTACCAATAAGGTTTTCTGAGCAAAATATGCTGGCTGGTTGCCGGCCCAGTTAGCTTAAATGGAAAAGCATTGGCCTTGTAAGCCAAGGATCTGGGTTCGATTCCCAGCCTGGGCATTTTTTAGCTCACTTGGAAAATATTCAATTCGTATGATAACTTTACCAATCAGTTTGATTGTGTTAAAATAATAGTTCTTATAAGGAAAGTTCGGAGGGGAGATGGGAGGGCAAATGTAAACGTGTGGGTGGTTAAGTGGAATTGCGCAACTTAGTCCACGCATCACCGCGGCGCATGTTCCGAGGCAGATTACCCCTTCCTCTTCATCCTAAGTCATAATGTCATATATCTAATTTGTTGCAAATTTTGTCTACTTTCTGAATTTCTAGATACTTTTTCCCTAAAACGATAATAACTAGTCGGATGTACCAATCCCAAAACTTTCTTCTATCTCATACATGTTAATACTTCAAAATTCGCTATCATAGTGCCAAAATTAAATGGCAAATTCCGTGCATTAGTTCTTGAGATATGACTATCGCTGAAATCGTCTAAATCCAGCAAAATGCTGCCTAGCAGCGCCACCTATAGGGTGATTTATACCAAATCCTAATCAACAACAATTTATGTCAACGTCTGACTGAATCTGAAGTTTGGAGAAAATCCGTGCATTAGTTTTTGAGATAGAGCTATAGCGAAAATTGTGAAAATTCCTGCATAGCAGCGCCACCTATTGGGTGATTAACACCAAAACCTAATTAACAACAGCTTGTGTCAACATACAACTAAATCTGAAGTTAGATGAAAATTCGTGCATTAGTTTTTGAGATAGAGCTATTGAGGCAATCGTGAAAAGTCCGCACAGAAGCGCCACCTGTTGGGCGATTTACACCAACACATAATCAGTAGCAAGACATGTCAAGGACTAATTGTATCTGAAGTTTGGTGAAAATCCGTTCTTAAAATAGAGCTATTGGGGAAATCGTGTAAATCCTGCAAAATTCATCATAACAGCGCCACCTGTTGGGCGATTTACACCAAAACGTAACCAGCATCAATTCATATCAAGGACTAACAAAATCTGAAGTTTGATCAAAATCCGTGCATTACTTCGTGAGATAGAGCTATTGCGAAAATCGTGAAAATGCAGCATAGCAGCGCCACCTGTTGAGCGATTTACACCAAAAACTAATCAGCATCAATTTGTATTAGGGACTCACTGAATATAAATTTTTATTAAATTCCGCGCATTAGTTCTTGAGATAGAACGCCCACAAAATTTGTGTCACATACACACAGAGAGACAGACAGACAGACTCACAGAGTCACAGACAAACATTTTGTAAAAACATGTTTTTTGGAATCTCTGACCCCTAAAACGTGTAAATCCGTCGAAAACCGGAATTCGAAAATTTTCATGAATCCAATACTTTCTTCTTGTAAACACAGAAGAAAGTAATAATTAATAACAATAATAATTTTTTTAATAAAAAACTTTTTTGGGGGCATTTTACCAAAATTTGGGGGGTAGCCGGGGAAATTTTGGTGGTAAATTTCAAATTCGGATTCAGAGACCCCCAAAAACATAAAGTAAGGCAATTTCCAGAACTTCCATTAATTTTGCCAGGCAAAATCCTCTATTGCCTGGACTAATTCTAGAAAAATACTTTTTGTGCTAAATTATTCTTGCCAATGTTGTCAAACCATATGTAAAAGAATTTTTTTAAATAATGCGAAATAGAATTAAAAAGTAGTCTCCTGTGGCAGCCCTGCTAGTATGCCAACAGCTAAAGTATCATCAAGTAAGTTAATATAGTAAGTAAAACGTGTATGGGAAAACTAAACTGCTAAAAACTAACGTTTGAACACACGATATATAAATCAAGTACTGTGTTAATAGCCGTACGTGCACGTTTCGTGAGTACTGGGTATCACATCATCAGTGTATAAAATCAACATCCCCCAAATGAATGAAAGGCGAAAACCCAAATGTCAGTAAACAAAACACCGAAGACCATCATGTTCCAGCAACCAATGATATGAAAGCGGGAGTTAAGCATCGTGACATAACAAATCCACCCAGAAAGGTGAGATGTACGGGTACACTGGAAAAATTGTTAACGAGGATTTTCTAAATTTATGAATATGAACATTTAAAAAAAAGTCTAAATCTAAATATGAATGAATGGGTTATGAATAATTTAATATTCCAAGCGTCACCTATTAGGGATATTTGATTATGGAATAAAAATACCTCATTTTTTTTAGTTCTTATAATAAAACTCTCATTTCGAAAAGCATATAAAAGGGGCACTTTTGGCATTCATAAAAAAATTAAAGCGTATTATAGAACAATTAATTATTAACAATACACAATAAAGTTTATAATTAATAATGGGTATTAAAATAGCTTAATGTAAATTCCCCGCACTCTAAAAAAATATTTATCGATACTGCAGAAATACAACTTATTTATTTATATTAGAGATTTATAATGCATATAAGTTTGTAAAAAGATATAAAAAATTTCGTTAAAATATATAAAATAAATATTTAAAAAGATATAAAATAAATATATAAAAATATATAAAATAAATATATGAAATTATAATATAATAAATTTTTTAAATTTATAAAAGATTTTTTTTTTCATGCTGAGCAAAGTGTTGGACAAAGTTTATTTTAATGTTATATGAATCCTTGTACCCCCAAAATGAACATATAACAAATTTTACCTACGTTCGCTCTGCAAGGAATAAACAGACACAGAGTTAAACAATTAATTTTTAAGGGGGAAAAACGATTTGAAGGAACAGTTTCTACCTCAATGTTTTCTGGCAACACTTAATTGCTATCCTCATTCACATCGAAAATTTTATTTAAATTTCACCCAAAACCCAATCCGAACCTTATTCACTTCAACCAGAAAATGGCCCGAGAAAATTTATCCATATTTTAATTACATTATCAAAACATGCTGCATAATTATATGTCTAATATTAACTTTTACCTTTATGTAGAAAATGTAACATACACACACACACACACGCATATATATATATATATATGTGTGTGTGTGTGTGTATATACATATGTACTCATCCATGTTCAAATAAACAGTTTTCCATCTAAAATAATACTGGGTAGCATCTTTTGAAAAATGGGTAACCAAACCCGCAAGATTAAAAAATGAAACTTGAACCCCAAAAAATTAGAATAAATCCGACTGAAACATGACCTGTGACTGAAAAAGTTAGGATCACCCCGACGTGCGCCGCCGCGCCATATGAGGTCGTGTTTCGAAAAATTAAGTTACCGAAACTATAGAGGGTTTTAGTTCACATTCGTTTAAATCCTTTTTCTGAAAATATTGCTCATTTTTATGTACTGTAGACGATAATGTTTTACAGATGTTTAATTACCCCTGTAAATGACTGTACAAGATAAGACAGATATTTTTGAAACGTAAAGTAGTACTGTGTGCTTTAATATCATATTAAATGTTCTTGACGATTGGTCAAATTTTAAAAAAATGCTGAAGTTTATAAAATATTTTAATGTTAAATATATTACTATTACAACCCGATGACATTGTAGCGGGTTTATCAGGAGAATGAGACCTTTCCAACACACACACACACACACAAAAAGAAAAAAAATCAAAGTCTTAGCATCTGTTCAAGAGTTATGCGTAAACATACATAAAAAAAAAAATCCATGCCGGCTCGGCCTGCAGGCACAGGTACATTTTCAAATTTAGGAACTCATTTCACCAAAAATAAAACTAAATCAAGATTAATGATAAAACCAGTCTAACGATTTTATTTGGCTGCTTTAGAAGAATTTTTATTTATTATTCTGTAAGAGTTGTTTTTATCATAATCATGTTAATTTTTGCTTCAACCCCTATTTTTTTCATCCCTTGTGAATATTTTTAGCAATATCATCCATTAGTAGAGTTCATCTCATTCAAAAACCTGTTGCTACAAAACTTATAGACAATTTTAAGAAGATTTACATAATAAACTTAAACCGCGTTGTGATTGTTTCATTAAATGAACCATACACTATATTTTAAATTCGGAAGTTCTTTTTATTGAGACACGTGCGCGTTTAATAATGCAACCCTATATACATCATATCTGACGATTGAAAAAATTATTCTGGTCCTAGTGGTGGATTATCGGAGATGGGATTTTTGTCTACTAGACCCACCCCCCCTTTTTGTTTTGCTGTAAGTGTTAGTCCTATCACAAAACTTGTCATTATAAAAGTTGTATACAATATTAAGAAGATTTATAATGAATTTAAGCGGATTTGATATCTTGTGAATTGGCGAAGTTACGAATTTTTTCTTCGCCACTCCCTACTTTTTTCATGCTGTAAGACTTGGTCCTATAAAAAACTTGTCAATATAAAAGTTATAGATAATATTAAGAAGATTTATATTAAATTTAAGTGGATTTGATATCTTGTGAATTGACGAAGTTGCTAATTTTTTTTTTCTTCTTAAAAACTTATTTTTTCGCATCGAGGCAATTTTCAATTATATAAAAAATCTGCCATACATACATTTTTGGCTTTTTTAATAGAAGTAATTATAACTTTAAACTGACTCGATATGTATCATAATTAAGATGTTATAGGGTTTTTCCGTTTCCACAAAACCCCTCCCCATTTCCACCACATTCGTCCGTCCCCATCTGCATTATGTCCATTAACGACCTTGACCGGTATTTACTGCCCCTTGATTTTATGTATCAATTTAGAAGAGATTTGTGCTGAATTATGGAAGTAATTGTGTCCATAAAAATATATATAATATATGCATGTATATATATATATACAGGGTGTTCCGTTAAAGGGGTCCAATATTAATAGGGGTAATAGAGGAGATCACATGGAGCATAAATCAGTATATAAAGCCTGGTCGGATCTCAATAGTTTTCAAGTTACAGCAAATAGAATGAAAATTCGGAAAATTGTAAAAGAACCCTCATTGCTAAACTATCGATAATGCTACATAAAAACGAAGCACATATTTAGAAAGAGCAGAAAAAAACCTACAAAATGACATCAATTGTATTAAAATAGCAATATTTATTGACGAGTTACAAGCCCTGAAACAGTGAAAAAAGTATGAAATCCAATATACATCAAAATAGTTAATCGTTAATTCCAAAAAGACAACTCTAGCTACAACAAGGAAAATGTAGTAAAATTTGGTCCATTCCGAAAACTTTCGAAAAAGCTTACAATGAACCATATCGGTTTAATTGTGTGAGAGAAATTAATCAGTTTCTTAGTTACAACTCCGCTTTCTTTGACACTAGCAAAGGTTAAACTCCGCCCATCACGATTGGAAACACCGCCTTTTTAATTACTCTCAACTATACATTTTCGATCATGCTTCTTCTGAGATGCAACATTTTTAATTATTCAAGAGTTGAATGAACCAAAATAACTTTACAATAATAGGCTACATTTTAAAGTGGTCTTCTATTGATATAAAGCTTAAGTTAAATTCTTTAAAATTAAACTGGTGGTGAAAATTCGGAAATAATTAAAAATATTGCAATTTGTAACTATGCAAGAAGTTTCAGTACATGTTTTACATGGACAATTATTGTATGTATATGTGCATCATAATTTATGATAGGAAATAATAATAACAAATAGCATAATAATTTTATTAATTATAAATTTAAAAAAGACACTAAATTTTAAATTAATTCATACAAACTTTGTAATTTACAATTTGAGTACACCACAGTCTGTGACTTACAAAATACTGTGCCAAAAAGTGTTGAAAATAAAAGAAAAATGACAAATAAAGAGTTACATTCCACGTACTTTATGACATATGTGAAGCATAGTCTTCTGGCCTGCGCTGCACAGTTCAATGTCGGAAGGCAGACGAACGGACATTATTATAATAGGTGTTCGAAGTTGCGCCCATTAACAGAATCGCACAGCCGACAGCGACGTCGTAAAGATTGGCGAACACGCCGAAAAACTCCGACGGAGTTGGGAATGTCTCCTGCAGCGACAACGATTCGCGCTAGTAAATCCTCCGGTGTATCCACAGGCGTTTCATACACCAGCGATTTAAGGTGTCCCCAAACAAAAAAGTCTAACGGATTGAGGTCTGGAGAGCGTGCAGGCCAAGCAACAGGTCCACTGCGTCCAATCCATTTCCCAGGATATGTTGAATTGAGGTGATTGCGAACACCTATGAAAAAATGTGCCGGTGCGCCATCGTGCATAAACCACATATTGTGGCGCAATGTTGCTGGCACATTTTGCAGTAACTGCGGTAAGATATCCCGTAGGAAAACCAAGTACGTACTGCCATTGAGTACATCTGGGAGTAAATATGGTCCTATGAGATAATCGCCGAGGACACCTGCCCATATGTTCACACTGAACTTTTGTTGTGCGTTCGACGGGAAAACAGTGTGCGGATTTGTATACCACCATGTGTGCATATTGTGCGTGTTTACCACGCCCTCTCTCGTAAATGTTGCTTCATCAGTAAATAAAATATTTTCCAGAAATTGTGGATTATTTTCTGTTACATTAAGCAACCAGCGTACGAATTCTGTCCGCTGAGCACAATCTGTTACTGATAACAGTTGTACCCGCTGCACATGAAAGGGGTGCATGTTTTCTGCACGCAAAACACGCCACACACTTTGGTGAGAAACACCGACTTCAGACGCAGCAGCTCGTGTACCCGTGGAGGGGTTATCTTTAAAAATATTCAGTACATCTTCTTCAATTGCAGGTGTTCGTACATGTCGAGGTTTCCCTGCATCAGTGCTTGCTGTATTAAACCATCCAGTCTCCCGTAATCGTCTATCGATTTTTATGAAGAGTTTCGAACTTGGGCAACATCTCCTTGGAAATTGCTCACGGTACATGCGCTGTGGTAGACATGAATTTCCATGAGCTTGCCCGTACATCAGATGCATGTCCGCATATTCTTCGTTAGAGTATTCCGGCATAATTATTATACATCAACTTACTACAATCCCACTTACAACAGCCTCCCTTTAACATAACGCCCACTGATGACTGCTGTTTTAATACACTTTTCTTCCTATACACATAGAAAATTTGCATAAAAAGTACTTCTTCTTCATCATCCTGAAAGTTCATGGAGGAAACGCAGCAGTCACGGAGTTTGCTTTAAGACAAGGCGAGAGCTGCACAATATGTCATTCACTTGACCAGACTGAATAATGAAAGGGTATTTATAGAGGTTGATCAGAAATGTATAATTGAAAGATATTTAAACGGGGTGTTTACAATCGTCATGGGCGGAGTTTCGCCCTTTCCGAGCGTGCAACAGTATAGAGTTGTAACTAGGGAACTGCTTGATTTCTCCCATACAATTAAACTCATATGGTTTATTGTCAGCTTCTTCGAAAGCTTTCGGAATGGACCAAATTTTATAACATTTTCCTTGATGTAGGTAGAGTTGCATTTTTGGAATTAACGATTAACTATTTTGCTAAATATTTGATTTTGTATTTTTTCACTGTTTCAGAGCTTGTAACTCGCCATTAATTCTCAATATTCTAAAACAACTTATGTCGTTTCGTAGAATTTTTTCTGCTCTTTCTAAATATGTGCTTCGTTTTTATGTAGCATTATCGATAGTTTAGCAATGAGGGTTTTTTTACAAATTTCCGATTTTTCATTCTATTTGCTGTAACTTGAAAATTATTGAGATCCGGCCAGGCATTATATACTGATTTATGCTCCGTGTGATCTCCTCTATTCCCCCTATTAATATTGGACCCCTTTAACGGAACACCCTGTATATATAGTTTTGAACTGAGGGGAGGGGAGGTTCTAGGGGTCATGATCGGCGTAGATCTGCAAAAAGTTTTCTGAAATTCCAACTTAGGGGAGAATATAATACGTAGTATTTCTTACGGAATCTACCTAAAATATGGAATGACTCCTCTCAGATTTTGAACGCAGTCCAAAAAGTACAAAAAAAAATATTTTATAAAAATTTATGAGGCGGTAGAATCAATTATATTCGAAAACTGGACCTCCCGGTTAAAACCGTAAACATAAGATCTGCGTTACTAATACTTGATTAAATCGGCGCAATACCTATCACTTATACTTGACACATTTCCCTGATTATTTTCCCTATAAAGTTGGTTGCAAAATGGTTTGTAAATTATTCAATCCTCAAAGCATTGGAGACATCTTTTTCCGTTGTGTAGTTCCTGAATTGAAAAGCTAATGCAATGCAATTTTCAAAATTATGCTGCATTTACTTTAAAGCATAATGTACAGAAAAATGTGAAGTATTCAAATGTCAATTTTTATAGTGTTTAAATAGTATTATTGTACCAATATGTTAAAATAGCAAATAAAGAGTGCAAGAATATTAAAAAGCAGAAAACCAACGTTTAAAAATACACAAATAATGCATAAAAAGCAGCAAACAGCTGTTTCGAATCTACTAGCAATATTCTTCTTCAGTGCAAGATAGAGCAAGGCACAATGTGCTAGAAAAAGCAAGGGTGGACAAAATGACAGAGGTTTATTTACCCGATACGGATAGCGAATGCGCCAAAATCAACCAATGAGAAGCAGATGAAACGACGGAGAAACAGATGAGAGCAGATGGAACTCTGTCATTTTGCTCAACCTTACTTTTTCTAGCACGCTGTGCCTTACTCTATATTGCACTGAAGAAGAATCTCGCTAGTAGATTCGAAACAGTTGTTTGGTGGTTTTTATGTATTATTTGTGCATTTTTAAACGTTAGTTTTCTTCTTTTTAATATGCAAATATGGTTTCAATAGCTATTTATGATTCGTTTAACATATATGCCGAATTACTGGTGCATGCTTACAGGGTTAAACAATGATTACATACACTGTCAGATAAATTCGTCTTTATGGACTAAATTATTAGCCATTTTTTAAACAAATAGTTTCCGTACTCTTAGATGGCATGCTTTTTCCGTTAATTCTTCCCGGAAATCGGAAAAAGAAGGTAAAATTCTGTTTATTCCTTGCACGCATGCGTATTGGCTTTATTAATACCAAAGTTCAAATTTATTTTTAAAATGAAAAGCCGAAAATTCAATAAATTATAATTTCTAATTTATTTAAAAACAAACAAACAAAAATAATGCTTTGGAATTTAATAAAGGAGAAATTTTCTTATTCATTTAAACTTATTCGCAATTTACTTTTTAGAGTATGAAAAAATATTCGCATGTAGAATATATCTAAACGAACACATTAAAAAAGTATACAATACTTTAATAAAATAAAAAAAATCGATTTCATTCAAAAACGGAAACATTTCATCTCGAATTTAATTCAAAATGTAATATTCATCAGTAAATAAATAAATAGAAATGCTTAATTCATCTTTAAAATGTTAAACTTACCCTACGTGCAAAACTACTTAAAAGATGAGACAATATTTAAAAAAAGATGTTAAATTACCTTAATATCTTAGTACTTTCAACTATAAAAACATGGTCTTCGTCAGACGTTAATAACAGTAGTATTTCTTATATTTCTCTGACGAAGACTATGTTTTTATAGTTAAAAGTAGTAAGATATTAAAGTAATTTAACATCTTTTTTAAATATTTTCTCATCTTTTAAGTAGTTTTGCACATAGTGTAAGATTAAGTCTATAATATTCATATTTTAAATATAACAGTCAAATTTTGTCTTATTAAAAATATGTCTAATATATCATAATTTTTATCCTCTGTTATTCTATAAGTGTTAAAACACCAACCATTATTTCATAACGACGAAATGTCGCTGCAATTAACCCATTAATGCCGAGTTTATTTTATACATTTTTAATACATGGGTACCAGTTGACACCTGTTTTCCCATATTGTAAATTTCAACTTAGTTAATCTCTGAAAGTTTGAGATTAAGTAATATGAAAACTTCCTTACTAAAATACTGATTTTCATATTTAAAATTTTCGTATTTCTTAAATGGCAGATTTTCTTACCAACCGGCACTAATGAGTTAAGTTTAAATCTCCGAGCTTTCTGAACAAGAAATTAAAAAATTCTTACTAATCCCGCATTTTAAGAAACTCGTATTTTCATTTTAATCTCCCTCTACCAAGTACTCGCTGACGAGTGGATAAGATGCTCGATTCGAAACGCGCGGTCCTAAGTACAAAACCAAGTGGACCCAGGGAAGAAAGACAGGTATTTTTTGAAAAACTCCTTTTTTACACATTTCAGAAATTTTCTGTCCTAGAACGGAAATTTCTTCAATTCCCGGATAGATACCGGTAGCAGTGCTGCCACGAATATTTTCGTGAACTGAAAAAAGTATTTCTGAGAGTGTAAGTAATCGATCGGCCAATTTCTGCGGAAATGTATACAGTTTTTGCAAAAGTTGTGCATAACATTTTCACCAAATGGGAGTGCAATCGGAAGTACCATTTGGGAATTATCCTGTTCACTCACACACATGCATAAAAATTATCATTACAGTACATTCCTTTCACTATGTGTTTGGCAAGTAAAAAGAAAAAAAAAACCAAATTGTATAATATTCTTCATTTTAGAAGTATGTTGCAAAATAGAAAAAATGTAAAATGTTGCCAGGTTTAGACACAAAATGACAGGTTTAACAAAGTAAACTTAATAATATATACTTAGGTATAATAAACAATTAAAGTTTTTAGTAAAAAAAAAAAAAAAAAAAAAAAAAAAAAAAAAAAAATAGATGAAACGTTTCTGTTACAGACTGAAGTGGTTTTTAAGTATATCATAGAACGATTTACTTCCTTTAAAATTTCAAAATAAAAAATGCTTAAATGGTATTAATCGTGACAATATAGATTGATAATACCGTATAACAATTTATGGACTGACTTTACAGAAATATGATTTCTTTACACTATAGAATATATATATATATATATATATATATACACACATCACAGAAATCTATTTTTAAATTTCTATATCTGATCAGATATCTCTTCAGTAACTGTTTTCATTTTCCGTTACGCTTGAATTATGTCTACTTCCTTAATTTGATGTTGAACGAGTTTATACATATCACCTATTTTTCAAATTTGTGTGTCATAGTTGCAAATGATTTATTTATATATAATGCGCAGCTATATATATAAAAAAATATTTACACATTGATTACACTGGTCGGCACCAAAATCCTCTCTGTAAGAATAATAGTTAAGTCTTATAGATTTCACTCAGTTAAATAAAAATATGGTAACGAAATTACTGTATCACTTGCCATTCTTTTGGTAGGAGGGTTTTCTCTTAAAATTAAGGTATTTTATATCTTGCTAAAACGTAAGCGGAAATTTCGTAAACCACAATTTTTTTATAATAATATGTAAATTATCTGTGAATAAATGTATAAATATGATTACTCGAGTTATAACGGCATGAGGAATGAAAATATATTAGTGGATAGCAAATAGTAAATTCGGGCACGATAGGGGGGGGGGACATAAAAAATACACGATACATGTATCAACAAACTAGATTTCCATGCTACATTTATTATTTTGATATCTAAGACAGTAAAAACACCTTTTCGTGATTTCAATTTTATATAGCATTGCAAATTAATATAATAATCCTTCACTACTTGCTATTGTTATAAATCTATTTGTCAGAAAAATGGAACGTACTGGAGTGATTTGGATAACATAGTTATAATTACGAATATTAGATCTGTACACTTTACATAGTTTGCAGGGAAGAAAAAATTAAATTTTTTATCTTACAAATAAAAATGTGTTTTCGAGTGAGAACGAATTCAGATGCCAATTTTAATTTTTTTCATATATCCTCGTAATTAAAACATTATAAATGTGCTAGCTTCCTTATCTCTTTATAGGCAAGGTTAGTTTACTTATGAATATCAGCTAAAAAATAGGAAAATGTTTAAAAATATCAAAGTCGTATATAAAAAACAAAAATTGACATTTTTAACAAACATTCTGAGCCAAAATATATACACTATTGAATTACATTTGATAAACAATAAAATATTATACTTCAATAACCTAGAAGAAACTTTTAGTTTTAACCTTCGAAAGGGGCAATTTTATATGCTTACCAATCCTAGTAATGTCATCCATATTGACTTTCTGATTGACAAAAATGACATACATAAACAAATCAACAATCATTTACTCGATATTGTGAAATAATCAGGTCTCACTTCACAGATAGAAAGTGCCCTGTGGCACTTCACTATTTGGGCTCTCAGCATGGTTTATAATGTGATTTGTGGTTGCCTACTCATACAGCTACAATCATTCGCCGGACGTCCTACAGTCATTCTAGATATCTTAAAAATGTAAAAACGTTATATCGTATGAGTATTTTCTAGATATCCAGTGGATGTTCGTTTCGAATAATTCAGTTAGGTTACTTTGAAACGCCTATAGATATCAAAAATTGCTGTGAAAGTCATCCACAAAGCATCTATGAGTGTGACATTTTGGAACCCACAGCGTATCCTATGACTATCTACAAGATAATTTTAACCATCCAGAGGCAGTGTTGCCAGATTGCGGGCTTTTTTGTCCCCACATTGTTGATTGTCACCATTTTTTAAATAGAAATAATCGGTCTATTTAAAAATAGATTAAAAATTCTGAAAAATAATGCGAATTATACTACTTTAAAAAAGTGGTGACAGTCAAATAATCTGAATTAAAAAAGTCCCCAGTCTGGTAACACTGTCCAGAGGGTATATGTTATACTGAATTTTAAATACTGTAGACATTTTAGGATGTCAGTGAATAGTTTTGGTGTTGCGTTCTATAATTTCCTAATGTTTAAATCGTGTGTTTTGATATGCCCTACATATAAGAAATGGAATATTTTCTTTCAGGACAATAAGCTGTAGAATTTAGAATTGGTCATCATTGACTGATTAAGTGAGAAAGTAATTTCAATGATTACATTTTATAAATAAATCTGACAAAACTGTAAGGGGTTGTTTAAATCTTTTTAAAAGTCAATAAAAGTATTTGTATTTAGAATCAATGAAATAAACAGTTTTTCCCTAATTCAGAATTCAATTATGAACTTCAAATATAAAAGGAATTCTGGATATTGTTTCATAGCTTTAAATGCACTTCAATTAGCACATAATTTAAATCCATTAAGCTACATAGTAAAAGATGTTCGTGGAGATAAAATTCATTTAAGGTAAATTTATCATGGCCAACTCAAAAGAATAAATGATCATCCTTTTATTGAGATCAATAACTATACAATAACGATGCTGATGCAGTAATGATGAAAAAAGAATTTCCGCGAAGTGTTAAAAAATAAATCTATGTTCCATGAAATAATACTGAAATGCTCATTTAAAACAAATTTCACCTTAATTCACGTTTCATAACTTTTAAAATAATTTTTTAAAAAGGGTACGGTTATTTTGATAATTATCATTAATTTAGCTTTTATTCGAATATTGTGGTGTTTCCGCTAATAAAAATAGTATACGGTATAAAATTTTCCGTTAAAATACGGAAATTGAACTGGCAATCGGGACGCCAGTGCTATTTCCGTATTTTAACTTCCGTTTTCTTCTTTATTATTCATAATAATATTTTTAAGTGGGAAATAAAAAAAAAAATACTGCAGGAAGTTTCAAATTTTATTTATTTATTTATTTTTATTTTTATTTTTTATTTTTTTACTTAAAACAAGAAAAAAAATTCAATTTTAAGTATTATTTCGAATTATTATAGCTTCAAGTATTTATATTTTATACCCGAAAAATGTGAGTTAGAAGACATTTTTGAGGAATATTTTTCTCGATACTGCTTGATTTTTAAGGTATTTTGCTTTTTTGTAGTTTTAATAATGCACATAGAAAAAAAAATGGTTTTGAAATTGAATTTATTGAACTTTCTCCAAAGTGTGCGAACATTTTTATATAAAAGTATTGATATTTTAATTAATATAAAATTTTTTTCAATGCACGACGCACGGTGTGCGTATTAAATCGGCGTTGGTTATTATATTCTGAATAATTATCTGAAACAAAACAAATTACATGAATTTTTTAAAATATATTAACCCTTTCTGGCATAGTGTGCCGGGTCGGGATACCTAATTTTAATTCCAAACTTCCAAACCGTACCAAGAATATTTTAACAAAATTTTGCATTAACAATGAAAGTATAAAATAACAAGTTTTTAATTTCTAAAGAAGTCGTATGTAAATTCCGGTGGCAGTCGATGATTTCATCATTTTACAACAAAATTTGTCTGTGCCGGAAAGGGTTAAAGCAGCTGAAGGATAAACATAAAATTCATAAAATAAATAAACAAATCTTTTGTTACTTGTTGGCGGTTGTTCAAAGTTTTTGGCATGTAATTTTTCAGTTTCAAATTGCTTTTTTAAAATTCGAAATTAATCTATATATTTTTTACGTTTGGCCGGCAATTAAAAATAGCAAGTTTCATTTAAAAGATATCTATGTCTTAAACGGTTTAAATGTCAGAACCTACACCGTTTAATAAAAAAATCTTATTCAAGGAAAACGTGTTTAAAAAAATTTCGCATTATTTTGTCGGTCGTGACAATTTCAGTTAAAGTGTTTGTCTCTAGTTAAATATTAGATAGAACAAAGAACTATTTTGAAGTCATATTCCTGACAATTCAAAAGTTAAAAGGTGCAAAAAGAAAAAAAAAATGGTTTTTTCCCCCTCAAAGTTTTGCGGGAGAATCTCCAGTTAAGAAAAATATAGCAAAAAATAAGAACTTGAACGTTCTCTTTTTAAAAAACTGTACGTATGTTTCTCCAAATTTTAATTTTAACATCTTTTTTCGCATATTAGGGCAACTCCGGGAGAGTCGCCGCATACGGGATAGATGCCGCACCCCTTGTACTTCTTGTAATTATCGATAGATGGTCTCAAACGCACAGTATAGGTGCGCAATGAGATTATTTTAACCAGTGTATAGCGTGAATCCCATTTTGGTTTTTACTTGTAGAAGTACGATCCTTAAATTGACGTTAATGCACGATTTCTCTGTCCAAACTTTTAAACACGTTATGTTTAAATACTTTTCATACACTAATTAGTAAATGCATGCACGATTTCAAGGTCAGAACTAAGTGTGGCGTTTGTATAGAGTACTTGATGTATGGTTAAGCCATTCCCCTTAACGATGGCAGGTAACTGTGATGGCCGACGTCTGCACCATGCCAAATGGGATACATGCCGCACTGCTATTCCGGTATACATGCCGCAGTTTCTTTTGTACGGGATGAGTAAGTGTTATTAACTTTTCCTTTTGTTTTTCCACTGACTAACCATGTAAGGCATGTTATCAAGTTTACTAAAACCAAAGGAGAAAAAAGGGGATTTAAAAAGTAAGAAGGGTAAGAAAGATGCAAGTCAAGATGAAAATAACGAAAAATTGGATTATGCGTAACGCAGACGTACTTTGCAAACTACTCTAAAAGAGGGGAGGTGTAATTGGCTTCGTTGCATCATGTGTTTAAATGTGTTTACATAAAGATTGTACTTTTTCGACACATTTGCTGTAGATTGTAGTCGAAAAAACAGGTTTTTTAACCCATTCGGGATCATAGGTGCATATAAGCACCTTTATAAAGACCTTACAAAATTTGTTTCCGGCACCAGTAAAAAAGAAAAGTAATATTTTCTTTGTTTAATTAGAGGATTTTCATGATTATTTAAGTAAAGGTAACTTCTTTTTAAAAAGTGGTACCAACTGAATAAAATGGTGTGTAAAAGCTACCGATCCCGAAAGGGTTAACAAATAAATTATGTAAACACAATTTTGCTTTTTTCTTTTCTTTTCCCTTTCTAATACATTGATGTTACGTTGTTGCTGAAATAACAATTAAAATTTAATGTAAAAAAAAATAAGTCGATAATTTTAAAAGTGAATGTAGGCAACAATTATTAATTTGAATCTACTGATATGTTTCATTGTACTCATTTAGTTTCATTTTGCTATTACAACGTTAATTATAGTCCAGGTATGAATATATTTTTTAATATTTTTATTTATAATTTCATTCTGTTCTTATTACAAGCGCGGCATTACTACCGCACTAGTGCGGCGTCTCAGCCTGAATGTACAGGTGACGCGCCGCAGTGTAATGTTTTAGAAAAAAATTGTTAAAAAATATTAATAATTTGTTTTTAATTTTTTGTCGCACTACACGCGTTGTATATTTAACATTAAATAGCACAGCATGAATTTTTTTATTTTATGTCCACCATGGGACTTTATACACAAATTAAAAAAAAATGTGCGGCATAAATCCCGGAATTACCCTAAACAGAAAAACCACTCTGTTTTTGTAAAGACATATTTCTTTTATGTTTATTTCAGACATTAGAATTGATTCCATGCAAGAAAGTAGTGTTTTGTACTGTAAAAGAGCATTTGAAAAATCTCATCAAGTTAATTAATACGCTGTTAAAAATGAGTATTTAAAATATGTAAAATGTTCTCTATTTTGCGTATTTTGTCGTTTTATAGTGGCTCTGAATATTTGCATCTCAATTTAAAAAAACACCCTTTTCCGGCTCGGCTTACAGGCGGAGATAGATTTTGAAGTTATGTACTAATTTCACTA
This sequence comes from Maratus speciosus, assembly GCA_963932465.1. Lineage (NCBI taxonomy): Eukaryota > Metazoa > Arthropoda > Arachnida > Araneae > Salticidae > Maratus > Maratus speciosus. Next base: position 168,054,280 of record OZ010796.1, on the reverse strand, counting down.
ACAAAAACTGAGTCAAGATTAGATATAAATCCAGTTTAACAATTTTATCTGGACGCTTTTGACGAATTTTTATTTCATTTTTCTGTAAGAGCAGATTTTATCAGAATCACGATAAGGCGGTATTCGAAAAAATATTTTTTCACGCTCAACAAGAAGTTTTCTAGCACATTTTCAGACTCATTTTTATAAGTAAAAACATGAAACTTGCTGACGTGATTTTTTCAAGAGATTTATAACCGATCTGTGCTTTTTTTTCATTCATTTAACCCTTAAATGCCTGATTTTTCAAAAATCATTGTAATAATGTTTTTTGGCTTTCATTTTTTAAATAAATAATGGAAAAAATATTTTAAAAAAATCATATTTTGTTTTAAGTATGTTTAAGGCTAAAAAACACTTTACTAATCGGCAATACTGGTGTTTATTTGAAAAAATAATTTTCCTTGATAAAATTCTATAATATTAAACACACAAGAATTTTAAGAACTATAATAAGAAATAAATTTTACTTGCTCACTGTTGAACAAAATTGGGTATTTCGCAAGCTTCCAAACAAAACAAAAAAACAAGTAGCAACAATTGGAAAAATAAATCTATCTTTATTCTTAACCAGCATAAGTGTTGCCATCTACATGTTGAAAATCGATTTAATAATATTTTCAGAATGTATTTTATTGGAAACATTAGGCATTATAGCTTCAATATTATTCTAATGGTATTTTAGAGCTTAAATTGGGTATGTTGCCGAAAATCAACACTCGGCATTTAAGGGCTAATTAGAACTTGAATTGAAAAAAAAAATAGTTTCTCAGTACGACCATTATTTTCGTTTCCAGCACTATCGCTTCGGGAAATTCGGTTCAAAATGCCCACTTTGACAGCATTTTTCGAAATATATTCTGCGTTTTCCAAAAAATCGGCCAATACGGCCACTATATATTTTCTGAGTAAGAGAACCTGCCAATTGGATGCGTTTAAGAACAATAATGAATGTAACAAGAAATTAAAAATCATGCGTCAAGCATAGATTATGATAACTTTCCAACACCTTTGGAGTAATGTAACAAAACTGCACAGTTTAATAAGTGAAAATATGATCTCTAATTCAACCATATGGAAATGCACAACACATTTGAAACCCCGATTTCAGCTGTTCCCATCTACAATTGGAAAATTATTTTTTTATTTATTTATTTTTATTTTTTATTTTTTTTTTTACAGCGTGCCAAAATTTATTTCGATTAAGAAATATATCTATATTTTAGTTGAAAATTCCTCTTCAGCAATTACCCATAATAAGGAGAACGGTACATGAATTCTTTTGTGCAGCCCTGTATATGAGGCATACAATTTATATACAATGAGTAAAATGAAAAAAGAAAGTTACGTTTAAAAGCGCAAGCCGAAATTGCAAACGCACTTTCCGCAATTATTACTCAAAGACAGTACTGTAAGCGATTTCTTTTGCGTGTCCCTGTGAATGAACAACAATTGCCATGAATACCCTATTCTATCGTAATAATCTTGTACTGAAATTCAGTGATTTATACCAGTTTCAATACATTTAAAATAGCGTAATGTCATAACTTTGCAAACGATTTTTTCCAATATACCATAAGGTAATGGAATTCGTTTGGATGCCCCTTTGGGGTAAATGAATTATTTATCCCACATACTTCATATTCAATACCAAACATGCCTAGGTGACCCTAAATAAGGTTTATCAATTGTATGAAAATCCGGGTATATTTACGGGAGTTGGAGCGTGGACAGACGGCCAGACAAACTGAATGCAAAATCATTTTTCATCTTTGTTAGAAAGTGTTAAAAATGAGTCAGAAAATAGGCAGTTTGGATATGAGTACACCCTTAATACGATACTTTTTTCGTCAATCCCTATTTTTGTTTAATTTATTTCTTATGTAAGAGTTGGTCCTTGCAAAACTTGTCAAGATAGATAGATATATTCTCGTATATAAAGTTTTGGACTAGGACTGGTTTTGGGTTCTAAGTGGTCATGATCGGCGTAGATATGCAAAAATTTTTAAGATAGTCTAACATAGGGGAGAATGTAATAGCTAGTATTTCATACGAAATCTACTAAAATCCGACGAAAAAAAATAGATAAACAGCTAATTTCGAAGAAAAAATAAAACGGGATCCAAGGGAATATTTCTTACCTAATTCCAGTTATATTTAATTATTTCACGCTTATTTATTTTTAAATTTGAAAACGTTTCTTTTCTTTGTTGTTGGTTTAGTGTTTTTTATTTATTTTTTTTTTTTAATTCAATTAGAAATATTAATTTATATAATTTTCGGCTAATCTTTTTTAGAATGAATTCGGACTTTAGGATTAATAGAACCAATACGCATGAGTGCTAGGATTGAACGGAATTTATCCCTCTTTTTCAGACTGTCGGGAAGAATTCACGGATAAAACAAGTTTCTAGGAGCACGGAAATTATTTGTTAAAAAATGAGCAATAATTTAGTGTATATAGACGAGTTTTTCTGACAGTGTGCGTCTGCGGAATGTTTACGAGTAAAAAAAAAAGCGACTTCGTTATTTATTTGCAGAAAATCTACCTAAAATCCGACGAAAAAAATAAATAAACAGCTAATTTCGAAGAAAAAATAAAACGGGATCCAAGAGAATATTTCTTACCTAATTCCAGTTATATTTACTTATTTCACGCTTATTTATTTTTAAATTTGAAAATGTTTCTTTTCTTTGTTGTTGGTTTAGTGTTTTTATTTTTAAATTAAATTAGAAATATTAATTTATATAATTTTCGGCTTATCGTTTTTAAAATTAATTCGGATTTTATGATTAATAGAACCAATACGCATGAGTTCTAGGATTGAACGGAATTTCTCACTCTTTTTCAGACTGTCGGGAAGAATTCACGGATAAAATATGTTTCTAGGAGTACGGAAATTATTTGTTAAAAAATGAGGAAAAATTTACTGTATATAGACGAGATTTTCTGACAGTGTGCGTCTGCGGAATGTTTACGAGTAAAAAAAAGCAACGCAGTGTTCTTCGTTATTTATTCGCCAAATGAGCTGGATTTCATCAAGTTCGTCAGTGAATGATGGCGATGTACAGAGAACATGTACTGCCACTGAATAGGGTGCAGGACGCAAGTACTTCAGCGTGTGGATATGACAGGTTTTAATGGATAGTGTTGGAATACAGTGGAGTTATAAATAAAGAGGGGGAGACATATAGTGTATTGTCTACGAGGTGCAAGCGAAGTAACTGAGAAAGTTGATACAAGATGGCAAGAATTTTTACATCGGTTCATCAGTTTCTGATTACCGCCGGACCAAACTTCTACCAGTAAATTTTAAATAGAAAATTTTGCCTTTTAAATCGAAAATTTTGCTTTATTTAAGCCATTCTTTCAAGAAAATTTCCTCTCATAAACATGATTAAGTTTTCTATTTGGTTTTACTGGTGGCAGTTTGCCCAGGTATTATAATCTTTGTCACTGACACTAAAAGGAGGTTACCAAAGGTTATTAAAGTATGGCGGAAACACATAGCCTGACTACCGCAAAAGGAAACTTCCACCAGTAAACATGAATATCTGTTTTTGCCATTATTTATGATTAAAATTTTGCATTAATAAGAAGTTTAAATAGGGAGAAAATTTTTAGTTAAGATTACTGGTTGAACTTTGCCCCTGCGGTAATCAACCACTGGGGAAGCGGTTATAGTTGATCATTCTTTATTTTAAGGATATGTCATTTCCCCCTTATTAATAGTTCTATGTGGAATACACACCGTGTAGCCCAAATGTTTTGCCATATGACTTCCCCATTTTTGGGTCCACTTCAAAAAGGCATTAATGTCGCAGTTTTTACTTGAACAATAACGTCATGGAAAATGTTCAAAGCTGGTTCCAATTAAAAGCAAATACTTAAAAGAAAAAGATATTTACCTCTTACTAAAACAGCACTGTTAAAAATTTTGCAGCATTCTGGCAGGTCATACGACCGTTTTTGAAAAACGGTTTCATAACCATAATTTAACTATATTCTGACCATAAAATGGCCAATAACATGGTCAGAATAGTGTTAAAATTACTGTTGTGTAACCGTTTTCGGAAAAAACGGTCAAATGATCTGCCAGAATGCTGCAAATTTTTAACAGTGAGCGCTTGTGTGGCTTTAGAGATTATCTTTAAAAGAATAAAAAACTATGTCATTTAATTTTGTTGTCCCCTGTTCCCTTTTAATTTGATCCAACCAAATACAAAACGACGACTTCTTTAAAAACATAAAATAATATTATATATCTAAAAAAATATTTGAATAATCGCATAGAAAGTGCTAGAACAACGCTACTTTAATTGTGGTGCGTGTTCCGAACGGGTCCGCAACGCTTCTGCGGAGTGCTTGCGGAGCTCTCGCGTTCAATGTAATTTTCCCCAATTATTCTGAATCTGAAAGAAATCTTGTGAGTAACATGAAAGGGAAAACTAAAAAACTGTTTTTAAATATTGTATAAAATGATGTATTTCACAATTCGTTGTTTTTGCGTTTTACATTTTGCAATTTTTTGTAGTTTATATATCTAATATACCTATATTTTAAACAATATCGACATTTTCTGTCTTAAAATAAGGGTTTCGTGAAAACAAAGAAAATATAAAAAAATAAAGAAAACTCATAGGGAAATGAGGTAAGCAAGACTCCCTAAGTAATCATTTTATAAAACGCATAAAGCATTTATTAAACGCATAAAAAACAGATTACAGCAATTATCGTCCTTAGCCAACTATGTAATCCGATTCTTTTTCAGAGCCCTATATTTCATCTATAGGTTGGTATATATACTATATAATGCGAAAATTTAGTTTAGCAAGCAAACGTATAATAAATTCAAATTTCACTTTCAGCAATTTATACGAATAGATGGAAACAGACTTAAATACTTTTGCATAGCCTATTATTTTACCGACTACCTGCATATACTTATACACCCCACTATTGACTAAAGATTAATTCAGATTAAAAAACTCTCAAATCTAGTGAAATCACACTTCTAGAAATTATCATCCATAGACGGCCATGTATCCAATTCTTTGCCTGATCCTGTATATCATTTTATCTGTATTCTACAAACATATTTTAGTGTGCTAAATGTAGTTCAGCGTAAAAATCCAAAACTCATTTATAAAACAACTTTAAGCAATTTACGCTCATAGTCAGTAACGGCTATGAATTCTTTTGTATAGCCCTGGTTATGATCTATAGCGTTTATATGCACCACATAGTATGCATTAATCTAGTTAAACTTAAAAACGCATATCAAAACTAAAATACGCTTCCAACAATCATCGCTAATATAGAGTGCTTCAGATGCAGTATAGTATCCGAAATCTTTTATGTGGCTATGAACTTAATATTATACAGGAAGTAACTAGTAGGAAACCTCAGCAATGTATAACAATTTCATTATATATGAATAAGTGTAACATAATTAAAATACGCCGCTTACAATTTCCCCCCTGTACCATTATAGAACGAAATCCCTTTGTGTAGCCCTGTAAATTAATAATAAATCTTCTTTGAGCCACATATTCCGTACAACGTATATTTTAGTACTCTTCATAAATGCATATAAATTTCATTATGTTTGAAAGGGTGTAATATCATTAAAATACACTTGAAGCGATATTTTCTCATTGTCCGTAATGCAACGGAATACTTTTGACTGTCGCTGTAAATGATATATATCTGCTAAAAACTTCACTTGCAATAGACATCTTCCTATATCTAGTATACTTCAATAACACACAAAAATTCCAGAGCAATCCGAATATATTTACGAGAATTAGAGCGTGGCCAGACAGACTGACGGCCAGAAGGACAGACCGCCATACAAACCGAACTCATAAACACTTTTCAACTATGTTGGAAAGTGTTGAAAAGATCCACGATAACCAATAGACTAATAGTCGCTGGTCTAGAAAGTCGAAAAATAACAGGGTTCGTACGGGTACCGTTATTTTCAAGGCCCAATATCCGAATTTTTTTTTATCAAAAAATAAATCTAGTTTAAACAGACGAAAGTTCGCCTTATTTCAGGAGAGATTTTCCACAAGAAAATACTGGTACCGAAGAATTTCTTATTCATGAAATTCAAGCACCCGTACGAACCCTGAAATAAGAAAATGGATAAGCAAACAAAAACAACTTTCAAGTTTCCAGATATAGTTTATAGTGCGACTGCCTCTAAAAGGAGCACTTTGCGACAGAAAAAAATTATAGCATTTGAAACATCCGTTCAAAGTTATATATATGCAAACATAAAAAGCAATCATTGATTTTCAACCTTCCTTATAATCTTCCATTTCATTTGCAACAATGCAAACAAAAGCGTAACAAACTGCAAATTTTGGGCTATGCAAATACTCGACTAATGTTAAAATTTAAACAATAACTAAACTACAATTTATAAAAATATTTTTTATAAAAAAATTCCAGAAGAAATTGTATTATGTACAAAAGTAAAACAGACGCTTATTAGGAAACAATGTGGTAGATTCAAACATTTATTTTACGAAAGTAATCTCTTTTCTTATTTCAATTTCTGTTTCTTGCGCATTCTACGTTTATATGAGTTACAGTAAACTGACATATGCGAATAAAGATTAAACCATCTATGTTATATCCCTTAAAATTGTATTTCAAATGTTTTAGTAAAACTAAATGTTTAAGCTTGTAAGTTAGATAGGATATTGCGTTGTCTGAAATTTTCAACTTTGCTTTCTCCTAACTAATCCCTTTAGTACGTCTGAGAGATTACAAACAAACATTTAAACATATATGCAAAATCATGTTATCTGTTTATCCCAAGAAAAAGATTAATAAATAATGCTAAAGATATATATAGAAACGTATTATAATAGGAAGGGTATAAATAATATGAAAGAGAGACATAAATAATAAAAAAAGGCTTACCTACTATTTTCCATCTGCATTACTGAACATACGGGAGATGCTTAAAATAAGAAAAAGTTACTAGAGGACTTCTTTTTACAGTTATTTGTGATTATTATACATATACAGGGTGTTCTATAATTCGACCGACAAATTACGATGCATGATATTAGGTTGAGCGAAAAGTTCTGGGAAATTTTTAATCTAATAGTTACCAGAATTTGTATCATATATAGCAGTACTAGTGGTATATCTATAGGAATTCAGGAATTTCGGCTTCAAAATGCATATTGAAAAGTATGATTGGCGTGTGTTGATCCGGCCTTATTGGGAAAAGGTCGAACGATTCTAAAAGCCGCCATTGAGTTTGCACAGTTGGACGGCGACGAAACTCTTCTACTCCCCGCCTACAATCCAAACGTGGCTCCATCCAATTATGGCCTCTTTCCATCAATGCAACACTTTATCAAGGACCGCCGATTTAAAACCTTTAATGAAGTTCAAGAAGCACTGCAAGAGTTTTTCGATTCCAAGTAGCCACCATGGTTCTGAAGCAAATCCGGAATCTTGCAGAACGATGGCAGGAAGTCGTGGACTATGATGGCCTCTACTTTGAAGAGTAGTCCTTGTTGCTTTTTTTTGTTAATTTGCGCATAACAACGCAATTTTCACAAATTTCCCACAACTTTTTGCACAACCTAATACATGGCATCAAGAGGATGAAAAATTGCCATAGAACATGGGGTCGCAAACCACTCATTGAGTCACCAATACAGGGCGTTTCATCCTAACTGAACTTCGGTTGACGGCAATAATTTTGAGAAAATAATAAAAACATTGCGATGAAAACGCAACGATGTGTACCTTGTTTTGTGAGAAATGTTATAACATTACGAGAAATTCTGGGAAAACGGGGTGCTCACGCAATCGACGATACCGTTTAAACTGGCAACCACAATCCAAAATGTGGAGCGTCAAGTGCATACTGCTAGCGCGTATAATGGAAACTTCTACAACTTTACTTTTGATGCTGTTCTATTTATAACATAAGTGAGCATGTCTGTAAAAGTTTCGTTATAATATATGTCAGTTTTCTGAAAACTATTACCGTCATCCCAAATACAGTTAAGATAGAACGCCTTGTATTTTGATTAAATACGTGGTTTGCGACCCCATGTTCTATGGTAATTTTTCATCCTATTGATGACTTCTATCACCCCTCTAAATTTGGCGGCTGTATTTTGGAACGCACTGTATATGACATATCAAATGTAAAACACTATGTACAATTAAATGTAGCTGAATTGTAATTTGTTTGCCCCCCCCCCCCGGACTTATATTTTGTTGTAAAGCTTTTCCATCCTGTAGAAGTAATTGTCGCAGCATCCATTAAGCAGCTATCCATTTATATTACCAGCTATGTATGAATATATATATATAAAACTGGAAAGAATTAAATATTTTATTAATCAATTCTAAGAATGAAAGAAAATGCGTCGCATTAATAACTTGCGCAATTTTCTGAAGAAATTCATTGATATTGCTTATTACCTATTAAAAAAGTTTTATTATTCTGTTATACAGTGTGTCCGAAATGTCCCTGACACATTTTAAAAATCAATATAAAATCAAGTAATTTTTCGTACAGGAGTGCGGTTTGAAACTATAATGCTTCTCACGATGAAAAGTTTTCTTCAAGTGAATAAAAAAAAATAATTCCAAACTTCGATCATAAATGCAGCCACTTGTCCGTATGTTTACTTTCAAAAATGCTTTTTTCTGATTTTTAGATTAGTTTCGATTTGCTTTCGAAGTACCAACCTACGCAATTAGTTTTTTCGCTGGGAATCGTCATTTCTTTGCCACAGCGTCAAAACTACTCTGAAAATCATAAAAAAAAACGCATGTTTGAAACCAAACTTGCAGAGAAGCGGTGCCATCTATCATCGAAGTTTGGAACTAATTTTTGTCATTCGCTTGAACAAAAATTTTCAACTTCAAAAGCATTTTAACCCAAACCGTACTCCTGTACGACAATTACTTTATTTTATATGTAATTTTAAAATTTGTCAGGGTCTTTTGGAACACCCTGTATGTGTTTTTAGCGCTCCTATAATTCACATTTAATTTACAGCAATCTGTTAAAAGAAAAAAAACAACTTCAATTTTTGAACTATCAAAAACAATTACTAAAATTTCACTAGAATTTAAACCATTTCTAAACTACAAATTATGAAAATATTCCGTCAGGAAAACTTGTATTATGTATAAAATTAAAGTAAAAGCTTAAGAAGGAACTATTTATGACATACGCAAACTTGTTTTTATGAATGCAAACTTTTTTTTTTTCTCTACAATTTCTATTTCTGACAAATATTAATTATATCACCTAGTTTCAGTAATCTGAAACATAAGAATAAGGGATAAAGTATGCATTTTCCTTTACCTGAAATTTAGTTTGAAATGCATTAGTAAAATCTAATAGTTTAAGTTTGTGAGTTAGTCTGCATATTTCATCGACTGAAAGTTTCAACTTTGCCTTTTCATAACTAATACCTTTAGTTCGGTAAAGGGATTTCAAACAAACATTTAAACATTTTTCAAAGCATATTCCCTGTTTAGCTTAAAATAAGGTACTTACGTAATATTTATTTTGTACTGCATAAATTAAAATTAGGGGATGTGCATAAAATGGATAAAGGAAGAAAAATGTATTAAGGATTTCTTAAGTTCACCTGGATAATTATCTGTAAAAAATTAAAATTAAGAAAAATTAAAGATTACTATAAGAAATAGGATTTTTAATTTAATGAACATGCTTTTAATTTACCAAAAATAATTTTAGCTATATATCTGATTACATAAAATGTAATAGTTATCGACTTTTAAAATAATCTTTATTTATTTATTTATTTTATTATTTTCTGTGTATCTAATGGGGGTTTCATTAAAGGAAGAGAAGTGCACGTTGCGAAACATGAAAGCTAACCCTAGAGAAAAGATATCTGAAATTTTATGTGCGCGTTATAAGCCGAATATATGGTAATGGACAAATCAATTCATAAACAACAAAAAATGAAAATAAATAAATGCAATACTTTGATCATATTTTTTATGATTATCTTTATTTTTCTTTTAATAAATTCAAATTTATCCTGCTTTGAATAAGTGTAAGGAATTGTAAATTAAAGAAAATTAAATAAACAGACAAAAAAAAAAAAAAAAAAAAAAAAAAATCATTTTTTTATGCTGAAAAAAAAATGAAAATTATAGTTTAAAATTTCAATTTTAACGACATGTAATTAAAATTGAAGCATGAGACTAAATACTCGTATAAACGATATATAAAAAATAAAATCAAATAAATGTATTAGAAATATAATTAAAATCGAAGATGCACATAATAAAGGTATTTCTAAACGTTTTATAAAGAAGTATTTGTCCTAAATATGTAAAAGTAATTTCCTTCAACTTTTAAAAATGGAACTCAAAGCGAAATAAAATAGTAAAATAAAACTGGAAACCTTTTTCTGTGATTTACGAAAAATTCGAATCCTGTTCGAAACATTTATCATATTTTAATACAAGAATAGTTCACTCTTTTGAATTTAGATCACCTAAGACATTTGCGCTTCAAAGTTCTTTCGCATATATTTTTTATAGCGCAGATTAAATTTAACAGGAGAAGCAACATAGAAAAATTAAGATGATGGCTGCATAGAAGTTATTTTATTAGTAAAATATTTATGAATAATAGATGAAACAGCACCAAAAACAGAAAGATCCTTCTGCTAAGCATCTATCTGATATCAAGCATACCATTAAAAAGTCTAGCTTTCTTAATGATAACACCAAATATTTTATGGCTAATTGTGCTCGTTCCGATACTCTTCCTGAGGTCCATACACCTACTTTTTCCTTTCACTCTATCGTATCCAATAAGTACTGCCTCTCATAAACATGCCAAGTTTCTTTCTAAGTTACTCGCTTCTTAATCGTATACTAACTTTCATACCGTAAATAACTGACATTGTTGATAAAATTACACGCCTTTCTCCTTGAAATTATAAAATGTTTTCCTTAGATGTCAAACCTCTTTTCACTAACGTGCCTGTTCAAGGGAGGATAGATTGTTCAGAAAGTAGGAAACGCGATTTAATTACGATTCCAGTGATATTGATGAAATTCTGCAAATTCTTAGTATTTGTGTCAGTTTAATAATTTAGTTTAATAATTCTTCCTGTTCTCAAACTGATGATCTGACAATGGACAATCCACTTTCTTCTCTTTTATGTGATATTTATACGTATTTTTTTGTAGTAAAACGCTTCAGTTTATATAAATTTCTTTTCTGGTTTAGGTGCGTTGATGATACCTTGATTTTAATTCCTTCCGACCAAGATCTTTCTAATCTTCTATCACATGTTAATTCTACTGATACTTGTATTCAATTTACTCTCGAAGTCGAAGAGAACCATTCTTTTTCTTTCTTTAATGTCTTTGTTTCGAAACACCCATATCAGTTCTCTGAATATTTTTATAGAAAACCTTTCTCTGTATCTCTCCCCCCTCATGCTCTTTCAAACCATACTGCCCAATAAAGTGTGGTGTTCTTTCATACTTTTGTTTTTAGGGCGTTACGCGTTTGTTCTGACTCTTCTGCTCTGAATAATGAAATTAAATTTCTCAAATTTCTTGCACTTCCAGGTTGTTATAATCCCTATTGAATTAATAAAGCTCTGAATAAATTTAATAATATTAATGTTCCTCTGTCTGTCTCAAATAATCCTCCAAATTTTAACTCCATCGTTCTGACATTTTACTCTCCTCTCTGTTTGAAAATTTCCAAAATCCTGTATCGTTTCAATTTTAAAGTTATCATCAAACCTATTACGTACCTATTATTTAAAACAAAATTCTCTTCTCTGAAAGATCCTATTTCTACTGAGAAATGGTGAAGAGTTTATTTTATTCCTTGTTATTGTACTTTAGGTTACATTGGTGAAATTAGGAGCAATTTATTTATTTATTAAATTAGCATTAAAGTTCAGATTAAGCGAGCATCAGAGGTATATACCAAATCAAGATATTTCAAAATCTTCGATTGCCTCTCACTGTTGGACTTCAAGTCACTATTTCAATTTCTCCATGCCCAGAATTATTTCTACTCCTGTCTCTCCCACTCACATGGATATTCATGAAGCATCTTTTATTTTTAAAAATTCCAATAAACTTGTGAATAACCTCTCACCATCGTCTTTTCTCTCTCCAGCTTGGAAATTACTTTTGTAATTGTCTCTCTTCATTTTATTATTAAAAGTTTTTTTATTTCTTATGTTTTTCTTGCGATTTCTCTTTCAGTTTTATTTTTCCTTTACTTTTCTTACTTATGTATTTCTTCATTTTTTATTTCAATATGTTTAATTCTTTTTCTTTTCTTTACTCTTTAATCAGTTTGGCAACACTTTCCACGTATTCATGTGTTAGGTGTTTACTTTTCAGCTAGCGCCACCTGTAGCAATCTTCGTAAACTCTCCTCTCTGCCTTTACTGCTCATTTGTGAACTTGTTTACAATGGCTGATGAAAGGCTGATAAAATTTCCAGCCCGAAACGCGTCATGTGTGTTCTTTTGGTTTTATGGTTATGCATATAAAGTTTTATTATTTAATGTATGAATAATGACATTAACAACCAGGGGAGCATATTTAATTGAAAGTTTTCCTTGAAATTTATACACTATATAGCTACTAATCACTGATCACATTCAATTTTAGTCATTTTGTCGAATATTTAGAGATATACTTGTCGTATTTTTGCAAAAAGCTCTCTTTTTTAAATTTATTTATCCAGCAAATAAATCGTGAAGAAATTATTTGAAGCTTTCTGCCTACAATTTTTTACCTGCTAGCTTTAACACTCTCGCTGGGCAGCCCTAGATATGCTCGAGCATGCATTTTCCGTCAAATTAATACTATTTGGTTAGTCCCACCAGTTATTTTTTAGCGAAAACTTTGTCTGAATTAATCAGGACATTTCCACCGATTGCCATTGTTAAAAATTTCTGCTTGAAAGAAGCGGTGATAAACGATTAAAAATTCTGTAAAAGACGCTCATCGTGAAGAATTACGTACGCAGCGAGAGGGTTAATCACAGGTAATATAATAGTACTATACATAGACTTCAATACAAAGTCCAACATAAGTATAACTTCTAATTGAAGAAAATAAAATCGAAAGTCAGTCTGAAATTAAAGAAAAAAAATGTAAATGATAAACATACACGATCTATCGTCAACGTTTTCACTATCAATCAAATTGTGTGTGCATGTATGTGACCGTGATGATGAGGCCCGCGGATCGGCTTAGAAGCGCCGTCGATATGCATGTCTGAAATATGTCGCCGGGAGTTGCATACATTTAACGGCAGCATAAATTTAACAATTATTTTGAGTAAGCAAGTTGTATTTTAAGGTGAAAAGATATTTTACATCAATAAACACTATACAGGTTGTGTAAAGTTCTGCCACAAATTCTGAATAGAATGTTTCGTGTGACTGATTCGCAGAAAAATATTATATATTCTGTGATGACTTTTATTCTGGGAAAATATATATTAGTCAACGATTTCTGATCTGAAATGGAAGTGCCATATCCCTTGAAAATTTTAAGGATTGTACGCACTTTGACTATAGTAAGAGTTCAAATGTTTGTTTTCGGCTTCGAGATATACTCAAACTCTATTCAAGACATTTGCAAAAACAGCAAATTCCCATATTTATGATGATATGTTTGAGATTTTCTATTGCTTCAATTTCATTACGAAACGTTCAGTTGTATTTTTATTGGTGTCTATAATTTGCTATAAAAATATTGTTCAATAGGACCATATTTGATACCTAGGTTTCAAAACTCGAAAGAATTCATTACGCGACGAATAAAGAAAAATAATTTTAAAACTAACGTAGATCGTATTTACGACACCATAGGAAAAATTTAGTGATCGCATATTTTACAAATTATTTAAGAAACACATTATAGTGTCAACGCACAATTTATTTTCTCAAATCAATAGTCAATTTTTTCTGAGAGACTCGCGAAATCAGATTTTCAGTAATTCCATAAAACTTGCAGATATTCCTATAAAAATGCAAAGCAGGGGGGGGGGGGGGGAGTCTTCAAAACACAAAGGTGAGTCCCTCAATGACATGCACGTGTATGTTTAAACTCTTCTTTGTTAATTTTTTTACTGACTTTGATTTTGCACTCAACAATCTAAATGTCCTTTCTGGTATTTGTGTTCATTTTTGTTATTACACTATTAGCAACCCTCAGAGGTCTTTTCTACCATTAATGATTTGTTAAAGCTTTTGTTTTGACTGAACGTTATAATATGCAAATATAAATCAATTAAATTTGTTATTTTTGCAGAAAGACTGTTGCATTTAATGTATTTAAAGAGTTTTTAAATCTGTTATAACAATGCAATCGAGGATTACAATTGTATTCGGCTTGTTGGCAATTGAATTAATTGATACATGTAGAGCGTAATCACATATTTCTTCTCTTTAATGATAAGTCTGAAGTAATAAAATTCTGAAATATATACTATTAAATAACGTGCATCATCTACAAAATAAATAAATTGATATTTGTACGAAAAATTGCAATAATAGATAGAATCTTTTTCACAGGAGCAATGTTAAACGTAAAATTGTGTGAAAATATAACTTATCAAAAAATAGTTACATTTTGAGATAGAAATTACTCATATATTTAAAATAAATTATGCGATAAAAACAAAGAAATAAAGTATAAATTACCATGACATACGAAAAAACATACTTCCTGAGTAAAATTCCCTTTACATCTCATGTCACATATCCACGATCCTTCTAATCCCCCTTATTGCATCTTTCTAAAATTTGAAAGATGTCAAAATAAAATGACATTTTAAATCTATAGGAAATATGATATTCGATATTTCTCTTTTAACAAATGTAGAACCTAGGTGTGAAATTGAGTATAGTACAATATTAAACGATTTGTGCACTTCACTTGATCTGATTGATATTGACATTGAATTCCACCGAAGTGGGGATTCCTTTGGGGCCTATAGCTACAATGGCTATCGTCTCGAATGATCCTTTATTTTATACACGGAAATAACTACACAAACCAGACATGATAATTTCGTCAATATACAAGGACGAAATATTACAAGGAAATTTACAGCACCAGAGAATTGCAGCCGGGAGCACCACAAGTGTGCAACGGAGCCAGCGGCAGTTGAATCCATAGACCACCTACGCTCTCAAGTGATAAGCGGCGGGGCACCTTAAATACTTGTCCCCACTTAATACAATCTAAAAGTAAATAAAAGTGACGAAAACGGAAATAACAGCAAAATATTTTCCAAACAAACTTGCGTGTTAAAAACAGTACACTAAATAATATAGTATTACGTGAAAGACTATATCAATAAAATTATATTAATATTAATTTTTACAAGAGCAACATTAAAGTTTATGTACTAATTAGTCGATACATTATTATCATATTATGAAGGAAAAATGCATTAGGTATATTTGAATTACAGCAAAGTATGGTTTAAAGAGTTATTTAAATGTCAATAGTTTTGTTAACGTTACTTCAGTGACCTTAAAATTTATGCAACTTATCATATTTTTTATTCGTTATAAAATAACGAAAAATAAAATAACTTTTATATAAAATAACTTTATATAACATTATAAAATAACTTTTTAAAGGAGAGAAAATGGATACTTTTTCTCGAGGAGTAATATTGCTAAAGAAAAAGGACTTTTTAAAATGCGCTTAAAAACATTTGTTGGCTTTTGACTTATATTTAGAGATTATAAAAGGTAATGGAAAAGGAGTTGAATAACTTTAAATTTCGTTTTAGAATTTTTTCCCCTTTATTCTATACTTGAATAATCTATTTTGGAACTATTAGAATAATCTATTTTGGATACTAAGACATGCTCATCGAAAAATGTTTCGCTGATATGCCACATCTTGTCGCATTTTTCTTATTCGGAAAGTTAAATATTTTTTAAAGTTCGAAAATTATAAATAAAATGTATGCCTGAAATTTTAACTAACCTTTTAACAAAATAAATCAATTTATAATTAACCTTTTTAATAAATAATTTCAATTTCAATTAAAGCATTTTAACATGAAACCGAAGATGAAATATAAACAGTAGTGGGCAAAATTATATTTTATGGTGGATTTTATTGGTGTTTGCTACAAGGCAGCTTCAAATGATGTCATAAATAGGCCTTTAGAGGGCAAACAATCCTTGTACGGCAGTTGTGATTGGTAGCTGAGAGAATTATGGGCGCGGATGTCAGCTGAGCAGCTATGATTGGCGGATGAAAAGGTCATCAGCTGATTGAAACTTCCCTATTAATGGAACCTTGTTCAAATTTACAAGAAATTGTACCCTAACGATATTTTAAAATGTTTCAGTTTTTAAATTATTACAGAATCTAAAACAGACCTTATAATTTATTTTGTAATTTTTTAATAAAACACACACATACATACTGAACAAACACGCACACATACTGATCACACAGATAGCTGATCACGCACACACACAGTACTTACACAGGCTGATCACACACATTACTAACCGCATACACTGATAAAACAAAGTCTTACACACTGATCACATATGCACTGCAGATTACTTCACACAATATATATGCTGTGATGGTCAGAGCTGTTAGGGACGGTAATGCATGTCAAGAAAAACAACAGTGGTATAAATAAACAGTTATTCAATCAAATATTACAGGGTATATAATGAGCATAACTATAACCATAATGAAGGTATTATCGAAATCGTCAACAGTTTTATTTTGCTTTCTGTGAAATCTAGTGAATGCGCAAGAAGTGCTATACGTAAGTACCATTCACAGCTGAACAACATTAACATAGATCCTTCAACAGCAGGTGAGAGTACACAAGGCATCACTGATTGAAATATAAATTCCAGCACATCTCTTGATGTTATTGCATTTCATATAACCGCAAAATTAGAATGTTGAATATTATATTATTGTTTCAGCTATTTTCATTATTGCTTCAATTATCTTCTTTCTTATTTATAATGGAATTTCAACCACAATAATAATGTAAAAACCCAAAAAGTACATAATTGTTATTATTACTATTAATAATTACGGAAAAATATCTGTTTTCAAACACCCTGTATTGACTGAATATCTGGACTCCAATCTTGGTTTATTTTCCAAAATTTGTTTGTCTTCACGTGTATAATAACATTTTACAGTTTTGACAAAAATTCAGCTGCAATCTTTATATGTAAATAAATTAATATATCTTTTACTAAATATTTAGTTGTATAGATATTTAGTAAGAAAATAAATGTGACAAACATTTTAAACATTTCTGATATCCAAATATCAAATTTTTGTTAGAAATTTAAGCCATGAAATGAAATCTTCATACACCTTTAAAATTTTCCCTTTTGGAAAGCAAAAACGAATGGAAAATGTTGTACTTTTTTTAATGTTGGAAGAATACATTTTTTGATTTTATACTTTCCTATATTAGATTTAAATGCTGTGAACTGACATTTAATTTCTTACTCTTCCATTCATAATTTTTTTTTTTAACTTTTATCTGACAAATCATTTTTCCTTTTTAAATTTAAAAGTAATTTGTTTTGAAATACATTGTTGAGTTTTTATTTATTTATTTATTTATTAAAAAATAATGTATTTTTATATTTGCTTCATTTTAGAGAAATACTAATAAATAACGTCTCATTATGAAGGGGAGCCAAAGAATTGTTTAAGACCAGTCTGCGGATATAAAGAAATGTACTAACTTTATTTTTTTTACGTAATCACCAATACATTGACGTATTTTTTCATAATGCTTGTTAAAGTTTAAAAATGCTGTTAAAAAAGATTGTCCTGCATACATAACATGTTTTTCGCTGCTGTCGACTTTTCTACCTTTAAGCCAAATTTGATACCCAGGTTTCACAACTTGGAAGAAGTCATTACGCAGCGAATAAAGAAAAATAATTTTAAAACTAATGTAGATCGTATTTCTGCTACGATGGAAAACATTTAGTAATTGCATATTTTATAAATTATTTAAGAAACACATTATAGTGTTAACACACGTTTCATTTTCTCAAATCAAAAGACAATTTTCTCTGAGAGACTCATGAACTCAATTTTTCAATAATTCAATAAAACTTGCAGGTATTCTTATACAAATACAAAGGACAGGGGGGGGGGGGGGGGTCTTCAAGGCATAAAGGTGAGTCCCGCAAAACACATACACATGTTTGTCTAAACTTTGCTTTTTTTCATGTTTTCTATCTGTACTCAACAATCTTAATGTTATTCTGGAATTTGTGTTCATTATTCAGAGGTCTTCCTCAGAGGTCTTTTCTACAATTTATGTCTTGTTAAAGCTCACGTTTTGTCTGAATGTTATAATATGTAAATTGAAAAGAATTAAAATTATTATTTTTGTAGGAAGACTGCTGCATTTAATGTATTTAAATAGTCCTTAAATCTGTTATAACAATGCGAACGAGGATTACAATTTTATTCGGCTTGTTGGCTATTGAATTATTTCATATATGTAGAGCGTAATCAAATATTTATTTTCTTTAGTTATAAGTTTGAAGCAATAAAATTTTGAAATATATAATATTATATAATGTGCAACATCTTCAAATAAACAAATAAATTTTTATACGAAAAATTGAACTAACAGATAGAATTTATTTCAGGAACGTAGAATTGTGTGAAAATATAACTTTTCATAAAATAGTTACACTTTGAGATAGAAATTACTCAAACATTTAAAATAAATGTTGCAATAAAAACAAAATAATAAAGTATAAAGACTATCATTAAAATTATTCTGCCTTCTTCTGACAGACTTGTTTATTAACAAAAGGAGGTAGAGGGCATTTGACGTCAGGTCGTAGCCATAAGACACACTGGCAAGACGCTCCTTAGCAAGGGCGGCAAGAACACATGGTCTACAGTGGCGGTCAAAAGTTTCCGGCCAGTTAGTTTTTTTGATTTGTTTGACAGAACGTTTTAGCGAAGAAAAAGTTCAATTGCTCCAAAAGTTAGGAATAAGCAAATTACCTCTGACCACGTGATCATTTTGATTGGTTACTTAAGATAATTGATGCAAAGGCGAGGAATTCAAAATTCGCGCGTGCAAAAGTTTCCGGCCATTCGTCATTCATTAGTTTTTGCTATCACTAAAGTGTTTTTTTGGCCATGTATGTCAATCAAGGTGAATAATGTATTTGAAATTCAAAAATGAAAAGTTTAACAATTTATTGTTCCTAAATGAGTGATTTGTTTGTCGCTAAAGGGGCAATCCTCTCGTGAGATTGCGGCAAAGTTGTCGATCGGAAAATTTGCTGTAAACGATATTTTAAAAAATATATAAAGATGGTCATGGCCTTCGGAACTTTCCAAAATCCGGGGGACCCCGGAAAATGACTATTATTGTGGACAGAATTATCAGAAGAAAAGCAGTTGATGACCCGCGTAAAAATGCCTCTGCAATTCCACGCCATTTATGGTGTTAAAAGCGATTTATGGTGTTATGGTTATTGCTGAAACAAGTCTATCTACAGTGTCCAGACGCTTATGTGACGAAGAAATTTATAGAATAGTCGGTGTTAAAAAATCTTTCATAAGTAAAAAAATTCAGAGGGCCCGAATGGCGTTTGCCAAGGAATACAAAGACTGGACAACTGAAAACTGGAAAAAAGTACTATTTTCAGATGATTCGACGTTCAATCTTTTTGTGAGTGATAAAAAACATTACAGCCGATGACCTAAAAACAAAAGATAAGGTTCTATATATATATATTATTCCTACAATGAAGCACGGCGGAGGACACGTTATGCTGTGGGGACCATTTTCTGGAAAATGCGCCTGTCCGTTATTTGAAATCCGCGGCAAGATGAATAGTGCAATGCATAAGGATATCTTGCAAGATCATTTGCTGCCTTACTGGAGGAAAAATTGTGGTCGCAACTATTTGTGTCATCATGATAACGACCAAAAGCATACATGCAAGCTCGTCAAGCAGTGGCTTTCGAACAAAAAAAAACTTCGCTTTTGAAATGAACAGCCCAATTATCCGATCTGAATATAATAGAAAATCTTTGAAACTAACTTGAAAACGTGTGTGGAATTATAAATTTTCCAATTCAGCAGCATTTTCATAAAAATTGCCAGAACCGTGGACAAAATTTAACATTGATGATCTAAAACCGTTCATTGAATCAATGCCACGTTGCTGCGCAGCGGCACATATTGCTAAATGTATGAATACAAAATACTAATTGTAAATGTTGTTGATCACTGTTATTTTCTTTTATGACACCATTTTTTTCCAAACTTGCCAAGGTGGCCGGAAAGTTTTGAGAACATGCGTTTTCTTTTGCAATTAATTTTGTCAATTAAATTTATTAATATTTAATTTTTATTCCATAAATAAGTTCTTAACTGTCATGTCAATAATGTGTATAAGTATCACTTTGAGATTCCTCTTCATATGGGTATACTTACAAATTAACCAAAAATTTTATGCTGACCGGAAATTTTTGACCGCCACTGTATATAGATGTATGAGCCCTTTACTAATTCCATACCCATTTATAAATCACCCCTATTCATACTGCTCAACACACACTGCACAAAAAAGGGAAATATTTCTTCATGTAGAAAGAAGGTTCATGAATCTGTCTGACACAATTTGAGTGCCTTATTTTACACGGATCTTTTGGCTTGCAAATCACAAAATAATCAGAGATGATACACTCTGAACAGCATTGAACATCATCTACGAATTAGTTGGGCAAAAAGAATGATTTATTGAATGGAATGGACAGGAAAATAATTAAAGTACCTATTGTTATAAGATAGAAAAATAGTTCAAGTTTACCATTATCACAAATGTTCAATGTGGCTTCCTTTCGTGACTCTGCAAATGTCCCATCGATAAAACATTTCTTGCCACAGATTTGTCAGCATGTTTTCATCTATCAATTAATTGCAGTGCAGATTCTTGATTTTTGTTGAGGAATAGATGCAGAAAGTGGCGGCTTGTACATTTGATCCTTTACAAAACCCCATACACCGAAATCAAGCGATGAAAGATCTTGTGATGTTGGTGGCCTCCGCTCGCTAAGCGATAGCGTCAGTTCTGACACCTAACGCCATCTATGAATAAACTTCGGCAATATCACTACTAGTCTGACTTTCAGCTGCTAAATTTCATTTAATATCTCGGAAGTTCTTAAATTAAGCAATTGCCCAACTAATTTGCAGACACCCTGTATATATTCAAAATTATCCAACACGGAAAGCTGTCAACCTTCCATTTTTACTAATTCAAATAAATATTTTTTTTTACTAGAATCTTTTCTAAATACATATCAAATAAATACCACATAGAAAAAAATACATGATTAAATAATTATATTAAATACATTTTCTGGTTCCATAAACGATTTTCTGCTTGAAAAAAAAATGGAAAGTTGATAGGTATGAATATACATTCCTTACTTAAGAATACTTACATTAGTACTTATACTAGCAACGTGAAGAAAGAAGCAAGATAATGTTAAACCTACGGGAACGTTCTTTAAAATTTCTTTTTTGAATTTTAATGTTTTTAATGATTATTTTGCATAGGATAGCTGAGTTTGATATCTAACCGGGTTATTTTTTTATTTTTATAATTTTACTTGCAGACATTTTTTATGGTTACTTTTACTTTCGGAACCAGTTCATAAAAGTGAGGGTAAAAAAAGTTAACAAAACTGCAATTAAATCGAAAAATTACAAACTAACAACGTGAGAGGCAGACATCTTTTTTAAACAGACTCATTGAATTTTGTTTTAAAAAATTTTGGTGAAATCTTTGTGATTCGGCTACCTTCCCAACAGTATTGACTTGAAGGGGACGTGGATAAACTTGTTTCACGAGTAATGGCGTTGCCATCGAAATACTCAAGGCCTGAGGACACAAGTTGTGACGTCATCACTAATCGACCGACTTCTCACAAGTGTTGGAATTCACACCGGAAAATCTTGAATAGCAATTTCCTTTTATTTTATTTGTGGAATATCTATCATCTGATAAAGCAATAGTAAATACTTAAACTTACTGGTGAGCATTCTGAAATCCTAAATAAAAATTCAGCCAGATGCGGAATGTCACAGTGTTGCTGCATCTGGATGATTTTTTATTAGGGAATTCCAAATTCTCACCAGTAAGTTTAAATAGTTACTATTTTTTTATAATATGGTAGATATTCCACAAATAACATAAAAGGAAATTGCTATTCAGAATTCCCCGGTGTGAATTCCAATACCAGTGAGAAGTCGGTCGATTAGTGATGACGTCACAACTTGTGTCCTCAGCCCTTGAGTATTTCGATGGCAACGGTAATGGCGATTGGAAACGAGAGATAAGGAAATATCAATATACAGAAACAAAAGCTTACGATAAAGATAAAACTTTACTTCCGGATTCATCTTCTTTTTAGAAGGCAATTTGCCTAGAAAAAATTTCTGGAAACTAAACAGGAATATATATATCTAATCGACTCATATAATCTTAATGACTCAACATCTTCAGAGTTCATCTATTTTATTTCTAATCTCATGGTCTGTGTTTCTCAACAATATAATATCATTTCCGTTTCAAAGTTATATATGATACCTATTTTAAATCATACTCTTTGAATAACAAGAGCACTGTAGGTAGTATTTATAATTCAAGTTGAATTAAAAACAAGTTTTAATTAAGGATGCGAAAAAAGTACTAATCCGTAAAAGGTAGTATTTTAAAACCCTTCCACGTGCTCAATATCTTAGAAAAAGGATTACTTCTGGGAAAATTCCCTGAAGTCTCTCAACAATAATTTTCCTATTTCTAAAAAAAAATAAGAAAAGTTTTAAAAACTTATATCCCGAATACATTTCAAATGCGTACAGAACAATTCTTGCAAACATCCATTTTGAGTCTCTAATTACAGTTGCAGACTAAGAACATTAATTAAAGGATTCAGTTAATCCCTTGAATCAAATTTGAAAAGGCTAATTTAATTAAAACAGTTTTTATTGTTATTCGTTGGATTGTATAGCAGTTGGTTTAATAAATAAATTATGCTTTTTGAAATTAAGTCTGCAAGGCATAATATATGAGATTCGTTAAAAATTAAATTCGCTTTTAAAAATAGTTTTAATTTCTGATGAGTTTATCATGATTAAAGTTGTACGTAATGTATAACTATTGTATTGAATTTTGTTTAATTAGAATAGGGTTCGTGAACTTAGAATTATGTTTGTATAATCTCGATATAAGATAACCAATTATTCAAAAAGACAAAATTTATGTATACATTAATTATTGTACTGAAATTTGTGATATGTAACACATTCTTTTAGGTAGCCCATTACAAAATATTAGAATCTATCATGTATGTGCTTTTCCCGGAATGGCAACATATGTGTATGTACATATATATGTATATATAAATTTATCCAAAAACCAAACCAAAAATTCGAAACTACGGAACTGATCCAACTATAAATAAACTAAACCAAATGACAACTACAAAATAACTAAAAACAACTAACTTTAAAAACAACATACTTTAAAAACAACATACTTTAAAAACGGCAAACTTTAAAAACATTCAAACTAAAACCAGAAGAAATTGGATCCATGGAGACAGGCCGGCATGCACTTGCGACATGCAACTGCGGGGTTAAAACCAGTTTTTATGTACACAACGCTCCCCAAACAACCTGTCAAGACCAAAAAGAAAAAAACATATATATATAAATTATATATTATAAATTATATATATAAATTATATATAATATATATATATATAATATATTTATATATATATTATATATATAAATTATATATAAATTTATATATATGTGTATATATATATATATATGTACGGGGTGGTCATAAAAATTTTCCCCGATATATTATGAATCTCTCTAGCAGCCTGACTGCTCAACCAGTCGAAAGGAAATTTCAGATATTGTTATTTGAAGACATGCGCTAAATATAGTGATTTAAAAAAAAATAGATCTCTCAGGGTTACGGTTACAGTGAAAAAAATTCAAAATTTCTGAATGGCAATATCCACTTTTTTTTCCTGCGCAGATTCATCAACGCAATAAAAATCGTATATGGCGTTTGAACGACGAATGGCGTTATGATGAACATTTCTAGCGTAAAACATTTGCAAAGGAGGGCATTGTAAAGGACCAAGGAGAGAAGGTGGATCAACGCACTTGCAAAATTTCCAGGGATAGACAGTAGAAGTACCAATAACAGAACATCACATGTAAAGTATTGCGTCTGGAAAAACTTTAATAAGAAGTGCGGGAATATTGTTTCTTCAATCCGGTATGTGCCCACAGGATGAAACTTACAGACAAACAACGAAGTGGATTGATAGAACTGTTTTATCTGTCCGGGGAAAACGTTGCCAAAAAGTGCGAGTTTTTCGGCAAAATCATAAGCTACGACGAAGTCCATGTTCCGTGAAAACGAACGTAATTTGGCAAACAATATCGAAAAATCTGGATACACTTGTGATAGACTGGTATCCAGACGATCACCTGTTCCTGTTGAAGTTGTTTCGGAAGTGCATAATACGATTACTGAAGATTACTTGCATACTGAAAGAAGTGTTGACCGTAATTTGGATGTACTGAAAACCCAGTCAACAAAATTCTCTGCTCTGTTCTGCAGATGTTTCCTCACCGATTCCAACGTGTCAAGATGTTGCAGCCTGAAGACGAGCAACAGCGTTTCGCACAAATGCTTTCCAGATCTCGTATTCTTATAGTTGGAGATATTTTCCTTTGTAATAAAAGCATGAATTTTTTCCACCCCATAACTTTCACATCGACATGTTTACACACTGCACTTACACGCACTGTCAAGAAAGATTTACATTTCACATCCAGCCCTTAAGAAAAGAACAACATTGTTAACAATATAGAAAATTACTTTATTGATTTATTTGCTGCACTGTAGAATTTATAAGTAATATAGAGTGTGTTGATAAGCTTAAAATGGGGATAATTGAAGCTACTTCTGAGCAAAGTTCAAATAAGCCTTAACAACATTTAAAAAAATTATTAAACATTTTCTGTAAAATTTTTAATCATTACCTTTTTGTTAAGATTATTATCTTAAATCTTTTATTCATTAATCACGGAAATCTGTTTGAAGATCTAAAACCGAAAAATCCCCAAAATAAGAAAAGGTCACATCGGAGCTGTAAGCACGCAGATTTTATCACTGAAAATTTAGAACATTGTATAAATGCTACAAGGTCATGATTTACTGCAGCTTTTATAGGTACTTTCGTAAGTATATAAATACGTAGCACTATAGTCTGGTCCGTCCGTCCTATCTGTCTGTCCATCTGTCCGCATATAACAGCGAAAAAACTACCAAACCGAATAGTTTGAAATTTTACATATATAATCTTTGCAGAATTTTGTCACGTTATTTCAAATTTTATGAAAACTTAAAAATGTAGTAATAAAAGTTTTCTTCATTCTATTAAATACTACTATACGTATTTAATTCAATGATATCCTATGATAGGTAATGATTCTAGGTTGCCATGGTGATCACGTCATATTTAAGATGAAGTCATGTTATTTTCGTATTACTGAATTTAATATATATAATCGTAATAAATTTTGCATTCATGCATTTTGCGTAAGAGTGCAATAGCTATTTCACCAATATCTGAATATTTATGAAACTAGTTATAGTACGAACGCACATCATTTGCCACGTTCGACATACAATTTGGAATTTGTTAGAAGTAATTAAGTCTCTTTATATTTTGCACTATAAGAGGTGTTATATGAAAAATATTACACAACCAACACTGATAAAAAGGTTTTTACATCTCCAGTTTTAAATAAATTTTCATCTGTTATTCTCTTTTATTAGGAATTGTTAGCAAGGTAAAAAGAACTTCTGATATCTCTCATTCAGCATAACGCAATTTATGATGTATTTAGGATGCACTATTTTTAAATTAAAAGATTAAGATTAAAAAATCAGTATTTTAGTTAAAATGACTATACGTATAATATTTTCAGATCATATCGCTCACCCGCAAGAAAAGTGACACATATCGCAAAAACTCATTTTATTCCATAAATATGTGTGTCATAGGTTTGTCTTGCTATAGGCAAATTATTATTCGTACCGTTTTACGGAAAACCTCTATATTACACTATGTGTCATTTATCCATTATAGGAAATGCGTAGTGATGAAACAAGAAAAACGACACAACTCACAAAAAGTTTTCCATAAGCTCATACTCGAGCAATTTATAAAACTCTTTTTTCCCTTAGTAATAAAAATATGAAATTTTTTCTTATTTAGCGAAATATCGCTCTGTTGGTGATTAATATACTGTCAATTGATTAATAGTTAGGTAATAGATTAATAGTAACTTTACAATTTGTCAGGTACGTAGTGATGTTGTCGAATGTTATTTTAGGAATGAATATGAGTGGTCAATCCGGAGCAAATAAAATTGATATATTTGTGGATGTATTTACAAGACATTGCTTCACATATTGGCGATGAAAATGTGGAATTAATTTTTTATTGTGATAACTGCGACGGACAAAAGAAAAATAAAAATATTATTTCATTATTCATGCATGCTGTTAAGACACAAAAATTATATAAAATAACAATAAAATTTTTGATCTGTGGACCCAACTAAAATGAAGGCGATGCTGTCCATTCAGTAATCGAGAAACAAATTTAAAAATAAAAATCGGCAAAACTTACATCCCTCAAAAGTACGTGACATTGATTAGAAAGCCATAAAGAATCAGTGAATGAGTTAGTTCATTCTAATTGTTTAGGTTCAAAACGATTGAGTGCCGAAATGGAGTGTGCTTAGAAATTATTTGAAATATAATGCAGATAACGTTTTTCAGTTTTCCGGAATCGAAATTTTAAGATTTGATAAATCAATATCTTTTTAATTCAACATAAAATATTCTTATGACCAAGGCAATTTTTCTGAGTTTGAAATTAAAGCTAGAGGTAAAAGAGAGCGTTCACCTTTAAAGCGTATTCTGGAACCCTTTACTTTGAGTAAACGGAAGAAACAAGATTGATTGTTCTTTAATTGCTTCCAAGCATATTCCTCAAAGTTATGCCCCTTTTTTTATATATTATAACATTCACAATGGAGGTAAAGGACTGTGTAGTATCCATACAGAACTTTTTAAAATAAAGTTCCCGTTTGAGAACGTCGTATAAAATGCTGCAATATTTATTTTTATAAGAATAATCAATTTAAAAAAGAAAAGATAAAAACACTTATCTAGTTTTTAATTTTAAATTAAATATTTTAAAAAAATCTGTGATAATTATGTATTATATTTTTTATTTGAACAATTCTTTTTCTTTTTCAAAAGTTTGAAGAAGCTACAAAACAAACATACAGTTATACATAATATTTCTTGCTTTCGGAGAATACTACTCTAAAAACTGAAAAAACATATTTGTTTTTGAATTATTACTAAACAGTAAACATTCAATTATATTATATATATTCAATTCAATTATTCTATTTTTTTGTTCTCATAAGTAGGGTTCCTTTATATAATAATGTAGTTTATAAATATATAGAAATGTTTTGAACTAATAAATAGTTATTACTATTAAAACATGAAAAATAACTTACCTACTTCTTCTATTTTTTAATGGTAATAGAAAATATTGTAATGACGTAATTACGTCTATGTGATTTATTAACTTTATAGTCAGTTCATGTATACTTATTTTGTATATTTATTTGTACTAACTAAATAATTTTGTTTCGCTGAAATGCAATTGTGAGATTATAGTTGTATAATAATTATAAAAAAGTTTGAAATATGCTTATTCTAGTAATTTAATTTCTTAGAAACCTTGTTATGAATCTGTAGTTGATTCTTATATTGGTGCAAACTAACATTTTTTATAATTAATGATATTATATTAAAGTTAAAACATTTTGATTTAAAACAAGAACGAAAAATCATACGTCTAGCATAGATTATGTAACACGTTCCAACACAATCAGTATACTGTAACAAAACTTCACCGTTTATTACGGTGAAAAATCATGTCTAAATAAGCAATTTGAAAACTCATACCGCATTTGGAAACCCAATTTCTGCTATTACAATCAAATCGGAAAAACATCAGGTTTTTTGTGCAGCCCTGTATATGATCTATGGATTTCTATGTATCTATATAGTATGCTAAAATTTAGTTCAGTGAAACGCATGGCACTGTTGAAAATTTCTTTCAGACATTTCCGACTTGAGATCTTTTTTGCAGCCCTGTATATGATCTGTAGAATTTATCCGCACCAAGTAATATTTCGAAAAATAGTTCAATGTAAAAACGCGTACCACAACTGCAAACGCTCTTTCAGCAATTATTGTTCATTGTCTTCAATGGTTAAATTTATTCTTCAGCAAAATTAATTTTTGTGTCCCTGTAAATGAACGATAAATTCTATGCACAGCAAATTCTACAGAAAATGCCGTAGTACACCTTACTGATTATACAAATTTCAGTTTGTTTAAAATAGTGTGACGTCATTATAATACACCGCAAACGATTTTTCCCCAATGCACCGTAATGTAACGCAACTCTTTTGAATGACTTTGTAAGTGAACCGTAAATGCTATAGACTTCCTTTTCAATAGAAAACATGCCATAGTGATACCCAATAACATGTATGAATTTTATGGCAATCGGACTATATTTACGCGAGTTAGAGCACAGACGGACGGGCAGACAGACGCGCAGATAGACGGACAGATGGAAAAACATGCCTACATACATAAAGGCAGACAGAAAAATAGGTAGACAGACAAATCGAATTGATAAACAAGTTTAAAATTTGTTTAAAAGTGTTAAAAATCTACATTTTTGCACGTACTATTTTGAAAGGCGACTGAAATTTGACAAATTGTGTAACAAGAAAAGTGTCACAACTCAACAAGGGTTTACATTTATTAGGGTTGGGGGTATAAAATTACTATAACCACCCTATCTCTTTTATGTCTGGATTCTTAAAGGTCTTACGCATTTTTGTACACTTTTACTGCTTGCATGCAGAGTTAAGTACTATCATTTTATGTTACAGTAAAAAAATGCGAAACTTCCATTTGCCTCTCCTGTAAAATTTACTTATCGCTCAATAGTATTACATTAAATTATTATATCTTATTTATGTATAATATGTTATTATATCTTATTTATGGGGTATGAGGGGCTTCTTGGGTCTAAATACAAGGGATTATCTGATGCCATTTGTCAATAATTGAATCATTAATCGTTAAATTAATTAAATTATTTATTTCACATATAGAAGTTTACTACTGTGGTTTGAAATAGGTTGAAAGTCTTTGAAAAATGTCACAAATGCAGCAAACTTTCGGTTATCAGCGCAATTAATGAATTTTAGGCTATAGTTTATTAAGAAAAGTATGAAAATTGTCACTTTTTGAGTCGAAGTAATAACAAGTTGTGGTATTCAAGCTCTTCAATAAAGCACTTTTATGAGGTAAGAAAAATATTACTATGCTTTACTTTATTTCATGCTTTTCAATGTAATAAACTGAAGTTAAATTGTTTAATTAATTTTTTTAGAAGATTATATTATTATTGCAGCAATTAAAATATCAGAGATAATTAATTTTAAAACATCGCGAAAATTTTTAAAGTTTATGTCGCTTCCAAAGATCAATATTTCTTAGAATAGTATATTATTTTACAAAGAAATTTTAAATTGCCTCAATTTATCATCATGGTTGTTGTGAAATTGAGTTTGTGTCATTTTTTAGCATTTTGAATGTAAGAAATAATTCTTGTCTATTCAGCCGTTTCTTTTGAAACTAGTATCTTTAGAAATCATTGGAATGTTACTAATACATAACCTATATTTATTATCATCTACAATATTTTAATCCTTTCCAGAGCAAAGTAATCCAAAGTGAAATGCTGAAGTTATTGCGTGACACCAGAATATACAAAAAAAAAATTACTATTTGAAAAATAAATAAAATCTTTTCTTCGCAAACTTCATAAAAGGAAATGTCATTCCAAAATTAAGGTGTCAATCTGACGTTAAGGGATTTACACTGCTGGCCATCTAAAATGCAACACCAAGAAAGACAAGCGATATCAAAGCCAAATTTATTTTAGAGATTACACATAGTATCAGTGTTAATTGATTCCAAAGACAACCTTCTTTGAAGTGAGGTAGATGGGGAAATCAGTAAGAACTGTTATCTCCACGTCTGACAATAACCGCTGCTACACGCTGCAGCATAGAACGAAAGGGACTTTGGATATTTCGTTGGGAAATGGCATCCCACGCTGACTTCACACGTAGCCAAAGTTCATGTTGTGTACTCGCGGGTGCGGCATTAAGGGATAGGCGTTCTCCGATCATTGACCAGACATGCTTGATGGGTGATAGATCTGTAGAACAGGCAGGCCAGGGTAACAATGGAATATGGCGAGCTAAGACGAAAGCTTGAACATTTCGTGCAACATGTGGTCGTGCATTGTCCTGTTGAAATATGGCCGCAGGCAATCCCTGGAGGTAAGGGAGGAGAACAGGTTGCAAAACCTCAGAGATATTGCGCTGGCTGGTAAGTGTACTGTTAATGCGTACCTGGGGGGTACGGGAGTGGAATCCAATACCACCTCACACCATAACACCGGGTGCAGGACCAGTGTGATCATGCAAAATACAGCAGTTGAGCAGCCTCTCGAAAGCCAAATGAAAGCCAAATAAAGCCAAATGAAAGCAGAGAGACAATAGTAGAGTGGAATAGAAAATACAAAAATAGAATTGCCATGTGTTTAAAGCCATTTTAAAAAGGAATTGTTTAAAAAGATGTCAAAGCTTGAAAGCGAGAATCTTCAACAGACAATGGTATGGGTGATGATGAAATTCCCTACCAAGATTTTAAAGATGAGGATTTTTTTTAAGTAAATGAGAGAAAATGTTCTGAATGCCTAAAGAGTATAATAAAGCATCTGAAAAATGTGATTTAATCAACTGTATTCAGTGCAGCTGTTGGTTGCAAGAAAGTTGCTTAAAGTTAATACACAAATTTGCATTTTATGGCAGAGCTGAGATTTTTCTAAAAAGAAAAGTGGAACAAGTTTCAAACGTTAACAAAAAAGCTGGACTCTAAAGTACCTTTTCAAAGTGGCTTCGCTACATTTCAATTTGTTATAAAGCTTTAAAAACTGGCATAGTTAAGAGCCATTATTATTTTAAATGTGAAGTCTAACGTAATCTTTTTTTTCAAATATTAGTCTATTTTTTATCCAATTGCCAATGTTACATACATATTTTAGTAACTGTATAAAGATAAATAAGTAACAACTTTAATATATCTAAAATATTAAAGTTACTTTTATTCGTCCCGTTATGTGTTATGTACCGTTTGTGCCGTCTTCCGAAATATTATTTTTTACATTGAAACTCAAGAAGGCTTACCCCAATTTGGGGGTAAGGTGCCGAAGTGCAAGCCTCCACAAAAGCAAAAAGTTCGATGCTTTCTATGACACTTGTAAAATGAAGTATATTTTAAAATCATAATTAAAAGTTTCAAATTTAAAAAGAAATTATTAAATAACAAATAAAAACAAAGGTGATTTTATAAAAAATGAAATAAAAAACTACGGCATCTTCACCCAATCTACCCTATACAGAAATAAAGATTTCAGAAAAAGAAATTGTATTCTACATAATGGCAAATAAAATACCTCATATTTCTTAACACATTCTTTACTGCTGGTATGAACTTGCATCTTTTGAACATCTGTAACTCAACCTACAGGCGTTACCTTTGTAGTTTACATGATAAATTATTTCTGAAAAATATGCGCAATATTCGTATTTGCGCAAACTGTGTACTATGTATATAAATACACTGATTAGACAAAAATATCATTATTATACAGGGCTTGTCCACAAATGAAATATAGAATTTCTACATTATATTAAAGCAAAAATACAAGAAATAAGAACTTGTTTTTAATGTTGAAACAAAAAATGAATAATACTGCCATACCTGAACTACACATTGTGTAGGTGATTCTAAGGAAAAAGAAAAAACAATTTCCTCTGTTTCTGTGTTTTAAAATCGACCCTGCACCACAGAATTGTGTGAATCCTCCCTTGACATAACCTGACATCGGAATTTTTTTTCAAGCACTTTTTTTTCAATCAAATATGATCCTATTTATTATGGTTAAAAACAAACTTTCAATTTCTACCAAAACTCGTTAGGTCTTAACCCGTTTGGGACCATGGATGCATATATGCACCCTCAAAAAGAGCATACATAATTTGTTTTAAGCTCCAGTAAAAAAGAAAAGTAATATTTAGTTTCTTTAATTAGAGAGATTTCGTGATTGTTTATGAAAAGGTAACTTTTTTCAAAAAAGTGGTGCCAAACGAATAAAAGTTGTGTAAAAGCCGTCGGTCCCGAAGGCATTAAAGGGATATCAAAATTGTTTTAGAACATTAGTAGATCTCAACACATGCTCCTTTAGTTGCTCGTAGGATATCAAGACGATAGTCCCAAGTACGGTTCAAAATATGCACTTAGACCAAAATGAAGGCTTCGTTAACTCACTGTTTGAGCTCACGCACAGATGTTACATTTCTCTTATAAGGGTAATTCTCCAAAAAGTGCACCATTCCAGTCACAAAGACTTTTTCAATATTTGACATGAACATTTTATAGTTTATGTTTTCTATTGAAAGTGAAAGTAGACTAAATGTGTTGTGTACATACATTTTTTATATAAGTATTTTATATTTTTTGTTTCTTAGTACACAGCATGTGAGATCTCACCTCCGTGTTATGTCACACACCAAATGTTACTAAGGAAAATGTTTAATTACTTATTTAATTGAAAAAAAAATAGTTAAATAATTATTATTCTAGCTACTAATGTCTAAAGAGCAAAGTAACTTAGCATAGTTAATTACTTTCTTTGCATTTTTGTTTGTTTTCTGAGTACGGAAATGAGTGTCATACAATAAATTCTCACCTCCATGAACCAAACTTTAAGTTGCATTTTTATCTTTAAAAAAGACTAAATTATCGCCAGATTTTGTTTCCCATGATGCTAAAGTTAGCCAGTATGTTTGCTGTTGTTAAATTATAAGTCAGAAATTTGTTTTTATAGTCAGGTATTAGATTTTGTTATAAAAACAACCATCCATTTTGGGGATCCCCACATCCGTGAACTGAAACTTCAAGGTGACTAAACCAACACTAAGATAATTGCTTATACATTGCTTAATTAATTACATCAACAGATGTTGATTTAAAGAACAAAAAAAAAAATTCTCAAAAAATAAATATGTAGGATTAAGTTAATATTTAGAGCATGTTCCTCACCTCTGTGATAACCACCTCCGTGAAAATCTTAATTTTGAAAATACATATTTCCGAGAAAAATGCTTAACAAGAATTTACCATGACTGTAAATCAAAAAAGGTTGCTTCAAAACTTTAAAAGAGAAGAATTGAATAACATATAAAAGATGGATGTAAAAATGAAGCTCCAGATAGAAGATGAATTTTTTGTGTGTTTTTTTTAGCTCACAGGCTATCAAAGCCTGAGAGCTAATGTGCCCGCCCGTTCTGTATGTATGTATGTATGTATGTATTTACGTACGTACGTATGTACCTAACGGGATAACTCTTGATAGAAACATCCGATTTGCTTCAAAATTTTTTCCTAGGTTCATTGTGATAAGGCGCTTCCCTGATTAGTTTTGGGAGTTCATTGGTTAAGGATAAAGGGGGAAAAACGGGGTTAGTCCACCACCCCCTTATTTAAGAAAAATGGGTTTTTCATGCAGAATGGTTCGATTTGCTCCGAATTTGGTATACCGGTTTATTATGTTAAGGAACATCCATGATTAGTTTTGGGGGTTCACTGATTAAGGATAAAGGGGGAAAAACGGGGTTAGTCCACCCCACCCCCTTAATTCAGAAAAATGGGTTTTTCATGCAGAATCATTCGATTTGCTCAGAATTTGGTATACCGGTTTATTATGTTAAGGAACATCCCTGATTAATTTTGGGTGTTCATTGGTTAAGGATAAAGGGGGAAAAAGGGGGGTTAGTCCACCCCCTTAATTCAGATAAATGGGTTTTTCATGCAAAATCATTCGATTTGCTCCGAATTTGGTATACCGGTTTATTATGTTAAGGAACTTCCATGATTAGATTTGGGGGTTCATTGGTTAAGGGTAAAGGGGGAAAAGGGAAGTTAGCCCGCCCCTCTTAATTGAGATAAATGTGTTTTTCATGCAGAATGATTCGATTTGCTTCGAATTTGGTATACCGGTTTATTATGTTAAGGAACTTCCCTGATTAGTTTTGGGAGTTCATTGATTAAGGGTAAAAGGGGAAAAGGGAGGTTAGCCCGCCCCTCTTAATTTAGATAAATGGGTTTTTCATGCAGAATGTTTCGATTTGCTCCGAAGTTGGTATACCGGTTTATTATGTTAAGGAGCTTCCCTGATTCGTTTTGGCGATTCTTTGGTTAAGGATAAAGGGGTCTAGTCCACCCCCTTAATTTAGATAAATGTTTTTTTTTTTGCAAGATTATTCGATTTGCTCCAAATTTGGTATACCGGTTTATTATGATAAGGAGCTTCCCTGATTAGATTCGGAGGTTCACTTGTTAAGTATAAAGGGGGTAAAGGGGGGTTAGACCACCCCCTTAATTCAGATAAATGGGTATTTCATGCAGAATTATTCTATTTGCTCCGAATTTGGTATACCGGTTTATTATGTTAAGGAACTTCCCAGATTAGTTTTGGGAGTTCATTGGTTAAGGATAAAGGGGAAAAAACGGGGTTAGTCCACCCCCCTTAATTCAGATAAATTGGTTTTTCATGCAGAATCATTCGATTTGCACAGAATTTGATATACCGGTTTATTACGTTAAGGAACTTCCATGATTAGTTTTGGGGGTTCATTGGTTAAGGATAAAGGGGGAAAAGGGGCATTAGTTCACCCCTTTTAATTCAGATAAATGGGTTTTTCATGCATAATGGTTCGCTTTGCTCCGAATTCTGTATACCGGTTTATTATGTTAAGGAACTTCCCAGATTAGTTTTGGGGGTTCATTGGTTAAGAATAAAGGGGGAAAAGGGGGGACTAGTCCACCTTTTAATTCAGATAAATGGGTTTTCCATGCAGAATGATTCGATTTGATCCGAATTTGGTATACCGGTTTATTATGTTAAGGAACTTTCCTGATTAGTTTGGGGGGTTCATTGGTTAAGGATAAAGGGGGAAAAGGGAGGTTAGACTGCCCCTCTTAATTTTGATAAATGGGTTTTTCATGCAGAATGATTCGATTTGCTCCGAAGTTGGTATACCGGTTTATTATGTTAAGGAACTTCCCTGATTAGTTTTGGGGGTTCATTGGTTAAGGATAAAGGGGGGAAAGGGGGGTTAGTCCACCCCCTTAATTCAGATAAATGGGGTTTTCACGCAGAATCATTCGATTTGCTCCGAATTTGGTATACCGGTTTATTATGATAATGAACTTCCCTGATTAGTTTTGGGAGTTCATTGGTTAAGGATAAAGGGGGGAAAACGGGGTTCGTTCACCCCTTTTAATTCAGAGAAATGGGTTTTTCATGCAGAATGATTCGATTTGCTCCGAATTTGTTATACCGGTTTATTATGTTAAGGAACTTCCCTGATTAGTTTTGGGGGTTCATTAGTTAAGAATAAAGGGGTAGAAAGGGGGCTAGTCCACCCCTTTTAATTCAGATAAATGGGTATTTCATGCAGAATTATTCGATTTGCACCGAATTTGGTATACTGGTTTATTATGTTAAGGAACTTCCCTGATTAGTTTTGGGGGGTCATTGGTTAAGAATGAAGGGGGATAGTCCACCTCCTTAATTCAGATAATTGGGTTTTTCATGCAGAAGGATTCGATTTGCTCCGAATTTGGTATACCGGTTTATTATGTTAAGGAACTTCCCTGATTAGTTTTGGGGTTCATTAGTTAAGAATAAAGGGGAGAAAGGGGGCTAGTCCACCCCTTTTAATTCAGATAAATGGGTTTTTCATGCAGAATGATTCGATTTGCTCCGAAGTTGGTATACCGGTTTATTATGTTAAGGAACTTCCTTGATTAGTTTTGGGGGTTTATTGGTTAAAGATAAAGGGGGAAGGGGGGCTAGGCCACCCCCCTTAATTTATATAAACGGGTTTTTCATGCAGAATTATTCGCTTTGCTCCAAATTTGGGATACCGGTTTATTATGTTAAGGAGCTTCCCTGATTCGTTTTGGCGATTCATTCGTTAAAGATAAAGGGGGCTAGTCCACACCCTTAATTTAGATAAATTTTTTTTTGCTGGATTATTCGATTTGCTCCAAATTTGGTATACCGGTTTATTATGATAAGGGGCTTCCCTGATGAGATTTGGAGGTTCACTGGTTAAGTATAAAGGGGGAAACGGGGGCTAATTCCCCTTGACTTATTTTTTTGAGGGGCATTATTCTTTAAAATAAGTGTATAATATACAATTATTGTGAATAGCCTGTGAGCTCAATGCCATCAGTTTAGCTGGGCACTTTTATTTTTTATTTTTTTTATATTCATTCCAAATAAATTCATTATTTATTCTTATATAGAATTACTCCTTATTTATATATCTAATAGAATAAATATTTTTTATGCTTTGTCTTACTACACAAACATAACTGTAGAATAAAGTTCACCTCCGTGAATGATGTTAATAAAAAAATCTGAAAAAAAATAATTATAATGTATTTGGGTCATTGCTGATTTTTACTTCCAGCAAGTGATACGTCTCTAAAAATGGTAACATTTGTCTTGAAAAACAAAAACAAAACTTCCGGGAAAAAAAATTTGTATTGTAAATTTACACTTTTGGAGAATGACCCATAGACGATATTCTTAAGTCTTCTGTCCCCTCCTGCAAAGACACTCACGAGCTAATGCTAATACTATGGGGAGGGATTTTACTAATATCTCGTTTGCATTTTGACATTTTTAAATTTTTTTTTTTTTTTTTTTTTTTTTTTTTTTTGCATTGGATAGCCGAGATCCGTCTCTGCATCGCATCTTTTTTACTTTTTCAATTTTGATCACATATATTTTGTTGAATGACACTTTCATTTTCAGAATCGATTTTGAAAGTGAAAGTAACTTCATAAAAAATATCTGCGATCAAAATAGAAAAAGTGAAAAAAAGGTGGGATGTAGAGACGGATCTCGGCTATCATATGCAAAAAAATTATTCAAAAAATGTCGAAATGCAAACGAGATATTAGAAAAATCCCTCTCCGTAGGATTAGCATTAGCTCGTGAGTGTCTTTGCAGGCAGAGACAGGAGCCTTAATAAGTCTCCAAAGAAAAAAGTCGCAAGGTGTGATGGCAGAAGAACAGCTGGCCATAGCCTTGAGTCTCCACGCCCAATCCAACACCCGGGAAAAGGGTGTTATAAAGATTTTCGTACATCCGAAGCCCAATGCGGAGGACATCCGTCCTGAAGGAAAATGATGACTTTACCTGTGACGTAGCCATTTTTGCTTCTTTCCGTACTTAATGGTATTTTTCATCGTATAAGACACTCAGCGCCATCTACCGTTCGATTACAAACTTTAACATTTTGTCCATCTCCTAGTAAAATCATAGAACATGGAGCTGACATATCCCTAAAATAGTGAAGCTTCAACTGTAACCGCTTTCGCAAGGCTTAATACCGCCGGGAGAAACTTCCACCAGTAAATTAAAAGAAAATTTCCTCCTTATTAAAATGGCTTATAAATTCAAGATTTCAATCATAAATAATAGCTGAAACAGATATTAATTTTTTACTGGTGGAAGTTTACTTTGCCGGTAGTCAAGCCCTGCGTTTCCGCCATATTGTGACAACCTAGACAACTTCCTGTCATTGTCAGTGAAAAAAATTATAACACCTGAGCAAATTGTCACCAGTAAAAAATAAATAGAATTTTTTACCATATTTGTAATAATATGTTTCCATGAATAATGAGCTTAAATAAGACGAAATGTTTTATTCAAATTTACTGGTGGGAAGTTTGCCCCGGTGGTAATTAGAAACTGTTGATCCGATTTTTAAAAAAGCAGCCGCCATCTTGTGACAACCTCCTCAGTTACTTCACTCACAACTGGTAGACAGCGCACTACATGTCTCCTCCTCTTTATTAATAACTCGATTAGTAAAATATAAAATTGCTTCAATTACAATTTCTTTAACGGAATATTGAAGTTGAAAGTTTTATTTGTATATACTTTTATATCCCATTTGTAAATTAACACACATAGCAGCAACTTTACCCAAGTGTTACAAAAATATTTCACGCTAGAAATTTTATTTAAATCTATTTAACTTCATTATTTAACTTATTTCTGTGTGATTTTTATTTTATTTGTTTTATGAAGAAATTTCTGGTTCGAATCGAAATAGTTTCATTTGGTGTAAGCTAACAAACATACCAACAACTTTACCCAAATGTTACAAAAATATTTCACACTAGAAATTTTAATTAAAATTATTTAACTTAATGATTTATTTCTGTGTGATTTTTACTTTATTTATTTTATGAAGAAATTTCTGGTTCGAATCGAAATAGCTTTATTTTGGTACCAGGGGCATTCTCACAATCTTTTGACTTTTGGGAAAAAATATCTGACAAAATTAAACTTGCTAAAATAACATTTTAATCTGACAGACGAATGCGTTAATGATTAAAAAAAAAAAAATGGTCAACAGCGAAAAAATTTTTATTTAACTGAGGTTTAAAGTAAACTTACAAGTTTAATTTTCCTTACCATTTTATCCCTATAACTTTTTATTTTCTTCTAAATTTTTACTTATAATGAAATTGCATAGTACCCACAGGACATTCAAATAAGAAATAATAACATAGTAGTGCTTTTAAAACAGAATTTTTGTATAACATTGTCTTAAAGGGGTGTTAAAGAAGGGACGGTAGGGTAAAAAAAAGGGACGGTAAGGATGGAACGGTAAGGAAAATTACCACCTATTTTTAGGAAAATCATGTTAAGACTAAGTGATAGCCATAATGTTCATTGATTTTTATAAACAGTTGTTAACATTGGATTATATATACCGTAATTTCGGGTGTATAGCCCGCGGATCAAACAATCGTGTTTCGACCCAGAAAAATTTTAAAATAAAATGTGACTTTTTAGATCGCGGTAAATATTGGGCTTCAAATACTGAATAAAATTTCTGGGTCCAAACTGAATTGTTTGATCTGCGGGCTATACACCGGAAATTACGGTATATATATTTAATTTACCTCCAAAAGTGCAGGAATAAACCTTGGGGACGGTGAGACTACCAATAAAGCCACGATGCTTGAAATGGATATTTAAATGCTGATTTAAACTCTACAGTAAATTTCCTGCCAAAAACATTTAGACATTATTTCACTAGCATACTTCTGCATGAGAAAAAACTTGAAAAAATTCTGTGGCTGCATCTGAAATGATTTTCTGTATAATTATAGAAGAGGGATGGTAAGGAATCTAAAACCCATGGACAGAGTTTAAAAAATAATAACAACCCTAAAAATGTATGTAGGTTAATTTTTAGCTACATATTTATATAAAACAATAGTTTCAGTTTCAGAAAAAATTACATTGAATTATTTTTATTGAAAAAATTTTATCCAGACAGCTCCAAACTTAAAAATCAGTATCAGGGACACGGGTCGTTAGATGAGTTTTCCAGGTATTTGGACCCCAAACGTCGTTCAAAACTTATTTATCTCGTTAATATTGATATGCAATCATGCAATGGGATGTTTCCCCGTATATGAAATAAAAAAAAAACACAAAAAAGTGTATTAAATAAAAAATTATTATTCAGGGACATGAAAGTCAAAAGATTGTGAGAATGCCCCACCAGTGAACCTGTTGTCATTACATTTAAAGT
This sequence comes from Maratus speciosus, assembly GCA_963932465.1. Classification (NCBI taxonomy): domain Eukaryota; kingdom Metazoa; phylum Arthropoda; class Arachnida; order Araneae; family Salticidae; genus Maratus; species Maratus speciosus. The sequence continues at coordinate 168,014,150 of OZ010796.1, read as the reverse complement.
TAAACCCGAATTAAGAATATATTATTGTCCAATAATGCAGCATACAAGATTAACGTCCATAGGAGAGGCTTACTGTTAAAAAAAAAAAAAAAAAAAAAAAAAAAAAAAAAAAAAAAAAAAAAAAGATAAAGTAAGCTGTGGAGAATGCGTTAATAACTACCGTATAGATACGAGTACGTGAGTTTCAAAACTTGCCTTATCCAGAAAATCAAATTTTGGCAAATCGCGAAAAACGTCTGAATGCGTCAATTGGTTTTCATTGTAAACCAAGATTTTACAGAGCCAGGAGTGCACAATAAAACTTGTGTTTTTTGGTGCATTCGTAATTATATAAGTACGTAGCACCTATAGTCGTCGTTCGGTCCGTCTGTCTGTCCGCATATAACAGAGCAAAAACTACCTTACCGAATGGTCTGAAATGTTAAATAATTGTTGCAAAATTTTGCCGAGTAATTTCAAATTTTATGAAAATTGGACGTATCGGGACAGTCAAAAGTTTTTCGTCACATGACGGCCAATGGGAAACAATTATTACAACTGCATTTAAATGATGTTACAGCCTTTCGAACAGAATGAAAATTATTTGCTCTTATGAAGTGAACTAAAATATACATTCAGTAGCTGACACAAAAATTCTCAATGCCTGAGGACACAAGTTGTGACGTCATCACTAATCGACCGACTTCTCACTAGTATTGGAATTCATACCGGGAAATTCTGAATAGCAATTTCCTTTTATTTTATTTCTGGAATATCTATCATTTTATAAAAAAATAGTAACTATTTAAAAATACTGGTGAGAATTTGGAATCCCCTAATAAAATATCATCCAGATGCAGCAGAACTGTGACATTTCGCATCTGGCTGAATTTTTATTTAGGGTTTCCGAATTCTCACCAGTAAGTTTAAGTATTTACTATTGTTTTATCAGATGATATATATTCCACAAATAAAATAAAAGGAAATTGCTATTCAAGATTTTTCGGTGTGAATTCCACACTTGTGAGAAGTTGGTCGATTAGTGATGACGTCACAACTTGTGTCTTCAGGCCTTGAGTATTTCGATGGCAACGATTCAGTGCAATCGATGCGGTGCAAAAAATATTTTAAAAACTACTTATAGTACGAACGCACCTCATTTGCCAAGTTTGAAGCGCAATTTCCAACTTGTTGTAGATTGTAGTGGTTTTCAATGCAGGTTAACAAATATAATATATTGATAGAGAAAACACGATTTTTTAAATTTTCATACTCGCGTCGTCATATACAGTGTATGTTGTTTTCACCTGAAAATAACATGCAAGGTTTAGTTCAGAATTTGAACACGAACATTTGTTTTACGATATTTTATATCCACTTCCAATTTAACCATATAATCGAAACTGCATTATGTGTCAATCAGGTACATCGATAGAACTATCATAATATTTTACTAATCCATTTTCAAAATTTAGTAAATAGATTGTCTTTAATAAGAAGAAATGGTTGACCATATAGCTAAAAAAGAAAATTAAGAAAAGAACAATTGATACACAACGCCGAAACTTGTTCTCCACTCAGAACTTAGAATAAACCCTATTAATTTAAAAACCAGTGCAGTCTTAAAAACATCATAAAAATGAAGCTTCTACACAACTGAAAATATCATTGCCAAATGTAAAAAAAATAATATGAAAGTAGTACATTTCATTATTGTTCTAAAACTTAAATATATATCTCATTCATCCAAACAATCTGTATGATCTTCTAAACAACTTTAGGAATATATAACAGATTAACACGCAATAATATACTACTTCTAATTGCAAAAAAGGTGCAATATTTAAACTTTAAAAACAGTAAAATAGTAAATAAATGGAAGTTAAAATTCTAGTCCTCAATTCAGCTTGAGTTAAATAATTAAATTCATATAACAGTACAAATACCTGTACAAGAATTACTTTCAGGTGCATATATATAATTTATAAGTATTTAAAATACATCAAAATATCTTAAAATACATTAAAACCCAGAACGTTTTCAACCTTCACAAGGCCACCATCAGTGGGATTTAACACTTTCCAACGCAATGAGCCTAGGCGTTGCCATCGAAATACTCAAGGCCTGAGGACACAAGTTGTGACGTCATCACTAATCGACCGACTTCTCACTAGTGTTGGAATTCACACCGGAAAATCTTGAATAGCAATTTCCTTTTATTTTATTTGAAGAATATCTATCATCTGATAAAACAATAGTAAATATTTAAACTTACTGATGAGAATTCGGAAACCCTAAATAAAAATTCAGCCAGATTCGAAATGTCACAGTTTTGCTGCATGTGGATGATATTTTATTAGGGAATTCCAAATTCTCACCAGTAAGTTTAAATAGTTACTATTTTTTTTATAAAATGATAGCTATTCCACAAATAAAGTAAAAGGAAATTGCTATTCAGAATTTCCCGGTATGAATTCCAACACCAGTGAGAAGTCGGTCGATTAGTGATGACGTCACAACTTGTGTCCTCAGCCCTTGAGTATTTCGATGGCAGCGGTCTAGGTCGAGGTACTTAATCTTAATTCCATACTTATGAATGGCACCAAGAATATTTAAGTAAATTTTGGTTTTACAATGACATTTAAAGTAACACGTTTTTAATTTCTAAAAAAGTCATTTTTAAATTACGGTGTCAGTCAATCATTTCATCATTTTACAACAAAAATTTTCTGTGCCGGAAAGGATTAAAATTTATTATTTTCTTTGCGCTTATTCGAGAATTGTCTAGAAGAAATTCATTTCAATTTAAAAGTTGTACGTGGTGAGATGCCAATGTTATTGAAATTTTAAACAAAACGAGCTTTCATTTATTATGCAGAAAATTTCTCCATACTCCATGGATATCTTACGATAGTGCATCGTTGACAAGCTGTATTTTTATTGGCTATTATTTCAATTGATTCCCTTATAATAGCTTCCTGGTAATTATTTGTGTGGAATATAATTTTCGATTTATTAAAATCTATTTTTATAGCTTGAGTTTGAACTAATCTTGATAATGCAGTATCGAGTCTATTTAATCTGATATCTGCTTTATACTCTTTAATTCTATCACGCAATTTTCTCATCATCATACCAACATAAATAAAATATTTGCTATCTTTTTTGAAAGGTATAATGTATACTCCGGATCAATTGGTTGCTTGGACGGGATCAAATTTAGTATTTATCAGATGTTTTAACTTTGGGAGAGGGGCTGCGATTAATTTTCCATCATATTTGAAAAGGGTATGTCTCATATTTTCAAAAATCCTTCGAATGTAGTTAAAAACTTTACAAAATTTAAATCTTTTATCTGGAACTGCGCTTCGTTTTCCATAATCTTCAACTTCAACCTTGTTTATGATTTTTTCAATAAAACGGGATGGAATTTTATTTTCTATTGCTATTTTTCTAATTGCATCTAGTTCTTCTTTTAAGAGAGGGCTTGAACAAACTTCAAATGCTCCTTTTATATAATACTTAAATGGTGCTAATTTTTAACTTATAGGTGAACTGCATTCAAAAGGAATAGTGGCATTGGATCCGTTAGTCTTCCGAAACTGTGCTCAAGATTCTGTTTAGTTGTATTTCTGATAAGCTGGACATCCAAAAATGCAAGTTTTTGATTTTCTTCTATTTCTAGCGTGGATTTTATTTTGTTATCTAGCATATTGATTTTATCTAAAAATGGATATAATTCATCTTTGCTGTGATTCCATATAATGAATACATCATACATATCTGAACCAATTATCTGAATTCGGTTTTACAGTTTCCATGATTATATTCTCAAGCGGGCGTACTTTAAACTCTGCAAGTAAACCTGAAATAGCGGAGCTCATTCGTGCACCATTAGCTTGTTTATAAATTTGGTTCTTGAATACAAAAACATTGTTGTTTAAAATTAAATTCAAACCTGATTTCACTGTATTTTTAATACATTGTGTAAACGTAGGATCATAATCAATCAGACATTCAATATTCTTAGTGACTTCACTGACATCAATAGATGGGCATAAATATACCACATCTAGAATAGCCATAATTGAAGAAGTTTCAAGCTTTAGAATTTTAATTTTTTCAATAAATCGAGATGTTGATTCAATAACATGGTCCGACTTTGGTAAATATCGCTTTAAGAGGCGCGTGTAGGTTTTTTCCCATGAAGTACTTGGAGCATTTTGCGACGATTGGGCGGATTGGTAAATCAGTTTTATGATCCTTAAGTCTTCCTATGAGGGAGGGAGTGGTTGAAGTCTTGTTAATCCCTAGTTTATTTTTCATAAATGTTGACCAGTCGCCTCTCAGGATTAAATCTTTAACTTTATTTTCAATTTTCAAATTCGGGTCTTTATTTAACAGTACACAGACCATATTATTAATGCAAATGTTCATTTTCTCGAAATAATCTTCTCGGTTCAAAACAGCAATACGATTAGTGCTATCGGCCTGGATAATTACAATGTTTTTATCTTTTCACAATTTTCTTGTGATTCTTTGAAAGTTTTCATGTTATGTGTTAGTTCTGTAAACAAATGATCTAATCTTATTATCTAATCTTATTATTACTTCTAACTACATCTATCTGTACTGGATCAGTAGCTTGTATAGCCTTCTCACAATCAGGAACTGTCATTTTATGATTAAATTGAGAATCAAACATGAATGTAGTTCACCTATAAGTTACAAATTAGCACCATTTAATTATTATATAAAAAGAGCATTTGAAGTTTGTTCAAGCCATCTCCTAAAAGAAGAACTAGATGCAAATAGAAAAATAGCAATAGAAAATAAAATTCCATCCCGTTTTATTGAAAAATTCATAACCAAGGTAAAAGGGGAAGATTATGGAAAACGAAGCGCAGTTCCAGATAAAAGATTTAAATTTTGTAAAGTTATTAACTACATTCCAAGGCTTTTTGAAATATGAGACACACACTTTTCAAATATGATGTAAAATTAATCTCACCCCTCCCCCGAAATTAAAAGATCTGTTAAATACTAAATTTGATCCCGTCCAAGCAATCAACAGATCCGGGGTATACATTATACCTTTCCAAAAAGATAGTAAATATTTTAGTTATGTTGGTATGACGATGAGAAAATTGCGTGATAGAATTAAAGAGTATAAAGCAGATATCAGATTAAATAGACTCGATACTGCATTATCAAGACTAGCTATAACTTAAGCTATAAAAATAGACTTTAATAAATCGAAAATTATATTCCACACAAATAATTACCAGGAGGGAAATCAATTGAAATAATCGCCAATAAAGGTACGGCTTGTAAAGATGCACTATCATACGATATCCATGGAGTATGGAAAAATTTTCTGTATAATAAATGAAAGCTCGTTTTCTTGAAAATTTGAATAACTTTATCTGACATACAACTTTTAAATTGAAATGAATTTCTTCTAGACAATTCTCCAATAAACGCAAAGAAAATAATAACATTTAAATCCCACTGAAGACGACCTTGTGAATATTGAAAACGTTCTGGGTTTCTTCTAATGTATTTTAAGAGTCTTGATGTATTTTAAATTCTTATAAATTATATATAAACACCTGAAAGTAATTATGGTACAGGTATTTGCACTGTTATATGAATTCAGTAAAATTGTTTTATTTGACTGGTGACATGTTTCGACTCTACCGGAGTCGTTTTCAAAACAAATAAATAATAATATTCTGAAATTGCGCGGTCTATAATGCATTGATCTGAAACACCATCATTCAGTTTTTCATCTAACGCACGTTATTTTTTAATTTTACTTGGATGTTTATTTCTATTTTCATAAAAATTGTCAACAGTCAAATAAAACTATTTTACTGTTTTCAAAGTTTTAATCCTACACATTTCTAGCAATTACAAATAGTATAGCTTTAGAAATATTTTACAGTATTTATAAATGTTAAATCATTATTTAAAAATAAAATAAAAATGTAGAACACACCTTCTAAAATATATTTGATAAAAAAGAAACATACAAGTTTTTTTAAAAAAGCTTTGTTTTAATAATAATAAAAAAAAAACGCCATAAAAATTCTACAACATTCATAAAACTGATACTATTGTTTTAAAAGTGTTAAATTTTATAACAGATCTCCACCAACAGATTTTTTTTCCTTATTCTCTTCCGTAGAAATATATCCTATTTATTAAAACACTCTTACTTTTACAGATATTGCCATCATATTTCATTTAATGTTACCAAATCCCTTAAAAAAGCTCATTATTTTTACTGTTTGTTATCTAGTTATCCAATACCCTTACAGAAAGAGGGCAAAGGGTTCTGTATTCAAGTCTTAGAATAAATCACATTCATTTAAAAGCCAATGCAGTTTAAAAAAAAAAAAAAATCATTAACAAAGTAGCATAAACTCAACTGAAAATATCATTGCCAAATATTCAAAAAAATAATATGAAAGTAGTAAATTCGATTATTATTCTAAAACTTAAATATATCTCATTCATTCACAAAATCTGTATGGTCTTCTAAACAACTCTAGGAATATACAGGGTGTCCAGTCTCAACGGTGGCCAATGGCTAATTCCTAAACCGTTAGTCATAGATATATAGTTCCAATTACAAAAATGTCTTAAATGAGGTAAAGAAGTATTGTTAAAGCGATTTAGGTCAAGAAAAATATTTATTTAAAAATTACGAAATTTAAATTTTTATACGGTCCCCCGGTCCTATAAGTGATATTTAGTAAACTTTTACTATTTCTCTAACAAGTACGGCAAAGAAAGTCCCATTCAACTAACACTAAAATTGACCGAGCTATGACATTTTCAATTTTAGGACTTAAACCACTTTTCTGTAACTGAAAACAGATGAGTTGGATCAAGCTTTGAGGGGTCGTACACGACGTGCTTAAAGTGTTATAAAGGGCGTCCACGTCAAACGATGTTCAATGGCTAATTCCTAAACCGTTAGTCAAAGGCATATATTTCCAATTACATAAAGGTTTTAAATAATGTAAAGAAGTATTTTTAAAGCGATTTAACTGAAGGTGCTGCCCCAATATAAATATTACGGTAGTGTTAATTTTTAGTAATAAACTTTCAAATTGGTTAAAGTAATTGAAAAATTGAGTTTCAAAACTCACCTGATCGAGAAAATCAAATTTTGGGAAATCGCGTAAAACCTTTAAATGTGCCATTGGTATTCACTGAAAATTTGGAAATTGTAGTTTTGAATGGTACAGTTATAGCAATAGAATAGATTGATAGAGAAACACGATTTTTTAAATTTCGGATAAGGCGAATTTCGAAACTGACGTCCTCAATTGTATTTTGACATTTTTTTTTCTTTTTTTGTAAGGAAATGAGTGTGTTTCTTTTGATGATTTTATTTTAAAAAGTTGTATTATTTTTATAACCTTTAACTTACAACGTTCGTATGTATGTCTTCCTAATTCAAAATTTGTATTACAATTTTAACTCACTTTCAAATATCCGATCAAGATTAAATTTTGCATAATTATGTAAATCCAATGAAAATGTAATATTAATATTATTTTAGGTACGTAGCATTTATATTTATTTTACAGGACCACTCCAAAAATTTCGTATACATTATTGCCTACAAACAGAAATTTTAAAATCAAAATCAGTAACATTTATGTAAGGATGTTCTAGGGTGTACCCTTACTCATCCTGAATGTAGTGAACGAGATATTAGCCGAGCGTGTGGATATTCAAAAAGTCAAGTATGGACAATTTTAAACAAGTATGGAGCTTATCCATATCGATCAATAATAGGACAAGAATTAGCACCAGGTGACAAAGAGCGTCGTTTTAATTTTTGTAATTGTATTTTAAACAAACAAGATGAAAGTTCATTTTTTGAGAATGAAATTATGTGGACTGATGAATGTCAGTTTACAAGACAAGGGGTCGTAAATACTCAAATCTTTCGCTATTGGTCCCTGGAAAATCCACACATTATTCATCCTAACAAACATCAAATACGTTGGTCCATAAATGTTTGGTGTGGTATCTGGAAGACGTCCTTAATTGGGCCATTAATCTTCGATTACACTTTAACATCAGAAAAATACGCGGATATTTTATCTGGACCACTATCCGATTTTTTAGAAGAGTACGTTTTATTACAAGATTTGTCTAATATGTGGTTTCAGCATGATGGCGCGCCAGCACATAGATCGCTAAAGCCACGCACTGTCTTAACCAGTACTTTTGGATATACTATTATCGGATATGGAGGTCGTATTGAGTGACCTCCCAGGTCGCCAGATTTGAATCCTTTCGATTTTTTTCTTTGGAGTTTTCTGAAAAATAAGGTATATGAAAGAGAATCCACTAGTCGAGCAGATTTGTGGAATCGTATTGCTATGGCGTGCAGATCTGTAACACCTACAATGTTGAAAAAAGTAGAAGAAGAATTTATTTCACGTGTACATTTTTGCATTGCAGCCAAAGGGAGTCACTTCGAGCAAGTTTTAAGATAACTTTAATTTTTATTAATTAAGTTTTAGATTAGGTAATCTAACTACGTATCATTTTCTAAAGAGTTGTGACTGTTGCTTTTATAATCATTTAGCAAAATTTCTGTTATTTTTTTTTTACTTATATTTTAGTACAAGTTGTATATTTTGTTTTAATATGTCAGAATGAACAAAAATCTCAAAATATAATTGTAATGTTAATTTACTCTGAATGTTTAATGTTAAATTTTATATCTGTCGATTATTTTTATTTTTAGTAAATTAGTGACTGACCCCTATTTTGCAGAAAAAAAGATACTCCAACTTTAAACATCTATTACTCGGTTAGTTTTAATCACAGAGGAATGGGACTTTTTTTTGTCTTACTTGTCAGTGCAATAGGGTATTTTTACTAAATATCACTTATAGGACCTGGAGACAGTATAAAAATTTAAATTTCGTAATGTTTTAATAAATGTTTTTCTTGGCCGAAATCGCTTTAAAAATATTTCTTTACCTCATTTAAAACATTTTTGCAATTGGAACTATATGTCTATGACTAACGGTTTTGGAATTAGCCATTGGACACCGTTGAGACCGGACACCCTATATAACGGATTGACACCTTGTAATAACATACTATATCTAATTGTTAGAAAGGTGCAATATTAAAACTTTAAAAACAATAATATAGTTTTATTTGACTGTTGACAAGTTTCGACCGTACCCGAGTCATTTTCAAACCAAATAAATAATAATATTCTGAAATTGCGCGGTCTACAATGCAATGATCTGAAACGCCATCATTCAGTTTTTCATGTAACGCACGTTATTTTTTATATTACATGGATATTTATTTCTATTATCGTAACCATTGCCAACCAGTCAAATAAAACTATTTTACTGTTTTTAAAGTTTTAATCTTACACCTTTTGAGCAATTAGAAGTAGTATAACTTTAGCAATATTTTACAATACAGTAGAAACCCGCTAATCCGAAATTCCGGTTAATCCGAATCCATTTTATTTCCGGAAATTATACTTGAACAGATTAACTTACGAATTTTCCGTTATACATGATGGATGTCAGGAAAAACGTGTAGAAGTTAGAGTTAAACAAAAAATTAATAGTAAAGCATATTTTTAGCTCACAGACTACCAAAGCCTGAGAAGTGACGTGCTCGCCAGTTCTATATGTATGTATGTATGTACAGTAGTGGGGGGAAAAAGTAAACACCCCCTACTAACTCCCCAACAAATTATCGTAGAAAAAAGTTACTGGTACCGAACGATTGGAAATAAAGTCTACTTTTAAATGAAGCATATAAAATTTGCCTAGGGGGCCATCTACATAATAAAACGAAACATAACTTTGTTTTCTTTCAATAGCAGTACACAATTCTGACAGCATAAATGAACTCTAGACACTTCAGTTAGCCTAAAATCAAATTTTTGTGCAATTCGTATCATAAGTTTCCGAGAAATTAATTATTTTAAAACGAGCGTATTTTAAGGACTGTATCCAAATTGAAGTTCGGCACTCGACTGTTGACCCAGAGAGCTCCCTTCTTGATCAAGGCATCTTAAACGACACTCAAGTAGTCATTGAAGACTAGAAGATTACAGTATAGCAGAAAAAATTTCAAAATATCTAGTCACTTCTATCATAGACGGCCCCTCAAACCATCATTTTGCCGTTTTTTAAGCATAATTTGAAAACTACTTGAAAGTAAAATGTGAAATTTGGGATTTCCATAAAGCAGGACATAATAAATCTAAATCCATCAAAAAAACGGAAGGTTGCAATTCATAATTTTTTCGAATATTAATTTCATAATTTATAATTCATATCATAAAATTATAAAATTTGCAAATTCAATGTTATTATGTTTAGGTATATTAGTATTATTGCTACACAAAATATTAGCACAACAGGAGCATAATTTCAGGAGATATAAATGAAAATATGAAAATGTAATTTAACATTAGAAGCACTAAAATTTGAATGTTTATAATTCAAAAACTTATCATTCAAATGACTTAAAATTTGGTGTCTAGGCATACTTTGAACCGAAGTTTTGAAATATCTCGTTAAAATTGGGTATTGCCATTGAAAAAAATGAAGTTTGGATTCGTTTTAATATGTAGATGGCCCCCTAAGCAAATTTTATATACATCATTTAAAAGTAGACATTATTTCCAATCGTTCGGTACCAGTAACTTTCGTCTACGATAATTTGTTGAGGAGTTGGTAGGGGGTGTTTACTTTTTTTTTTTCCACGACTGTACTTGCCTCTCCAGCCGTCTATGAACCGTAGATTTTGATACTGGAACGCTTACTTCTTTACAAACTGACCGTACAGAGAGATTGTGGGTTAGAATTAATCTCAAAATTTTTTCCACGACTGTACTTTCCTCCAGCCGTCTATGAACCGTAGATTTTGATACTGGAAAGCTTACTTCCCACCAGTGGCCGAGAGGCTCGGCTCTCGAAACTGGTAGACGGGAGGTGCTGGGTTCTATCCCAATCGCGCCCGTCCGCCTAATCGTTCGGAGTTTTAGTGGTTTTCTTCGAACCTTGGTTCTCCAAGCGTTAATACGGGTTAGGTTCCCTTAGAAAGACTTCCACGGAAGGCACTCCCCCCTTAGGGCCTATATCCCACGTGCTGATAATTGGCCAACATAAATACAACCAACCAACCAACCTGGAACGCTTACTTCTTTACAAACTGATCGTACAGAGAGATTGTGGGTTAAAATTAATCTCAAAATTTTTTCCACGACTTTTTTTTCCACGACTGTACGTTCCTACGTACGTACGTAACGCGATAAATCTTGATAAAAATATCCGATTTGCTTAATTTTTTTTTTCTAGGTTCATTCTGATAAGGCTTCCCTGATTAGTTTTGGGGTTCGTTGGTGAAGTATAAAGGAGGAACGGGGGCTAATCCCTCCTTAAGGCTGTTCTTATGTCACTTTCTGACATAAGTTTTAATTCATTGTTGTTCGGAAACGCATGAAACTAGGAGGTGTTGTTATTCAGAAACTATTTCATCGAACTGTTTTTTCCGTTTTCTTGTAAACGCAATAGATCTTTCAGAAAATACTATCAAAGTTGGCATTTTGAACCGAACTTCCGAACGAATGAAAAAAATCCACTCACGAAGGAGAGAAAAAGGCCGTGTCACGTGATTAAATTCGCTTCTAACTCAATAGGTAATGGGTTGATCCAAAAATGGAAAACACCGTTCGATTCCAAATCGCTTCCATTGTCAGGATGTCCAATTTTATATCTTTCCGTTAAAAAAGGAATTTGTAAATGTGTCAAAACGTTTTGCGCTTGTTAAGCAGAGCAGTTGAGAACAGCCTTAATTTATATAAATGTTTTTTTTTTTTTTTTTATGCAGAATCGTTCGATTTGGCTCATATTTGATATATCGGTTTATTCTGATAAGGAGCTTCCCTGGTTAGATTTGGAGATTCATTGGCTGAGTATGAAGTGGGGAAAGGGGGGCTAGTCCATCACTTAATTCTGATAAAAGATTTTTTCCTGCAGAATTATCCGATTCGCTTCCAATTTGGTATACTGCTTTATTACGATAAGGAGTTTCCTTCATTAGATTTGGAGGTTCATTGGTTAAGTATAAAGGAGGAGGACAGTGGCTAACCCCACCCTTAATTTAGAAAAATAGGTTTTTTATGCAGAATTATTCGACTTGATTCAAATTCGATATACCGGTTTATTTCGATAAGGGACTTCCCTGATTAGATTTGAAGGTTCATTTGTTAAGTGTGAAGGGGCTAATGGGGGAGCAAATACCCACTTAATTTAGCGAAATAGGTTTTTCATGCAGAATTATCTCATTTGCGTCAAATTTGGTATGCAAGTTTATTCTGATAAGGCGCTTCCCTGATTAGATTTGGAGTTTCGTTGGTTAAGTATAAAGGGAGGGAACGTTGACAAATCACCCTTAATTTATTTTTTGAGTGGCATATTCTTTGAAATAAGAGTATAATATAAAATTAGTGTGAATAGCGTGTGAGCTCAATGCCATCAGATTAACTGGGCACTTTTCTTTTTTTATTTATTTTTTTAACAACTTGAATAGAATAAAAATAAAAACTCAGTAATGTAAAAGTGCAACATATGTACACGAATATAAAATGAAAACGTGCACTAAAGGCCTACTCGTAGAAGACATTTTAAAAAGAATCTTGAATATCAGTTTGTTTACCAGTCACTGTAAAATTATTTTCTAAAATGCAAAAAGTATTTAATTTACATGCTAAAATTTACTTTTTCTTCAACAGTTTGATTTCTTAAATTATCCACAATAAAGTTTTTTCTTCTCCACTCGTCAACGTGGTGACTGAGCAATTTATAGATTCGCGCGATTTTAAACCGCTTCTAATGGTTGTTACATAATTCCCCATTCTCTAGTTTCATTGGATTGTTCTAAGCATCAGGAGAGATTAATCAAGGAATACTATTTTTTTCCGAAAGTTGTGCCAGATTATCCAGCATGCTGGACCTTGGGATGCCGGATTAGAGGATGTTTATTGTACTACTGACTACTTATAAAATACATTTTTTTGGCACGCATCTTTTTCTTTTCTATTTTTATCGAAATTTCGGATAATCCGAATTTTTTGTAATACAAACTGGTACCGGTCCCAGTTAGTTCGGATTAGTGGGGTTCTACTGTATTTATAAATGTTTAATTATTATTAAAAAAATGAAAATGTGGAACACATCTTCTAAAATACATTTGATAAGTATATATATATACAAGTTTTTAAATGGTTTGTTTTAACACTAGAAAGACCGTGAATTTTACGCAAATTTTAGAAAAATATTTCGCACCAGAATTTTTATTTTTAAATATTAAATTATCCATTTAACTAGTTTTTTTTTCTTTGTATCTTTGTACTAGGTTTATAAAAAAAAATCTGATATGAACCGATATATATTCATTCGGTAGCAGTCAAAATGACTGCACGCGGGCTTTCTAGTGTTAATAATAATTTAAAAAAATCGCATAAAAATTCTACAACATTCATAAAACTGACACTATTGTTTTAAAAGTGTTAAATGGTGTAAAAGATCTTCGCCAACAGATTTTTTTTCTTATACTCTTGTGTAGACATATATCCTGTTTATTAAAACCCTCAATTACTTTTATAATTATTTCCAAATAATCCATTTAATATTACCAAATTCTTTAAACAAATCTCATTATTTTTCCTGTTTATTATCTTATTGTCCAACACCCTTACAGAAAGAGGGTAAACAGGCTGAAGTTCGTACATTATTTTAGAAAAAATATATACACAATCTAATGCATAAAATAAAGTTTTTTTTTTTTTAACAAAAAGCTTTATTTTTATTTCATTCATTTATTCGTTCTATTTCTTCAAATACTGTTCATTTTAGGAAAAAAACTTCAATACTCGAATTTGACTGCATAATAGACTGTATATGGGAAAAAATGCACTTCAATATTTAATCATCGAATATGTTTATGTACATTGGAAATCGATAAAGTTTTACAGTTTAAAAAAAAAAAAAGAATGCATGAGTAAATGGAAGAATTTTCGAACCTTTAAATTGGCAAGAAACGTACATTTTGAAATTCGTCGTTGATCGTAAAAGTAAACTAATCAAAGAAATTGTCCAAAGAATGCTTCAGTGAACAGTAGCGTAAAATGTTTATTCTTCCAGAAGAGCTTTTGCGAAAAAATACAGAGGAAACACTTTATATTACTAGACGTAAAAATAAAAATATTTAAAGATTAGCTCTATATGTTATTCGATTATATTATATTAAAAAACTAATAACTATATTAATAAAAAAATATTAAATGATTTTACAATTTTACTTTCAATAAATGGGTATTGTAAAAGCTAGTTTATTTTTCATATTTTGTAATTTTTACTTTCTTTTATCTTTACAAGAAGAATGTATTGGATTTGTGAAAATTTTCGACTTCCGGTTTTCGATGGATTTATACGTTTTAGAATGTCCTGAACACGATTTGATGGCTTTTAGAATATGTCTATCTGTAAGTCTGTCTGTATGTACCAAAATCAAGAACTATCTCAAGATCTAATGCACGGAATTTCACAAATCTTTAGATTCTGTTAGACCTTGATGTAAACTGGTACTGATTAGTTTTTGGGGTATATCGTGCAACAGGTGGCATTGCTATGCTACATTTTGCTCGATTTTCGCAATAGTTCTATCTGAAGAAATAACGCAAGGATTTTAATTAAACTTCAGATTCAGTTACAAATTGACTTAAGTTGTTGATTATTAGGTTTTGTGCATATCGTATATACAGGTGGCGCTGCTATTCTGCATTTTTCACTATTTCAGCAATATCTCTATCTCAAGAACTAATGTAAGGAATTTAATAAAACTTTAGATCTAGTTAGACCTTGATATAAACTCATGCCGATTACATTTTGGTGTATGTTGCCCAACAGGTGGCGCTGCTATGCTGCATTTTGACGAGCCGTTAATTCCCAAATTGGCTCAGCCGAACTCAGCAATCTGATTGTTCGTTAATATTAATATTTTGGATTGTTTTACTGTGATTTTGATCAAATTTAACAAAATAAATCAATTTAAGTCATTATATTGCTTTCTATTTTACATTACACTACTTCATAAGAAAATAAATACAATTTTCTACTATATAAATTTCAGTTTTAGCCAATCAGATTGCTGAGCACGGCTGAGCCAATTAATTATACATGACATTTTATTTATTTTTTCTGGAATTAACTAACTTTTTCTTAATCTGATCTGTAGCGTAATAAAACACATTTCTATGAAAAACGTTCAAAAAATTAAAAATTGTAATAACAGTAGGGTTTTTAAATTCACTGACATGCGTAAAACAAATAAATTTTTTACCACATTAATTGCACTATTTCGTGATAAAATTCTTTTACCTCATAAAACTGTTTAATAATATATCAAAAAGGTATTATAAAATACTAACATTCAAGGGTGTATTTAACAGTGTATGCAAGAGTGTATTTACATTTATTTAAACATTTTTCTCCTCCGAAGAAGCAATAGATATTTCATTCACATTCAAAATGTTTTCAAATATGATGTTTCATTTTTGATTTCTGATTTTACAACAGTGCACTGAATGCCTTAAAAAATCAGAAAAATTTGACTTGAAATACAGACATTCCTTAAAATGTTAGGCTATTTTTCTGATGGCATAATAGCATACATTATAACATTCCATATTTATTAAACAGATATAATATATTACACTTTAAATTCATTCTTTATCCCTTTCATTATGCAACTTTTTAATTAAAATTGCCTCAGTAAATTGCTACTTTTTATATTCCATATGTCCATGTATTTGAGAGTTAAAATATATAATAGTTTCTTGTAAAAACAATTATTAAAGCCTAAGGTCGTAATAAAAATTTATATTCAAATCAATTTAAGATGTGATTATATAAAACCATTCTTTTGAAAAGTAATCTCGATTAATCTGTTATTATATCCAACTGTATTTCATAAAGTATAAATGTAAATTTACGCATAAAATAGAGAAAATATTCATCCCTGTTTTAAGAGGAATCCAAGAAATTATCATTTTCGCTATCATTATCGAAGAACTGCAAGAAACCGAAATGCAATGAGGAACAAACGTGCTGTCACTATCAAACAGAGTTGGGAAAATTTCTAATTTCAATTATTTGCAATGTACAATTTGCAATGTCTGTTGTTACATACAATTTAATTGTATGTAATTATTTACAGTTAAAATTACATGCGTAAAACATTTTTGCAGCACTGAAGCCGAAACCGTCCCCCATCCCCTTATTTGATGAAATTTCTGCGTTTGAATGTGTGTAACTATAATCAATTACATGCAATTAACTTGTGATTATATTGCAGATAATTGAGATTACAAATTTCTCAACTCTGCCATCAGAACGTTTTCTGAAAACCATTTCTCTGAAGAGTTGAAGAATAAATAAGACAAGAACGTTTCTACAGCCTTTTCGTGAATTTTACTTATATTGAATGAAAAACTATCGCTTATGTTAACTAAAATCTGATTCAATAGCAATTATTCTAAAAAAAACATTATTGGTGTGTTAAAAGTTAAAGACAATGATACGTTATTAAATAGAAAAAAAATCATGCTCGCATTAAATTGCGGTATGGATACATTTTCAGAGGGGTTTTTTTTCCCTGTGGTCTTGGAAATTTCGAGATATACATTTAGAGGGTTAATACTCAAGATTTCGTTCATAACAATAAAATTAAATACAAATAGTCCAGGCAATAGAGACCGTATAGGGACTCTACCTAGCAAAATTAATGGTAGTACTGGAAATCGGCTTTTTAGATTTTTTTGGGTCGCTGAATCCGAATTTGTAACTTCCCACCAAAATTTCCCCCGGCAACATCCCCCCCCCCGAAATTTTGGTAAAAAGCCCCCCAAAAAAGGTTTTTATTTAAAAATTCCATTTTTTTATTGTTTTAGGGGAAAAGTAGCTAGCAATTCAGAAAGTAGAAAAACTTTGCTACAAATTGGATATATGACATTATGATTAGGATGAAGGGGAAGGAGGGATCTGCCTCGGAACATGCGCCGCGGTCCTGCGTGGACTAAGTTGCGCAATTCCACTTAACCACTCACGCGTTGACATTAGCCCTCCCATCTTCCCTCCGAACTTTCCCTATAAGGTTTACTTTAAGTTTTTTGGGTCGCTGAATCCTAATTTTTAACTTACCCCCAAAATTCCCCCCCGAACCCCCCCCCCCAAATAGTTGTTTTTAACTTAAATTTCTTATTGTTTTAGGGGAAAAGTATTACGAAATTCAGAAACTAGACAAAATTTGCAACAAATAGGATATATGGCATTATGACGTAGGATAAACGGGGAGAGAGGGGGCTGCCTCGGAACATTCCCCGCGCGCTTTTCTCAAAAACCAATTTTTTTCAAAAAATCAATTTTTGGGGGGTTGCTGGGTGAAGTTTTGGTGGTAAGTTACAAATTTACATTCAGCGACCCAAAAAACATAAAGTGAGTCGAAATCCAGAACTAGTATTAATTTTGCCAGATAAAATCCCCTATTGCCTGGACTTCATAATTTAGTGCACGTAGCGCCACAGTGCATGTTCAGAGGCAACCCTCAACCTCCCCGTTCATCCTAATTCATAATGTCATATATCCTATTTGCTGCAAATTTTGTTTAGTTTCTGAATTTCGTAATGAATTCCCCTAAAAGAATAAGAAATTTAACTTAAAAACAACTAATTGGGGGGGGGGGGGATTTTCGCGGTAAGTTAAAAATTCGGATTCAGCACACAAAAATCTTAAAGTAAACCTTATAGGGAAAGTTCGGAGGGGAGATGGGAGGGCGAATGTAAACGTGTGACTGGTTAAGTGGAATTGCGCAACTTAGTTTACGCAGCACCGCGCGCATGTTCCGAGGCAGGTCCCCAATTCCCCTTCATCCTAAGTCATAATGTCATATATCTAATTTGTTGAAAATTTTGTCTACTTTCTGAATTTCTAGATACTTTTTCTCAAAACAATAAAAAAATTGATTTTTTTAATAAAAACCTTTTTGGGGGGCTTTTTACCAAAATTTGGGGAGGTTGCCGGGGGAAATTTTGGTTGTAAGTTACAAATTCGGATTCAGCGACCCCAAAAACATGTAGAAAGCCGATTTTCAGTACTACCATTAATTTTGCTAGGTAAAATGCCCTATTGCCTGGACTAAAATTTCCTTTTCTGATTGAAAAGGTACATTCGAAATTCGTTTCCATTTTAAACATTTATGCATCTCAGTCTGCACGAAAAAAAAAATCGGGTCCCATGGTTTAAATTTTTTTCGGAGAAGAAAAAAATGCTTATCTTAAAACATTAAAGGCGTCAAATTAAATGACAAAGATTAAGGTTTACTGAAATGAAACGGCGAATTCAGTATGTGAAATGACAATAGGTTAAGAAAGAATCTTTTAAGACATTTAGAAAAGGATTTATTGCAACAACATTAAACTGAAATAACAACTGTTCAGCTTATTTTCTTTTTTATCGTAAATTATTGGTTTGGACATGCAGCAATAAATTTTAATTTAAAGAATGAGACACATGTTTCAAATATAAAAGTTTGTAAATACTGAAATACAAATGAATTGATAATAGTAAATATAGAGACATATACAATTATCACGACATCGTAGGGATAATAATAAATGCAATTGAAGATCTTAGTGGAAGAAAATGTTATGATACATTTTCTCAAAAATTGTTTTATTTTATGGATGACAGTGTTATGAGGTATTATGTCGTACGGTAAAACTAAAATACTAAAATTCTACTTAGTATTGAAGATATGAGACAGTATCTTTTATTATTTTTATATTTAATAATTTAAAGGGTGAAAATAATTTCTAATATTTAATTATTAAATGCTAATACTCACTTCTAAGAGAGTTTAGTATCACCTATTAACATTCAAACATATGCTAGTAAGAAGGAATTAAATGAATAACTAAATTGCAACAAAAAACTTTCACTTCAATATTCTCGAATTCTAGTTTTTGTTACATAACATCTTCTTCCACTCAGGTCTTCAATTATTATACGAAATAATTGTAAATGTAAAGACACGCATTATCACTAGTACGCCAGACATGAAAGGGTTAACTCTTCCAACCGTTCTGAAAATCGTTATGTCGTTTCGATCATTTAACGTATCACTCTAAAAAGACATTTTCAAAACTCAGCAAAAAATACTCAAATCTGAGTATGTGGCATAGTCGAAATGGTTCCGAATCAAAATTACTCAAGTTTGAAACACGTATATATTCATTTCTGAAAACATGGACATACTCAAATATGATCACATGATGTTTTATTCTTGAGTGTATGCATGTTTTCAGAAAAGAGTATATACATGTTTCAAACTTGAGTATTTTTGATTCGGAGCCATTTTGGCTATGCGACATACTCAGATTTGATCATTTTTTGCTCACGTTTCAAAATGTCGTGTTTAGAGTTTATCCTTTTTATATAAAAAAGAAAGCTTTTTGGTAGTCAAAATAACAGAAAGAACATATGAAAACAAAAAAATAAATGTTAAAATCATCAAAATGCTGAATACGCAACATGGTGCATACCTAACCCTAATCTTAAGATGACTTATAGAAATTAAGTGTGCATACGATAAAAATAGTAATACATATTTCGAAACAACAAAATTAATGAACTTACGTTCAAAATTTTCTATGAAATCTTGCAAATTCCTCCTGCAAAGTCTTTCTTTTACGAATAAATCCATTCTTCGGTTTCGAAGTCTGAAGAACAAACTCTACATTTCTGCGATCACATTGCGACGGCTTTTAAGGGTTCTTCCGTGAACACGATAAAAATATAGATCGCCACATTTCATGTTATAAAAAATTAGTGAAAGGAGCGTTTCGTTCAAAATGATAAAAAATGAAATAATGTGAATAAAATCAACTAGCCTGGTGAAATTTACTTCATTTAACGAATAAAAAGTAATTTTGTTTGAAACTGTGTATTTCTGGTATTTCAGAATTGAAAGCATTGTGTCGTCATATTTGAAACAGAAAGTTTCATAACAAAATGAAAACATTGAGTTACTCAGATTCGAAAGTGTCATTTTTCTCTGTGTATATATACACTGTAAAAAAAAAATCTTAAAAGAACATTAAAAAATCTTCGACTTCCGACAGTAAAAATTACGTTAACAGACTTCTTATATCATTGCATCCTCATATCGAATATTTTCATATCAAACAACAAAAAATTCTGTTTTCTTTGCCATCAGTTTTCACTGCGACAGAATAATATGTTCGATAACAGAAGAAATGCTTTAAATGGGAGGTCACCTTCTATGACGTCTACAAGGTCATTTAGAATGACCAATTATCTTTGGTTATGATACACCGCACGCTAAGGCTTCTCTTCTAACTTGAAATATTTTTTGTGTCTTGTCTCTTGTGTACTGTTGAAAATGGCAGTTCGTTGAATAAAGCACGTTCATCTAATTGAAAAAGAATAATATACAAAGAATTTTTAACAGAAAATTAAGAATCAATTTCACCATTGGAACAGGCGACACACACCTTTGACATCAGAACCGCATTGATGGAGTAGTTTTCTTCAATAATTAGGATTTACTGTTCGAATACTAGAAAGCAAACATAGCAAGGTATGTTTTCATCCTTCTTTTAAATATGTAACATTGTTTTTCCGAAACGTAACAATATGTATGAAAAGTATTTCCTATTTGCTAAAAATCTTAATTAATCAATACTATTTATTATTATTTTTTATAATGTATGATTTACTTAAATTATTAGTATTATTTTATACTTTATTATTTATGCACATTAGTAACTTAGTTGATCTAATTCTGTTAATAACTGGAGATTATTTTTGATCAGTTGTTTATTTTAAGTTAAATAAATAATCTTAAGTTTATGATTAGTTTACAAATCTTGAATTTTTACATAACTGTGGAATGATTACTTATTATATTTAACTTTTTTATGACTAAGAGTTTAATTTTACTCCATATGTATTAGTTCTAGAAATTTTGATTGAGATTTTAAATTAATTTTGTCATCAATTGACATACGTGATTAGTTTTGGAATGATAGTTTTAATAATAAACACGGAGTAGCTGCATTAATTATTATAGTTATAGATAACTGATATTTTCGTTTAACATTAACCAGAATAATATTTATTAGATCTGACGTTTTTCATATATTTTTATTGTTTAAATTCATCACATTTCCTACTATTTACTATGTTGTTTAAAATGGAGTGATTGATATTTTGTTTAATCGTTCCATATGTTGACTCTGAAGAAATGTTTTTTTTTTAGTACAATATTAGAGTTAACTGTAGTGGTTAAGTTAAAATTTGTAAATTTTATTCACTCCATTTAATGAAATAAATTTTGAGCTACAACTATGTGATTATTTTGAAAATAATTCCTATTTAAACTTTAACCATTCATTTTATAGAATCAGCAAGTTTAATTTTGTTTAGCATTTTAATTTAAATTATATTGTAATATTTTTCTTATTTAGTTGATGATCATTTACTTTATACGGAAAAACATTGTAAACTGTTAAGAAGGATTAAAACTCATTTTATCACTTTAGCTGAAATGAAATATTTTTTTATGGTGATGTTTATATAGATTTTAGTGGCTCTTCTTTTTCATTTCTCATCTTTGCTCATAGCTGTCAACTTTTACACATTTATATATACAAAGCTTACTATTCGAAAAAATTATAAAAATTGGCAGGATATTATATACATAATTAACCAAAGTCACTGATTTAACCTAATCAATTTTCAAAAATATTGCATGAATAAATATTAAAGTTCTTTTAATTACAAATCACATTCAATACATATATTTATTTTATTAATAAATATTTTTATGGGGGATGGGGGAGTTACCTTACATCGTATATGTATATATTTTTTTTAATTCTGGGGGGGGGGGGAGTTTAAGATATCTTCTTTCACTTATTCCAGTCTTTAATGTACTTAATTCACAAATCCATATAAATTCAACTGTTTAAATATTTTATTGCGAATAAGCTATTTAAATTAATTTTATAAAAGTTTGGAGGAGAAATTCCTATAAATATTTATTATTATTAATATAAACAAATCGATCGGTAAGTAGAAATTTCCCGTGTACCTAACCTATAACACGCGATTCTTCAGTTAAATAGAACCTCCCACCCCCCTCGCCAACAGGAATCGACCTACAGATTTTGACTGTTGGGAAAAGCGTCAATTGTCAACACGAAGTGCCTGTATGACTACGTATTTCTGTCGTCTGATAACGCATTCTCTCGTTAACCATTATTTTCTGAAAACAGATATTTTCCGGCAACTTTTTGCTGCCAGAAATTTTCTGTTGTTTTACAGAAATATTTTTAAGAGTGTACAGATATATATATATATATATATATATATATATATATATATATACACAACCACTAAAGTCCGTTCCACCCTCTTAATTGCCAAACGGCTGCAGCTATAGTCATAAAGTGGTATCTAGGTATAGTAAAGTGGCTATGCGCTACAAGATAATACCGATTATAGCGCCACCTGGTGCAAAACGGTAGAGTTAGGATTCCTATCTCGAAAACGGTCCGAGATATCGGAAAAAAATTGAATTACAAAGTTGTAGAACATCATCAATTTAATACAAAAAGACACCTTGTGAACATGAATGCTAAAACAG
This sequence comes from Maratus speciosus, assembly GCA_963932465.1. Lineage (NCBI taxonomy): Eukaryota > Metazoa > Arthropoda > Arachnida > Araneae > Salticidae > Maratus > Maratus speciosus. The sequence continues at coordinate 167,991,365 of OZ010796.1, read as the reverse complement.
AAAGCGTAAAACTGGATATGTTTGCTCGTGATATTCAAATTTGTGACGCCACGAAAATTGAACGACAGATTAAAATATTATCTTTCGGTTTAAAAACGGGCCCGCATCACGGCACAGTGATTTCGCTTCTAATTCCTAACCAAAAGGAATAATTCGGGAACCAAATAATCGAGTATGGTGGTTTCGTAGAGTGGCCTCTCCGTTCACCTCACCTGACTCCGATGGACTTTTTTGTATGGGGATACCTGAAACAGCTGGTATATGTGACCCCTCCGCAAACGTTGCAGGGCCTCCAAAGGCGCATTACGAATGCTTCTGCCAACATGTCACCCGCTATGCTACAAGTGTTCAACGTGAAGTTCAGACAAGGGTCGAGATGTGCATTGCAGCTGATGGAGAGAAGTTTGAAAATTGAAAATTGGGGTATCTTGTGTTAACTAGATTTTTTTTTTCTTTCTAAGATCATTTCGTCACGTCACAATGTAGGAAATTACTAACAAACAAATTCGCGTTTTAAGCCTTCTATTTTTAGCATTCATGTCCACACGGTGTCTTTTCGTACTAAATCGATGATGCTCTAGTAATTTGTAATTTTCTTTTTTACCATATATCGTACCGTTTTCGAGCTAGGAACGCTAATTACGTCGTTTTGCACCAAGTGGCGCTGTAAGCGGTCTCACCTAGTAGCACATGGTCATTTTACTATAACTAGACGCCAATTTTATGTTTATAGCTGCAGGCGTTCGGCAGTTAAGAGGCTGGGAACGGACTTTATTGGGCACCCGGTATATTGTAAAACGCCACAGATGCCTTTTTAGGCAGGATTTTTAATTTTCTTTATGCATTGTAATAACAATTGTTTTGTGTGAGATATCTTATATCCCGCTATCTGTATCCCGTGTAATGTTAATTGTGAATAATTAATGCTGCTATAGATAAAGTTTGGCGGCTGGCTAAAGGTAAGGATTTTAAACGTTCTATGTTTTGAGGCTAAACTGCTTTTCGTTTGTCACCCACACGCTCTGTTATTAATCGCCAAAAGTCACCCTGCCATGTTTGCAGGTGCTGATATTAGATAATTTAATACTGGTGATGTACCAGTGTCCCAAAAATAACTGATCGATTTTAAAATTCAATAACTTCCAAACGGTGACAGATATTTAAAAAATTCTTGCAGGAGGGTTATGTGTGATGTCAGGAGTTTTTATACTGTGATTCTTGATTTTAGTTCGAATTTCAAACAATAGATGACGCTGAGGGCAATAGGGGCTCTGTCCAGACCCGATTTTTGGTACTTCGGGATCTATTCAATACATTTTAATCTCCCTTTTTCGCATGGAAGAAGAGAGAGGCCGAAAAATCGAGCCTGGATTTAGCGGTTATTGGTTGCAGCGCCATCGATCGATGCTATTTGTATCTAAAACTGAGAATGACAGCACAAAAAACTCCTGAAATCTTACATAACCCTCCTGCAACAATATTTTTAATATCTGTCACCGTTTGCAAGTTATGGAATTTTAAAATCCGTCAGTCATTTTGGGGACACCCGGTAGGTTTCAAAGTATAAAGTATTATCCCGAGTGCCACGGGGAGGCGACACTACATTACCACTGAAATCATGTGTATTTCTTGTACGACGCACCATGAAGTGAAACTGGTTATTTTAAAAAAAAAAAGTATTTATTATTTAAATGCTCTTTAAATATTTATATAAATTAAATATTTTTTAATTATTTAAATACTTAAATTAATTATTACTTTAATTATTTTTAAAAATATTTAAATATTTATTTCAATATTTAAAACCTTTTAACCTATTATATATACAGTGGAGCGCCGATAGGAACTCCGATTAACCGAACTTTCAATTATCCGAACAGCTATTTCTCTCATAAAAATTTTTAATCGAACTTCCAATTTAGCAAACAGCCTATTTCTCGCAAAAAGAAAAAAAAATCGAAATTCTAATTATGCGAACAGCCTATTTCTCACAAAAAGAAAAAAAAATTAATCGAAATTCTAATTATGCGAACAGTCTATTTCTCACAAAAAGAAAAAAAAATAACCGAACTTCCAATCTATTTTTGCTTAAATTATAATATCTGGAGTTCTGAAAATGATAAAAAGAGAAAAAGAAAATTTGAAATTATAAAAAAAAAAAAAAAAAAAAAAAAAGGAAAAAAAATTAAACACGCCAGCACTAACTGGTCCTGCCAGTCCTAAGCCTGGATAAAGTGTGAATGTTTTAGTACTGTCAGGAACATCCCTTAAATTAGGGGTGCACAACCTTTTTGAGAGAAGTGCCTCTTACAAAAATGTTTGGGTTGTTGAGGGCCACATCAGTAACGCAGACAGAATTCTATATCGGAGAGGTTTGGAGGGTGGGGGGGGGGGGTAATAACTCTTTATTTTTGATAAATAATGATTTTTGTATGTAAAAAAATAAACAAATAGAAATAATTCATTGTATGAATGATTTCTTCACATCTGTATGAACAACCATACAACTCTTCCTGAAGACTAATCTTCTTGATAAATGGAAAATTTTGACAAACCTCACGATTTTTTATCCACGAGCGATTGATAAATTTCGCGATATTTTTGCAAATAATTGATAAAGTTGTAATTTTTTCCATCAATTGAAGAAACTCGTGATTTTTTTTTACCGCGACAAAGTGACGAAATTCGAGATTACTTCTAGCGGTAAACTGACGAAACTCGCGATTTTCTCGTAGCGGATCAATGAAATTTCAATTTTTCCGCACCTCATCGACAAAATTCGCGATTTTTCCTCACTCGATCAATGTAATTCGAGATTTTTCCACGGTCGCTCAGTGAAATTCGAATTTTTCCGCACTCAATCAACGAATTCGCAATTGGTCCACGCCCGATCAACGAAATTCGCGATTCTTAACAGACTGTGACGAAATTTCTAATTTTTCGATAGGCAAACTGACGAAATTTACAATTTTTTCTCGCGATAAACTAACAATACTCGCGATTTTTCTACAGTCGATCAACGAAATTTCAGATTTTTTTCGCACATGATCGAGAAAATTCACAATTTTTTCAAACCCGATCAACAAAATTCGGGATTCTTAACTGACTGACGAAATTTGTAATTTTTTCTCCCCATGAACTCACGAAATTCGCGATTTTTCCGCGCCCGATCTACAAAATTTGCAAATTTTCTGCACCTCATCAAAAAATTCGCCATTTTTTCGTGCCTGATTAACGAAATTTGAGATTTTCCCGCACCGATTTGACAAAATTCGCGATGATTTTTTCGCGCCTGATCAACGAAATTCGAGATTCTTAGTCGACTCTGACGAAATTTGTAATTTTTCCCGCTGCAAATTGACGAAATTCAAGATTTTTCCTCTCGATAAACTAACGAAACTCACGATTTTTCTTCAACTGACCAACGAAATTGGAGATTTTTCCGCACATGATCGACAGAATTCGCGATTTTTCCGAACCCGATCAACAAAATTCGTGATTCTTAACTGAGCGACCAAATTTGTTATTTTTTCACGCGATAAACTGACGAAACTCACGAATTTTCCGCAGTCGATCAACGAAATTTGGAATTTTTCAACACCTCATCGATAAAATTCGCGATTTTTCTGTGCCCGTTTAACAAAATTTGAGCTTTTTATGCACCGAATCCACAAAAATTCTTGCTTTTTCCGCATTCGATCAACAAAATTCGCGATTTTTTCCCGCCTCAAATTGACGAAATTAGCGATTTTTCTGCCAATAAACGGACTAAACTCGCGATTTTTCCGAACCCGATCAAAGAAATTTTCAATTTTTTCCTGCGACATATGGACAAAAATTGCGATTTTTCCAGTTATAAATTGATGAAGTTCGCGGGCCACATGTTGTGCATCCCTACCTTAAACGGTCTGTCCATTTATCCGCATTTTTGCCTATCCAAACTAAGGTTGGTCCCGACTTGTTCGGATAACCGTCGCTCTACTGTCTATTAGGGTGTTCCAAAAAAAATTTTTTTGAAGAATGGTATGCATAGGATCTTAAATTATGAGGAATGGTGAGATAAACACATAGTAGGAGAGCTGTTGAGCATTTTTGAGTAGGTATTTGAGGCACCCTGAAAATTTGTGCAACACTTCTTTTGTAATGCCTGAATACAAAATCGAATGTCTGGCTGAAGGATCGTGGCCCAAAAACTGTGCCAGACATGTGTCAAGTGCCATTTGGCACTTGACGCGTGTCTGGCACAGTTTTTGTGCCGACTAAAGTGTCTGTCATTTTCACAATATTTTTTCTAAGCATAAATATTATTCTGCCTCAATCTCAGCGTGCCTCAAATACCTTTTTTGGGTAGTCAAAAAGTGGCACTTGACACGTGTCTGGCACAGTTTTTGGGCCGACTAAAGTGTCTATCGTTTTCAAAATATTTTTTTCTAAGTATAAATATTATTCTGTCTCAATCTCAGCGTGCCTCAAATACCTTTTTTTGGGGTAGTCAAAAAAATGGCACTTGACACGTGTCTGGCACAGTTTTTGGGCCACGATCCTTCAGCCAGACATTCGATTTTGTATTCAGCTATTACAAAAAAGTGTTGCACAAATTTTCATGGTGCCTCAAATACCTTCCCTAAAATGTTTAACAGCTCTTTGACTAACACTGTAAAAATTTAAAATTTTTCTTTTAATAACAACTGACCTCTCAAAAGGCTTAAATATTTCATTAATTATATATATTTTTAAGCTTGTCATTATAACAAAGGAATAACAGCAATAATGCATTAATTTTCCTCATAATTTCACTTAACCAAGACACCGCACAGATTAAAATCTTTATTATAATTCACATAAAATGAAGGGAAGAATCAATAGAGCAAAAACGAAAATAAAATGAAATGAAGTAATGTATCAAATAGTTTTAGAGAAAAGATGTTACTTTAGTGTTGCAAGTTGAAACTACACATGTTAGAAATGTATTTTATTAACCCATTTGTGCCTGAATTTTTGTTTTCTCAAATTGTTTGGTAAAATCACTTTAAAATGTTTAAAAATGAACTGGAAAAATATAAAAAAAATTTAAGCTTATTTTTTTTTTATTTATTTGATAAAATGTAAAAGAACTAAATATGAGTATTTCTAGTAGAATAATATGCATAATTATATATTTTGCTTATATTTATATTTAAAATGTTTTTAAATTGTATATTATGTACTATAATTAGTATTTTAATGAACTACAAAAAATATATTTATTTCTTTGCAGAGACTAATAACGTTATATCTATTATTAATAATAAAATAAGAATAATCGTATTGCAGACTTAATAACAATTTATTTTATAAATATCTTCGAAAGGAGATTGTATAAATAACTGTCTCCTAATTTTCTAACAAAAATATGTGCCCATTTGTGCCTAGAACCCTATATTTTGTGCATTACAAAAATGCATAAAAAATAGGCTTGAACATTTAATTTCGCAATTTAAAAAAATACGTATTTCAAAAAAGTCCACAAGCTAAGATTATAACTTGCTTTTTTGGGTCCACGACAGAAAAAATACAAATAAACTTACTTTTTACATTTCGCCCTCTTGAAAAATAAAAAATCTATAAACACCGAAAAAAGCCTTAATTTAAGCAAATAAATATCCACCTTGTGCTGTCATCTCTCGGTTATAGATGAAGACATTTATAAATAATGATTCCATGCAATTTTCATGTCATAAAGAAGAAGAAAATTATACCAATGCATTAAAATTTGAAACGTCCAAAATTGGGACGCTAGGCATGAATGGGTTAAAACCTTTACTATAAATCACAAAGTGAAGTGAAGAATAAAAAATGCAAAAACGAAAGTGATGTGAAGTGAAGTGAGATATTCAGTTTTTCTGAAAATGAATTATTTTCTTGTTGCAGGTTGCAATTGCACATAGTAGAAATATAATATATAAATACCTTTATTATATATCACATGAAGTGAAGAAAAATTTTCAAAACGAAGTGAAGTGAACTATGTAGTATTTTTGGAGAAAGAGTATTGTTTATTTGATGTTGTGTTGATTGTTCTGAAATCTGAATTATGATGTTCCACTTTTATTTTTAACAGACTTTCTTTATAAAATGTTTCCTCATACTTAACGTGAAAATTGATATTGTACAAAATACAAATTTAAGTGATTTCTTTTGTTAAAGAAGATGTTTGACACATCTCTAGTAAGGAAACCAAAAGGAACAATGCTGTCTTCCACCAATGTGTGGTTAATTGGCCATCCGATTTCCAATCTTGATACGGAACATTACAACCAGTTACCAACTATTGGTGAAACATTACGCCGTTTGTTTTTTGATCTAAAAAACAATCTTTATCAGAAAGTTGTTCGAATACAATTAATTAAGTGTATCAGTTACAGCATATTGCTAATATTCCAACAACTCAAAAGCCAAATGCTGTAGCAAAATTAGAAAAGGTATATCAGAAATATGTCAGAGTTGGAAAAAACAGAACTAGAGGAACAGAAAGACAGCCAAAATTAGAAAAAGAGTTTATTTGTCAATTAGAAAATCTGTTTGATATATCGCATGCTAATTCAAGGAATCTTATTAAAATTCATGAAGATTGGGTAATTCTTCAGGATCAACTAAAAGCACGAAAAATGATTATGTTTGGTGAGGATAAGATTTTTTGCACAACGTGAACAAAGGAAGCAGAAACGTATGTGTGAGAATCGTCAGCGACAAGAACAAGCAAAGAAATTGGCATCTACATCATTGGAAAAAACACTTTACTTCAATCTTTGATTCTGAGGAGGAAGATGCATCACTTTTCGATGGCTTTATTGGCGAAGGTGAACCTGAACTAGAAATAAGTAAATATCATCTTAATCTTATAGAAAATAAAATTGACTTTTGCATAGAAGAGCCCAGAACATCGAATACAGCCAATGAAAATTGGAAAATTAAACATAACCTAAGTAAAAGGCGAATTATAGATGACCCATTGTTCATATCAAGTTTGGATAGAACTAAAACTACACCACGGGATGCGAAGCATATAGTTTTACCTGCATTGAAGGCTGCGCGGGTTGATTTTGTTGATTTGACACTGTCAACATCCTCACTCTATAATTCCAGGAAAGGCGCAAGAAAAAAGATTGGAGAAAACTTTAAAAATGCATTTAATCCAAGCACACCACTTGTCGCTCATTTTGACAGCAAATTGCTGCCTCACAAGGATGGCGAATTTTCTGATCGAATGCCTATTGTTGTTTCAGGTAAAGGGATTGAAAAAATACTGGGTATCCCAAAGATTCCATCTGGAACTGGACTTGAAATGGGAAATGCAATAGTGAAGTTACTTACAGAATGGCATGGAGTTGGTGATTTTCTTACAGGTTTGTGTTTTGATACAACAAGTGTAAATACTGGTATTCATACCGGTGCTATCACAGTTGTTCAAAACGCATTTAACAAGCGTCTGCATTTTTTAGCTTGTAGGCATCATATCCTTGAAATAATTGCTTCTTCTGTATTTGACTTATTTTTCACTTCATCAGGACCTCAAATCGCTATTTTTGGTAGATTTAAATATTACTGGCCTTTTATAAATCTTGCCAACTATTCACCAATTGATAAGGATACCGATGGTTGTGTTTTAACTGAAGTTGAAGGAAACTGACTACAATTAAATAGAAGTGTTATTGTAGCCTTCCTTTATGAACTGTTAGAGAGAAATATTCAACCTCGTGATGATTACTTGGAGTTCATGAAACTAGCACTGATTACTTTGGGTGAAAACCCATCACAATTTATTTCTCTCTCAAATCCAAAAGGGCAACTTTCTGACATGAATTTTAACTTATTTTTGTTCGAAAATGCATGAAACTAGCTGGTGTTGTTGTTCAGAAACTATGTCATTTTTCCGTTTTTTTTTGCAAACGCACTAGATTTTTCAGAAAAGAATGTCAAAATGGATGTTTTGAACAGAGTTTCCGCCCGAACGGAGAAAAAGCACTCAAGAGCGGGCGAAAAACGGGTTTGTCACGTGATCAAAAACGCTTATAACTCAACAGGTAATGGATGGATCAAGAAATGGAAAAAAACAGTTCAATTCCAAATCGCTTCCATGGCCAGGCTTTCCAATTTTATACATTTTCGTTAAAAAATGAATTTGTAAATATGTCAAAACGTTTTGCGCTTGTTGAGCAGAGCAGTTAAGAACAGCCTTAAAGGCAAAAATAAAGTTATTCAGTCCTCCTGGTGCATACCACCGCGCACGGTGGATGGTGAAAGGAATTTACTGCCTTAAAATATTTTGCTTTCGGGAGCAGTTCAAGTTGACAAAATATGCACTATGCACATTAAAACGCATCTATCTCTTTATAGTGACAATTTATGTGAAAGCGTGGTTCTCTGCAACTTCAAGCTGTAGTGCACCATACATTGACTTGTGTCTTTTGAAAACTCTAGAATTATTTGAAAAAATAAGACAGTGAATTGGCACAAAAGGCCTTAGTAAAACTAAAAGGACAACTTTGGTACCTAAGTGAGGACCTGATTGGGTTATCACTCTTTTCAGATCATGTGCTAATGAAAGAAAAGAGGGCAATTATTTCAGCTTTACAAAAACCTGAGAAGAAAATTGATTCAAGATGATTAAATGCGATAAAAATAGGTAGTTTTCAAAACAAGACCTTATCAGATTTTGCAACGAAGCGGTCACTGAATCGTTTCACAGCTCTAAAAATTGATTGTACATTTCTAAAACACAATATTGATTCATGGGCAGATAGAGACGATTATAATATTCTAAAAGAAAAAAAAAATTCTTTACGAGTAGTAAACGATTGTGCTGAACGTGCTGTTAAATTAGCCAGTGATTTCAATAACGTACTCGTGCAAGATGAAGATGAACGCCAACTTCTCTATCAAACAGTAGAATATCATCGGCATTTAATTACTCGGCCAATGAAGAAACACTTCAAAATCAATGTTCCCTAAGAAATTTATGATAATTAAAATTCAACATACTGTAAAAATTGTTTTGCTTATTAATTTTGAAAAAAATACTCATCAATTTGTAGATTTTGAAATAAATGCCAATTTTTTAAAAGTTTGACTGCCTTGAGCGGTCACTTAATTTTTTCCTAGTTTCCTGAAATTTTACAAATTACAAATATTATCAAACCTCACAAAATAAAAGGGTATGCGATATCATCATGAAAAATTATGTTCGCACCCATTACTTTTGAAACACCCTATATATATATATATATATATATATATTATAACCATATATATATATTTTTTTTTATATTTTTAACTTTTAAACTTTAAAAAAATCGGTTTTCGAAATTCGTTTTATCCCTTAGATGCCGGGTGTTTCTTTTCGGCAGCATACTCAATTTAGCCTTCTAATATACTATTAGAATAATTTTGAAGCTATAATGCCTAATGTTGCAAATAAAATACATTCTGAAAATATTATTAAATAGATTTTCAACATGTAGATGGCAACACTTGCGCTGTTTAAGAATAAAGATAGATTTATTTTTTCAATTGTTGCTACATGTTCTTTTTGTTTTGTTTGGAAGCTTGCGAACTACCCTATTTTGTTCTGCAGTGGGCAAGTAAAATTTATTTCTTATTATAGTTCCTAAAATTCTTGTGTGTTTAATATTATAGAATTTTATCAAGGAAGATTATTTTTTCAATTAATGACCAGTATTGCCGATTAGTAACAAACTGTTTTTTAGCCGTAAACCATACTTAAAACAAAATATGATTTTTTAAAATATTTTTTCCCATGATTTATTTAAAAAATGAAAGTCGAAAAAAGATTATTACAATGATTTTTGGAAAATTCCGGCATTTAAGGGTTATTCAGATTTTTTGTTCAAAATTTCTGGACAATATGCAATAAACCCCATTCAAAAATCTGCATTATTTCTTGAGTTATAAGACGTTACATTTATAGATGATGAGTGCAATTGAAGGTCCGTAGATATTGAAACTTTAAAACGCGTTTTCTCGGATTAGTAAATATGGAGTTTGCCGTTCACTGTTACTAAAATCTATATAAGCTACAGCATTAAAAAATTAAGCAAATATGCCTTTCTTTCTAGTCTTCCTGCTAAAATTAAAAAAAAAAAACACATAATTTTGGTTTTTTTTTTTTTGCACCTGAAAAACTTGAAAAAAACTTGAAAATTTTTGAATTTTTCTTTATTTTGTGCTAAAATTAAATTTTAAACAAATTTTTTTATATTTTGGTATATTTTTACTTTATATATTTTGGTTTTAATTTAGAAGTAGGTGTGTTATATATCTATTTTGTTCAAAAATTGTTTTCAATATGCATAATTTAGAATTTTATCATGCTTGCAGCACTTAATGATTTTAATTCGCGTATTAGTGAGATGAATTTTTAAATTAAAATTTAAATATTAATTTTGTATATACAACATTTAATTTACTGGGTAATATAGTTAGGAATATATACTTTAGGCAGAAAAGTAAAAAAAAAGAACACAATTGCAAATTATTTGTGTTTTGGTACTTTGAAAAAGGCGATGTTTTTAATCGTTTCCACAAACTCAAAGATTCTGTTCTCTCTTAAATATTTTATAAAAGCAATATATTGTTCATGAATTAAATGCGTGAAACCTATAGGATTTAGATTCTTTTTCAGCAGCACCGCAGCCCGGATTTGAACCACGGTTCTCCCATTTGAAAACCGGCGTTTTATTAACTACACCATTTCTACGATCTTTTCATTATCTTCTCTATCCTAAAGATTTTGATGCAACTGGTCCTTTCATCAACTTCTCTAGTATTTGTCATAATTGGGCCACAAAAATCCTCAATAAGACACCGTTCAAACGCTTGTTTTGCTTTCATTCAACACTTTTGCAGGAAAAGTATTCTTTTCGGCCCGTCTGTGGTTTATTCTCAAAAGGATGGGAATATTTAACAATGGGTCAGGAGTTAAGAAGATTAGCTCGACTTGAAGGAAAGGTTTTCCTAGTGCAGGATGTCCCTCAGTTTTCTTTTAAAGTCATTAACCCTCTCGCTGCGCAACCGGAGAAATACTCGGGCATGCATTTTCCCGTCTAATTAATACTATTTGGTTATTCCCACTAGTTATTTTTTAGCGAACACTTTGTCTGATTTAATCGGGACATTTTCCCCGATTACAATAGTCAAAAATTTCTGCTTTAAAGAACCGGTGATAAAAGATATAAAATTCTGTAAAAGATGCTCATCGCGAAGAATTACTTACGCAGCGAGACGGTTAACACTAGAACGCGCGGAAATTTTACTCAAGTTTCATAAAAAATATTTCACACCAGAATTTTCATTTAAAATTATTTAGCTGACTCAATTAACGTAATTCTGCGTTGTTAAAATGGAACTTATTTTATGAAACAATTTCTGGCTCCAATTGACATTTAATAATATGGTCGAAGTCGAATCGATTCCTTCCGGGCGCTTTAGTGTTAAAGATTAAAACCCCGCGTGGCTAAAAAAAGGACACCGATATGCTATATATGACAAAACGATAAGTCTATTTCGACCTTTCAGCCTCTATTTATTTTTAGCCTCTTCTATCATTCTATTGTTCGGGCTCGAATTGTGAAACTGAGTGCAGCCGGTTTTTGAACAACAGTCTTCTGATTTTAAAAACAGTATGCTTCAAATTATGCCACAGCGACATTTCTTCCGTATCTTTATTGTCTTCTTTATCCTATGAAGGTGAAGGTGTAAAAATTCGCAGCTATTGGTTAAGGGCTTACACTAATGACGGGAAGAAATGCTGAAGCTAATGTTATTCCTATGGGTGCGTTCTTTACAAATTTCTCGCTCGTATTTTAATATTTTTGAATGATTTTTTTTCCAACAGTTACAGAGGTGCCAAGTTCGCACTAATCTTCCGTAATGCGAGGATTAATGTAACCCAGTTTAACAAAGTTTCGAACCAGAAAAGTTATTTGATGAATCTTTATTTATTTAATTCCAGTTTTCTACGTGAAACTTATTTAATTTCATCTCTAAAAAAAAATTCAGGTACCAAATGTGTTAAACCAGGGTTAAATTAACCTACATATTACGGAGGATTAGTGACAACTTGGCACCTATGCAGTTATCTGAGGTCGATATCTATTGTTGTGCGTTTTTACTTTTTCGATTTTGGTTACAGTTTTTTTACATGCGGATAAATTCTCTTTTAGAACCGGTTTTGAAAATGAAACTAATCTTATGTAAAAGTAACTGTAAACAAAAACGAAAAAGTCCGACGTCGCAACAACACATACCGCGCTTAGGTATCCTATGCAAAAAAAAAAAAAAAAAAAAAAAAATCATTTAAAAATATTGAAATACAAGCGCGAAATCTGTAAAGTTTTCTCATTTACGCTTAACATTAGCATTCGGGTTTCTTCGCATGAATAGTGTAGACTCTTACCCTTTCATCGGTAAATTGATCATTATGTTACTAAATCACTGATCGTACTAGAGTTTAAGAGAAAATGATTTGAAAATAAATGATTTTTTTTCTTCACGTACATTGTACATTATAAGCATTTTATTCAAAAATTTAGGTGCATGTTTGGAGTTTGGGAATTTAAATGGCGTGGTATAAATAATATGCTATTGCTCTTCAAGTGGTTAAAAAGCCCTTGTTTTCTCCCAATCCACCGTTTGTAACATGGACAAAACTGCTTAACTTCTTCAGAACCGGCGGATTTTACACAAATTTTATTCGGCTGGCACCACATTAAAACAAGTTGGAAATTGCTCGTCAAACGTGGCAAATGAGGTGCGTTCGTAGTATAACTAGTTTTTATAATTCTTTTTTGCACCCCATATTGTACTGAATGTATATTTGTTTGCACTTCATAAGTGCATAGTCTGTAACATCATTAAAATGCACTTTCAATAATTTTTTCCCATTCCCCTTAATGTAACGAAAAACTTTTGACTGTCCCTATAATTAAACTATACATCCGATTTTCATAAAATTTGAAATGGCTCGACAAAAATTTGCAACAATTATATATTTAAAATTTAAGACCATTCGGAAGGCTGTAACACAATTAAAATGCACTTGCAATAATTTTTCCCATTGGCCGTAATGTAAAGAAAAATTTTTGACAGTCCCTGTAATTAAACTATACATCCGATTTTCATAAAATTTTAAATGGCTTGACAAAATTTTTCAGCAATTATATATTTAAAATTTCAGACCATTCGGAAGGCTGTAACACAATTAAAATGCACTTGCAATAATTTTTCCCTTTGGCCATAATGTAAAGAAAAACTTTTGACTGTCCTGTCATTAAACTATACATCCGATTTTCATAAAATTTGAAATGGCTCGACAAAATTTTGCAACAATCATATATTTATAATTTCAGACCATTCGGTTGGGTAGTTTTTGCTCTGTTACACGCAGACGGACAGACGGACTGAACGACGACTATAGGTGCTACGTATTTATATAATTACGAACGCACCTAAAAAAGTTAACTTTACTTAAATAATCAGGAAAACACTCTAATTAAAGAAAGCAAATATTATTTTTCCTTTTTACTGGTACGAAAAACAAAGTGTGTAAGCTCTTTTTGAAGATGCATATATGCACCCATGATCACGAATGAATTAATACCTAATAAACGTATTTTTCACTATTTATATTCAATGATAGCTTTATTTAGTAAATTGCAAATTTAATAGTTTAACCTTATTACAAACTACAAATGCGATGGATGTATCGCAATAAACGAATAAAAATGTATTTTTCTAAACATATAGGTCTGTGTATTGATGGATTCATCTATTATATTCTAAAATGTTAAGCAACACTTGATGCTATTTAAAGGCATATAAACATTTTTAATTATGGAAAATAATTATATGTAGTAACAGTTAGAATTAAGAATTTAATTTCAAAAAAATATTGTTAGAATTGTGTTCCCTGTATCTAATGCATAGCTGCCAACTTGTACGGATTTTTCCTACCACTAAAACTTAATAATAAATTTTAGCTAATTGAATCGCCAAAATTCAAGTAATTTTAACGTTTAAATAAGTCAAAACTTTCTGCTAAATTTTAGTGGTCAGAGAAATCCGCACAAGTTGGCAGCTATGCTAATGGTATTACCTTATAGTACCTTAATCTTTAATTTCGGTATATCGATTAGGGCCTAAGTCACATTTTAAAATAAAATTTTACATAAAAGTGTCACGCCACTTTCCGGGCTGCGACTGACGACTATTTTCATTTCCTATTCGCACCATTATTTCTTTAAAGTAAATTTTGTAGTATATTTCTCTTGCGCATGTTCTCAAATTGCATGGGAAGGATTTTTGTTTTGAAAAATTGGTGCGAGATACAATTTAAGACTAGTCTCCAGTGACATTCGCCTGAAAGGGCATAGCCGGATATGCATTGGAAACATGCCTTTTAACCAAATCTCCTGATTTTTTCCCCAGACGTAGCTACACATCTAACAATATATTTCCCCTATTATCACCCTATAAATATTGATATTTAGTGAGATAAAAAAAAAATCGATTTTTTTTAAAAACTGATTTTCTCAAAAACTGCTGCACGGAATTTCATGCCATTAATTGAGGATATATAGATACCAAAGATTCATAACTGGTAATTTTTGTATAATATTCTGTTTATAAAAACTGTGTGAAATATCGAAATAAAAATTAAAAAAATAAAAATAAAAATCATATCTTATGGTTATCCGAAAATTACCATTTTCTTGTGAAAAATTCCCCATATGTGCCCGTATATTCTATATAAATGCCGAAAGTTTGCGTTGGGTACTACATATAAATATTTACAAAACTGTATATTAAAATTATTGAAATTCATTTTAAGGAGTTATTTCGGGCGGAGCTGCTCAATTTACACACCCGAAGAATTTTTGGAATAAACAGTTACAGAATTGCTGTATTTTAAATTTTAATGAACACATGGGCGACATTCTCAACACTGTCGATTTCAAAATGAACACGATACTGAAAAACATGGCTTATATGCTTAATGGAATATAAAATACATCAGTTGAGATATTGTCTGCTGACTTCGTTCCAAAAATTCTTTGGATGTTGAAGTTAAGTAGCTCCGCCCCAAATAACGCCTTAAAATGAATTTCAATAATTTTAATATACATTTTTGTAAATATTTATATGTAGTACCCCACGCAAACTTTCGGCATTTATATAGAATATACGGGCACATATGGAGAATTTTTTTACAAGAAAATGGTAATTTTCGGATAACCATAAGATACGATTTTTATTTTTTTTCATTTTTATTTCGCTTTTTCACACATTTTTTATAAACAGAAAATTATATAAAAATTACCAGTTATGCATCTTTGGTATCTATATATCCTCAGTTAATGGCATGAGATTCCGCGCAGCAGTTTTTGAGAAAATCAGTTTTTTAAAAAATCGAAAAAACATTTTTATCTCATTAAATATCAATATTTATAGGGTGATAATAGGGGAAATATATTGTCAGATATACAGCCACATCTGTGAAAAAATCAGGAAATTTGATTTAAAGGCATGTTTCCAATGCTTATCCGGCTATGCCCTTTGAAGCTATTTATAAGGAAAATCATTTTTCAGATTAATTTTTATTTCATATGAATGTTATTTGGAATAAAATATTATCCTTAACACATTGCCGACCGTCAATTTTTAACTCCTCCCTGTTCTGAAAGTCTTTTGTAAATTGGTGTTCTAGATAGGTTACCCAAGTTTATGCATTGGTAAATATCTTTCGATGTAAGAATTTAATATAAAATGTCTCACAATCTGAAAAAATATGGACTACATGATATAAAAGCATTTTCTGTAAGGTGGTAATCACGCCCTTAACCAGTGATGTTTTTTGAATGAAAACGAGAATTCTCTTTTCCCGTCGCGAACGTGCTAACATTAAAAGAATCATTTTATGTAGCATATAACTTAGATAAACTCTCCTTAAAAATGAAAACCAATAATTCATTTGGAACATTTATTTTGACATAAGCCAAGAATAAACCATTTTAACCCTTTAGTGCGCAGTTTTGCATATATGCAAACAACAGTGTTTTGAATGTAATAGATTTCTTTTATTCGTATATACATAATTCACACAAGAAAATTAAAAGAGCAGTATCTACTTTAATTAATAACAGACATTCCGTATTTAGTTAAAGCGAAATTAACCACTGAAACTTTCTGGTGTAAAGTCAGATTCTCTAAACTACGTAATTTCTAGAACGTATTCTATCGTGGGAATAAAAGGGTTAAAGGTTAAGTTTCGTAAAATAAATAATTATATAAAATAAGGTATTTGGAGACATACTTATTAAAATATTTACTAATTTGCAATATTTTAGCTTAAAACAGCCACAGGACAGTAGTTTTTACTTGTATGGAAGGTGTGCAACAGAAGAAAAGATTAACGTATTAGATGAAAAATGTATCTATGATTTTTTTTTTTCATTATTTTTCCTGCGTAATAAACCTTTGAGAGTCACATATAATTTTTTCGAAACAAACTAAAAAATCGCGCATTTAAGGTTTAAATATGCAATAAAAATATAAATTCATAAGGACGTAAAATACGGGTTATCAAACAG
The DNA here is from genome assembly GCA_963932465.1 of Maratus speciosus. Classification (NCBI taxonomy): domain Eukaryota; kingdom Metazoa; phylum Arthropoda; class Arachnida; order Araneae; family Salticidae; genus Maratus; species Maratus speciosus. The sequence goes on along the minus strand of OZ010796.1, from coordinate 167,974,719 downwards.
GTAGTTTTAATATTTTTAATTGGCTGTTTAGAATTTAAAGGATTTCTTCTCCTGAGTTTATTGATAAAGTACTAAGATTAGTTTCTAGAGAGATAATTAAATCGTCAGATTAACTCTCTAAAACTCACGACGTTAACCCTAGAACTACCGGAAATTTTACTCAAGTTTTATAAAAACATTCTCACACCAGAATTTTTACTTAAAACTATTTAATTTGTTTATTTAACTTATTATTGTCTGATTTATACATTTAGTTTGTTTTGAAGAAATTTCTGGTTTGAATAAATATTTTGAATGTACATGTCGGGTCCAATGGACCCGTCTGGTAGACGGAAGGTTAAATACGTTCTTCTTTTCTCTAGCGAGATAACATGCATAGAAAACTAATTGATATTCAAAATATATAGAGATCGTTGAATGTTGAAAGCTTAATAAATACGTTTTATATATCAATAATGCAACTGCGAAAACTTTCTGCAGCATATAATTCGATATTAATATAAAGGCAAGTTAACTCTTATAGATTAGTTAATATGAAGTATTAAAGTTCTTATCATTTCTGATCGCAATTGGCAAGCTTAACAGCCGTTGTTTAAACTTATCAAGAGATTATTTACCTTTCAAATGTCAAAAGTTTGCTTGTTGTCTAAAAATTATAAGACATAATTCTACGAACCTTTAGTGGAATATTTAAATGATTCAATTATTTAAAATTTTGCTTTTTAACACATTCACTGCCACAAAAACAAAGAATTTTCAAATTTCTTCTTGAAAGTCGTTTGCCACCACAAATTCTGAAAGGTAAATTTCGCTTTACTAATACAGCGAAATTTCTGCCAGTAAATAAGGCATTTCTTTTTATTTTAAAATAATGGTGAGAAAGTAATAAATTAAAGCCACGGATATTAAAGCTACGAGTATACTCGTAGCGTGGCAGTCAACGTGTTAAGTAATTAAATACATTTAATTTTGTTTATTTCAATTTATAAATGTACCTAACATTTTTAAAATTGATGCACTTCATGCAAAGTAACGTAAATCGTGTAAACTATTTTTTATAACTATATCCTTGCAAACTATCTGCAGGAACTTGTGTAATACGCTTACAAATAGTGTATAATTAAAACGATCTACAGTCTAAACAAAACTTTTATTCTATCATTTATTCTTTAAATTAATATTTGTTAAAATATGGAAATTTTGAGATATTTTAAAATGCAGAGGCATAAATATTTTAACCCAATGCACTCCGTTGTCGCCGCTGCAGCGACGCAATCTTTCTTTGCAAAATTTGTTTTTGGCACCAGAAATAAAGGAAAATAAAATTTGTCTTATTTAATCAGAGCAATTTTGAAATTGCGTACTTGAAAGAAACTTCTTTTAAAACACTGGTGCCGACCAAATGAAATTTGTGTAAGAGACGCCGGATTCCAAAGTGTTAAAAATTTTAACTGAAGGAAAAAGCTTTTTATTCCGTCTAGCCAAAATTAAGACTCGTTAAAGTGCGAACAGGGGGAAGCGGAGTAATAAGAAGTAATCAAGGTAATAAAAGTTAAAAATATTGCTTTTTTTGTTTTTTGGAATGAAAAAAGGGTTTTGCCAAAGTACATTACATTATACGACTTTCATGAAACTTTAACATTTGTTTTCAAAAATTTAAACCGATGTTTGCTGTTTTAAAAAAATTTTCAACGGAAATCTTTTGTCTTTTATTACATACTAGTACAAATGCCCGTCCTAGAACGCTAGGTAAAATTCGTGGCTTTCACTTAAAATTTGAAATAATTAATAAAAATATTCATATACTATTCATCAAGAATAAGTGGTTTACGCATGGGCCTCTGGGGGTTTCGACAACAAATTTGTAATCTGGTGTGAATAAGATTTCAAAAAAGAGAAGAAATCACAGACCTGTTTAAAATAGTAAAAGGAAAGAGAACGCAATATCAGTACAAATAGCTTTTACTGACTTGTACTGTAAGAAATAGAAAAATGTTTGGTACTTTTACATTATCGCAACTCCATTCCAAAATAAACACTAATACGCCATTTATTTCAACGCAAATCGTGCAAAGTGTATTTAGCGCAAACCGTTCTAAACATTTTGATTTGCTACTAATCGAACGTCAATAAATATCTTATTATTATTATTTACTTGTTAACACGCGAAATTTGTAAATCGAAAATATTTATTATTGAGTTATAACCGTACAATGTGATCTAAAAAAGGCATACTCATTTGCTTATATAATGTGCGAAGTTAGTCACCAGAAGAAACTGCAATCTACAATCACAATTTTGACAAATCCTGAAAAGCCCTAACCGAAACTCTGATGATATCGGCAGAAAAAGAATAAATTTATTGAATGATAATTTGGGCAAGTTCTATGCTAAACCACGTGACTAAACTAGGCAACGCTTTTTTCGTGGTTTTCGGCGAAATGAATTTGCCTATAGGGCAATTCCATCGTAACTGACGTAACATTTGATCATCGAATTTTGTTTTCAAAACTATGTAGAAATTTTACTAATAAAGCTAGAACAAATTTTTATAATTTAAAATATTTCTTACTAATAACTTAATACCCAAATACCTGCAGATTATTTAAATCTCTCTTTTAGTCCCAAAAATTGCAATTCAAAATTCTGTAACTGACGTAACATAAAATACACAAACATTTTTTCTGCCTTCATTGAAGTGTAAAAGTTATCAAAACTATTCCGTTAATAAAAGCAATTGAATGTTCTCACCAACACTAAGTAATGCCAAATTACAACAGTAACTTGTTTAATTAATTTCTGAATAACAAAAAAGAAAAAAATGGCATTTGCACGTGTAACTGACGTAACTTTTATTGTGTAACTGACGTAACATTATGACTTTGCAAAGACAATAATGGTACTTAACCCTTATTGCATGAATTATTCTTTTAGAATTGTGTTTTTTATTTTTATATTAAGGATTAGACACCAGAAATCTTAAGATAGATTTTTAACTTTATTTAGTAGCATATTTTTGTAATTTTTAGAGGATTAATATTTCTATATAAATATTGTGGTTGTATGAACTTAATTTATGTATTAAAAATTAAATAAAAAGGTGATGGAAATTTACATCACTATGCAATTAACGGTTAACTTAGTTTGTAAACAGTAATTTACAGTGCCTTTTTATTAGGATTTTATTATTAAATATAAATATATCAAATTTTCCAATCATACCCTTAAATTAAACATATTATAAATTTTATTCCCTTCCAAAAATGATAATTTTCTGTGGAATTGTATATAATAGAGTACGCAATAGCTATAAAATTTGCATTTCTAAATTAGAGTACGCAATACTTATAACCTGCATATATTACTAACGCTGAGACGGATTTTACCATTTTGCAGTTAGTTGATGAAGAGGAAGCTGCGAAAAAATTCTTTAAGGACTTTGGAGTTATAAACGAAAAAAGTTTTGTTGAAAAAACCAGAACATCTTCTTTCAAAAAATGAAATGTGTCCTGCAGTGCTAAGATATATTTTTCATTTCATGCCTGCAGCTTAAATTGAGTTTTATTTTGTTACTTTATTATATAATACTTATTTATTAAGTATATATTTTTATAGATTTAATAAATATTCATGCAAATCTATCATTTTCAAATGTCACATTTTTTATTTGCTCACTTTCGTATGCACAATATATTTTTTTTTCAAATATTGCATTTCACGTGAATTTCATTTTGTGCCGACTATTACGCTTGGCGACATTGATACTGTTATAAGGGAAAAGGGTGCTACCATAGAATTTGTATACATTTAATAAAATATTCATGAATATCTGTCATTTTCAAATGTTATATTTTTCAAATGCTCACTTTCGTATCGACAATATTATTGAAACAGATATATTAGAGGTCCACAAATTCAACTCGGCGAAAAAAAGCAAATTTTTTGGCAATGAACTGATATTTGTGGCAATTCAGAATGATGGCAACCATAATACTCATAACTTACTTAAAAAAAAATATGAATTATAAAGTAATATATTTCGATACCAAATTTATTAAAATAATAGCTTATTTTTGTAATATTTAATATTTCTTTAATTTCCCTTTTTAAAAGCTCGATGAACTCACTTTAGTTTTGAAAGTTAACACCATGCTGGTTTGTTTATATCGATGTTTCAGATTGATGATAATTTACAAAAATGGCATTTTGGGGGGAAAATTGCCAAGTTCAATCTGCGGACCTATAACAAATGGAATTATGAATAAAGAGGAAGAGACATATCGTCGCTACCATGTCAAACTATCCAATGTGAAAAAATGCATTGTTCATATTTTGTGCCATTTTGTTGCATTGTGTATGATACATACAAATTAAATTCGTCACGTTTCTAGCTTCCTTAGAAACTTAGATAATGACTATTTCAAAGTATCCAATATGCATTTTTTTTTTTAAATTTACAATGTCAAACGATCCAATATGGCATATTCGATCTTTTGCCACAAATGTTTGGATATTTTTCTTTTCTAAGCATTCGTACCATGTCAAACTATCCGATATGAAAATAGTCTTTTTTATCAGGAAGACAAAAACTGTTTTATTAATGGATTGAAATTTAATTCAATTGACATATGTTTTTGATATTCAATATGGCATATATTTTCTATTGTTAATGGAATGTGGGAATTTTTTAGTTTATTTACAGGGATACTCAGAGGAATCCCGTTACAGTACACTCAATAGGAAAAAAAAACGGTGTCCTTTAATGGTGTTACGATATTTAAAATATAGTGAAATTAGTATGGATTTATCAAGTGTATAAAAATATGTGTATAAAAATATCTTTTATGCAGAATATGGTGTGCAAGCCATTTATTATTATTTACAGGTTCATACAAAAGAATTTTGTTGTATAATGGTTTAAAGTAAAAAAAAAATGTTTGAAGTATATTTTAATAATCTTAAAATACTCCAAACCAAGTGAAATTGACATCCGTAATTGATTTATATTACAAGTTGCTTACTGTAGAATATGACATATGATAGTTATCGTTAATTAACAGGGATACACACAAAATTTCGGTTACACTGTTGTCTATTAAGGATAGTTGTTTGAAGTGTGCTCTCAATTATAGTAGGAATTTTTAGCTATTTGAATATTACGTGGTGCGTATAAAGTCTATAGATCATATACAGGGTTGTACAAAAGAGTTTGTAAGCATTACTCTGTATGGGCATGAATTTCTTAAAAGAGGTTTTTAATTGAGTTATGTAATTTCGGTCTTTTATTTCTTTTTACTATACTGAAATATTTTAATAGAAATTCCTAATATGTAGGGATACGCAAAGAACTGAAAACATTGCCGGCTATGACTGGTAATTTCTGGAAGTGTATTTTTAACAATTTTTTGCCTGAATTAAATTGTACCATATTACGTAACATACACACTCTGTAGATAATATACAGGGCTGTACAAGAAGTTCGAGTATATTTCCGTTTATTGGCGGAATTTGCATAAGGTTGAAAGTGTAAATGGCGTTACGCGTTTTCTAATTAAACTAAATTTTCACATACAATCTAGATTATATAAATATCTATCGACAATTTATAGGGCTTCACAAACTGATTCGAGTATGTTTTCTGTCTATAGACGGTAATTGTTTTTTAGAGAATTCTTTTGTGCAGCCGTGTATACGAGGTATAGAATTTTTATACAACATGCAAAAAAATAGTTACATTTAAAAGCGCATACCGAAATTCAAAAACGCACTTCTAGTAACTATTGCTCAAAGACAGTATTGTAACCCATTTCTTTTGTGTGTCCCAGTAAATGAACGACAAATAATATGAATGCATGCTTTATTCTGTCGTAATCTTCTTGTAATGAAATTCAGTGATAGTCAGTTTTAATACATTTGAAATAGCGTAATGTCATTAAAATACCCTCCAAACGATTTTTCCCCATATACCTCAATGTAATGGAAATCTTTTGAGTGCCCCTGTAAGTGAACCTTTAATGTTGCACACTTCATATGCAATACCGAACATGCCATTGTAAGCACCATTAACGTTTTTCAATTGTATGAAAATCCGATTATCTTAGGTGAGTTAGAGCGTGGACAGACAAACCGAATTCATAAACACTTTTCAAGCTTGTTGGAAAGTGTTAAAAATTACAATAGCTTAAAAATTCGCATTCAGTAATTTCTACCAATAGCCGAGCATAACGGAATTCTTTTGTAGAACCCTGTATAATACCTACATATTTTTATACATGCCACATAATAAGCTAAAAATTTAATGCAAGCATTTAAAAGACGCTTAAAACTACTAAAATGATACTCCCAGAAATTATCATCCATAATTGTTCATGTTTCTAGTTTTTGCGTGGCCCTGTAATGATTTTACTTATATCCCACAAACATCTCATATACGAACTATAGTTCAGCTTTGAAATGCATAACACAATTAAAAACTACGTTTAAGAAGTTCAGAATCATACTTAGTAATGTTAACGAATTATTTTAGGTAGTCCTGTATACAATCTATAGAATTTATACATATCACGTAGTATGCACATAGTTTTATAACGCATATTATATTATAAAACGCATTTCCAGAAATTACCGCTAATAGACTGCACTTTAACCGAAATCTTTTGTGTGTCCCTGTAAATGAACAATAACTGTCATACACGTCATATTCTAACATAGGCATATTGCTGTGCACCTCAATAATGTGTATAAATTTTATTATGTTTGAAATAGTGTAACATAATTAAACTAAACGACAAACGCTTCTCTCTCCATTAAGCGTATTGTAACGGGAATCTTTTGAGTGTCCCTGTAAAGGACCTATAAATGCTACACGCTCCATTTTCAGTACCGGACATGCGACAGTGAACGTCAAACACATAAATAAGTTATATGGCAATCGGAGTATATTTACAAGAGTTAGAGCACGGTGAGACGACAGAAAAGTAAACCAAAAATCATAAAAACTGTTTAGCGATCAAGAAAGTCTTGGAAAAAGGGATTGCCCTTTTATCATTCCCCACATTCGGGAGAACATTTGCAATTATTGTATTAAAAGATCCTATTATGAATTTCTTCCAAATTTTCTTCAAAGTCATTTGTTCCAACTTTTTTTAATGGGGGATTAAATAAATCAAAGATTTCTATTCGAAAATAGTGGTAGAAAGAGTTCCATAAGTTTCTTAGAATAAATAGCGGGAAGATTACTATTTATAATTACGGGTATGAAGTGCATGTTGTTGCCCACCCCACTATTTGAGATATTTTTGTTTTCTTATATTTTATAAAATTAACAGAATGTTTTATAATAAGCTTTTTCTTCAGTAAATCATAATTTCCTGAATATTTGTTATTAAAATTCTTAAAGGAAATTCTTAAGAGTTTTATATTGAATATGTAATTACCAAAATGTTTACAAATTAAACTATTGAATACGACACATTTGCCACTATGAAGCAGCGAATCTGGGAAAAGCCCAAAATTTTTTCAAATCAAACTATCCAATATTGCATATTTGCTATTATGGAATGGCGAACCTGGGTAAAGCACAAATTTTTTACAAGTCAAACTATCCAATGTGACATATTGGATAGTTTGACGCTGAAAAAGTTCAACGAAGCTGAAAAGGTACAAATAAGCATACCATATCAAACTATCCTATGTGATTTTTTGGCGAGAAAAATTATTCAAATGATTTATCTCAATAGCATGCTTAAATAGGATATAAAACAGCACCCGAAAAACATAATAATTGTTTACTGCTTCTTGGCGCTGATTTTGAATCCACAATTAAAACAGTTTTTTTGCCCTCCTGAAAAGTGGCTATTTTCACATTGGATAGTTTGACATGGTACCGACGATGTAAGTTCCTCTTTATTAATATTTCCATGCTATAACACATCACATCAATACTTTTTTTTTTCAAATGTTAGATTTTACGCGAGTTTTATTTTGTGCCAACTATTACGCTTGGTGACATTATAACGGAGAATTCACCCCTGCTTGGCAGGATTTAAAAAATCTACAAATTGGCAATTCTTAATTGTTTGTTTGCATTTATCATACTGTAAACCCGATAAAAACAAGTTGGAAATTGCTCGTCAAACGTGGCAAATGAGGTGCGTTCGTACTATAACTAGTTTTATAATTATTTTTTCCACCCCATATTGTACTGAATGTATATTTTTTGCGCTTCATAAGTGCATAGTCTGTAACATCATTAAAATGCACTTACAATAATATTTTCCCCATTCCCCGTAATGTAACGGAAAAGTTTGACAGTCCCTGTAATTAAACTATACATTCGATTTTCATAAAATTTGAAATGGCTCGACAAAAGTTTGCAGCAATTATATATTTAAAATTTCAGACCATTCGGAAGGCTGTAAAATCATTAAAATGCATTTGCAATAATTTTTTCCCATTGGCCATAATGTAACGGAAAACTTTTGGGTGTCCCTGTAATTAAACTATACATCCGATTTTCATAAAATTGGAAATGGCTCAACAAAATTTTGCAGCAATTATATATTAAAAATTTCAGACCATTCGGAAGGCTGTAAAATCATTAAAATGCATTTGCTATAATTTTTTCCCTTTGGCCGTAATGTAACGGAAAACTTTTGGTTTCCCTGTAATTAAACTATACATCCGATTTTCATAAAATTGGAAATGGCCCGACAAAATTTTGCAGCAATTATATATTAAAAATTTCAGACCATTCGGAAGTCTGTAACATCATTAAAATTCACTTGCAATAATTTTTCCCATTGGCCGTAATGTAAAGAAAAACTTTTGACTGTCCCTGTAATTAAACTATACATCCGATTTTCATAAAATTGGAAATGGCTCGACAAAATTTTGCAGCAATTATATATTAAAAATTTCAGATCATTCGGTCGGGTAGTTTTTGCTCTGTTAGATGCGGACGGACAGACGGACGGACAGACGGACAGACAGACGGACAGACAGACGGACTGAACGACGACTATAGGTGCTACGTATTTATATAATTACGAACGCACCTAAAAATTGAAGGAATGTTGCCATTCTGAATTTTTAAAAACTTACACATAGGAAAATTCGTGGATTTAGAGTTAAAAACTTCGCTGAAGATTAAGATGCCTTTATATGGGTGTGAGTAAATATCGGATATAAAATTTGATTAGTTGATTTTAGACTAAAAAGACTAAGGGTAATTTGAGATTTTGATATAGAATATTAAATTAAACCTTAAATAGATTTTTTTAAATATTGCTTTATGAACAAAATATAAATATTTCCGTTCAAAAATTTAATAAGATACATACATAAAAAATATATAACAAACAATAAACAATGATGTTGTTGATATTTTTTGATAATGGTATTTTCGAGAATTATACCTTGATGGATTAAGGGGTCTTGTACCTATTAAACTCGCCGAAAATCAAGAAAAACATTCAAAGATTTGAATTTGTGTATCTTCAAAACTTCAAAAATTGTGCTTTCTAAAAGACCACCATTAAAACTGACCAATCTTTTATAGAATTTGTGCATTCTTCAAATTAAAATGTTTTTACTTTTTTTTTTTTTACTCCGCCATTGAGTGCTTGATATCTTGAGAACATATGTATGGATCGTTAAGAAATTTGATAGAGATTGTAAGGACATATCGCTTACCCGCAGGAAAAGCGACACATCTCGACAAAAGTAAATTTCACAGGATAGGCAAAAGAAAATTTGCATGATTTTACTGTATCATGAAGTTACAGCACTTAGCTCTGCATGCAGGAGTGAAAACGTGCATAAAAGCATAAAACCCTTAAGAATGAAGACGTAGGATGAGGTTTGGATGATTGAGTAATTTTACCTCCCCAGTCAATCCACCCCTCTTCTGTGGTCACAAATGGACATACAGCGTAATAAAGTGATTTTCCGTATAACTACACTCATGAAACATTTTGTGTAGCAAGATACACCTATGATAGACTTATTAGTGGAATAAAAATAAAAATGAATTTTTGCGAGATGTGTCACTTTTTTTGCGGGTGAGCGATGTAGCAAAAATATCAGAAAAATACAAATTTTACATTTTTAATGAATAAAATTGTTATAACTGAAAACCTTATTATTGTAAATACTTAAGGGGTCTTGTACCTTTTAAACGCGTCGAACATTATCGAACAACTTCAAAGTTTGAATTAGTCTATCTTCAAAGCCTTTTTATGTATAAACATGAAATTTTGGATATTGATTAAACAGACTATGCTTTGTAATATGCTACCATTAAAATTTATTAACCCTTTATAGAATTTGTGTATTGTTGAAATCAAAATAGCTCTTTTTTACCCCATAAGTCATTGCGCGCATGATATCTTGAGAAAGAATGTATGGATTGCCATGAAATTTGGTAAAGATACTAAACATATATGTGTGTTTTAAAGGATCTACTCTTAGGCTAAAATTATTTCATTAACTACATAAAAAAAAATATTTTCGTAAAAAAAAATAAAAAATTTGTATTTTTAATGAATAAAAATAGCCATAACTAAAAATATTACCTTTGTAAACATTTAAAAGTAGATCATTTTAAACACACATATTTGTTTAGTATATTTACCAAATTTCATGACAATCCATACATACTTTCTCAAGATATCATGCGCGCAATGACTTAGGGGGTAAAAAAAAGAGCTATTTTGATTTCAACAGTACACAAATTCTGTAAAGGGTTAATAAATTTCTGTTGGTAGTATATTACAAAGCACAATCGGTTTAATCAATATCGAAAATCTCATGTTTATACATAAAAAGGTTTTGAAGATAGACTAATTCAAACTTTGAAGATTTTCGTTAATTTTCGACGCGTTTAAAAGGTACAAGACCCCTTAAAAGTATAACATTTTAAACACACATATGTACTTATTATATTTATCAAATTTCATAACAAACCACATAAACATTCTAAGGATATTATGCTCGTAATAACATATGGAGTAAAGAAATGGGACTTGTTAATTTCAATAATGCACAAATTCTCCAAAACACGAATCAGTTTCAGATACTAGTATATTAAAAAGCCTAATCTGTTTAATCAACAGTCGGAAATTCATGTTTAATCATAAAAAAGTTTTGAAGCTATACTAATTCAAACTTTTAATGTGTTTGTTGATTTCGTCCCGTTTAAAACGTACCAGGCACCTAAACACATTTTTCATTTACTTTTGAATTATAAAATACTATCACACACTGAACACCTTTCCCCTTCTCCAGATGAGAATTACTAAAATTTATATTATTTATTGAAAGTTTACAATGAATTCTGGAATTAACTGGGATGAATCAGTTCCATGAATATAATATATACTAAAATGATTGGAAATTCAGAAGCAAATTATTAAAATGGACAGATAAGGAGATGGGATGTACGGAATTTTAATGGGTGATATATTTTACAGAGTATTTCAAAACAATTTAAATTAGGTTATAAAATAATTATAGTATTTACTAAACCATTTCTTTTCTTCTTCTGATAAAGATTATTAAAATTTTCATAAATTCAGTGAATGTGTACATGGGAGTATGAAAAAAAAAACTGGGATGACTCAGTTCAAGAAAAAGAAAAATTTCTAAAATAATTGAAAGTTCCGAAGAAAATTCTAGAAAAAACACAGATAAGGAGATTGAGTGTCAGGAATTTGTTTCGGTGATCTGAAACATATATTTAATATTTATTCTAGACGACTATTCTTTTATATATTTAGATGTCACCGACAATCAGGTAACAGCAATTCTGCCAAACGCCCAGTCTATTTGGATGGGTGTGGGCGTGTCCGGTGTTTTTATTCCAAAAATAGTTTTGTATTAAATAAGTTTAAAGGTCAAATTTTTACATAAAATGTTTTGTTACTTGTCCAACATTATTTTTATCCTAATAAAGCAGGGCTGATTTCCAATACATTATTTTCATATTTTAGAAAATTGTTTTAATTTTTCCTAAAAACAATTTTTTTAAGTATGAAAATAATGTTCTAGAAATTTGATGCTGCTGTATTAAATTAGATAATTGTTGGCTTATTCTAAAAAAAGTATAATTTAAAATTTTGATTTTGAACCCTTTAACCCTTAAATGCCCATGCTATCATTTATGATACCATCAGTGTTCCCGATTTATTGGATTTTTTTATACACAAATTCCGTATTCCCACCAAAAATTTAAAACAGAAATTTCCACTTCATTTAATAACAGACATTTCATTATTAAATAAACCGAAATTTACTATTTAGATTTTCTGTCGTTAATTCATATTCTCTGAATTCCGCAATTTCTAGAACGCATTCTACCCTGGGCATTAAAGGGTTAAATACAAAACTAATTTAATTTTTAAAAAGTGTCTGAAACAACCCTGTGGATTGAGGCCTAATGCTTTGAATGAAGGAATATTACTATAATTTCTGTAAACGGAACTATACAATTAACCCTCTACAAGGAATTACTAAGGAAAAAATTATATTTTAGTCTTATTTATATTGTTGTGGGTCAAATAAAGTAAAAATATGAAAAAAATTCGATTTTATTATATTTTACAGGAATTTTGTGTTGTATCATGTATGCTACCATGGTCAGATTAGGATGAAATTTGCAGGATTTTACCATATATCCAAAGTATTTTATTTTGTAAAAATAATTACTTTTTTAAATGTTGTATGGCCTAAAACAAGTTCTGTCTTTGTTTATATATATCTCTCTCTCTATATATATATATACAGTAAACTTCTAATTATCCGTCATTCACGGGACCGACGGTGTGGCTGATAATCGAAATAGACGGATAATTGAGAGACAGTACAAGACCGTTACTAAAATTACCTTTCAATATGTTAATTTATAAAACAAGTTGGAAATTGTTCGTCAAACGGGGCAAATGAGGTGCGTTCGTACTACAACTAGTTTTATAAATATTTTTTGCACCGCATATTGTACTGAAAGTATATTTTAGTGCACTTCATAAGTGCATATCAATTTCATTCTGTTCGAAAGGCTCTAACATCATTAAAATGCACATGAAATAATTTTTTTCCCATTGGTCTTAATGCAACGGAAAATTTGACTGTCCTTGTAATTAAAATAAACATCCGATTTTCATAAAATTTAAAATGACTCGACAAAATTTTGAAACAATTATATATATAAAATTTCAGACCATTCGGAAGGGTGTAAAATCATTAAAATGCTCTTGCAATAATTTTTCCCATTGGCCGTGATGTAACGGAAAAATTTTGACTGCCCCTGTCATTAAACTATACATCTGATTTTCATAAAATTTGAAATGACTCGACAAAATTTTACAATAATTATATATTTAGAATTTCGGACTATTCTGAACACTGTATCATTAAAATGCACTTGTAAGAATTTTTTCCATTGGCCGTAATGGAATGGAAAAAATTTTGACTGTCCCTATAATTAAACTATACATCCGATTTTCATAAAATTTGAAATGACTCGACAAAATTTTGCAAGAATTATATATTTAGAATTTCGGACCATTCGGAACGCTGTAACATCATTAAAATGTACTTGCAATAATTTTTTCCATTGGCCGTAATGAAATGCAAAAAATTTTGACTGTCCCTATAATTAAACTATACATCCGATTTTCATAAAATTGGAAATGACTCGACAAAATTTTGCAACAATTATATATTTAAAATTTCAGACCATTCGGTTGGGTAGTTTTTGCTCTGTTATATGTGGACGGACAGACGGGCATACTGCCAGACAGACAGACAGACTGACGGACCGAACGACGGCTATAGGTGCTACGTATTTATATTATTACGAACGCACCTAAAAAGAACAATTAAAAAAATAAATTTTTTATTCTTTGTGCACTTTCGTTTATAAAAAGCATAAATATTAATAAGAAATCTGTTTACTTGGCACATGTAGAATTTTACTGAATGCCTGAATTTTATGTAATACCTGTTTTCATTCAAAGTAATCCGTTATACATTTTTGTTTGCATTTTGCTTGTGATTTTGCTGCAGCAAGATTATGAATTTTATGTAAAGTACTTGGGTTGCACCTGCTTCCTCTTGTATCGCAAACCAATTAATGAATTTAGAGAGCATAGTCCATATGACTGACCCCTGGTTGACAATTTCACGATTTATCACATTCACCCACTTCAGGTTTCATTGGATTAACCCTTTATCTACTGATTTATGAATTCATTAAAATTTTATCTTCTAAAGCATTTTTCGTGAATTGCTTAAACTACGTCAGAAGATTTACATAATCATCTAATAAATTTTAGAAGGATTTTAGAAGGATTGAAGGATTTAGAAGGATTACTTAAATTTGAATTTATAGGGATTTTGCGCAATATTTATAACCCCACTCAAATCTTTTATTTTAAATATATTTCTTAGTATTTTGTAGAATTAGGAAATGTAAAAATATAATATTATTACAATAGAAATATAGAAATATTTCCGAACTGAAATATTCTCCCCTCCCTCCCCCAACGCCAAGAAAGCTGAAAAGTCTCAAAGGCAAAAGAAATCATCCTTTTAAAAATATTTTTGTTTTGTGTAACCAATAATGCTTTTGGAGCAAGATAAAGTAATGTATCTATAACTCAATCTAAACAGTATTACAACTATTCGATGTATTAAATGAATTTTATAACAAGTTATTTTAATGGTATTTATAAGTACCGTCAGTAGATAAAGTGTTAAAAACATTTTCAGTAGATTTGTCATTCGTTGATTCTTCATAACCAATATCATTCTAATCACTAATGAGCGAGTCTGTAATTTCATTCGCAGAAATATTTTGTAGTTGTTGTTCCTGACTTGAGACAAGCATTTTACTCGAAACAGCGTCGTCTCACTTGGGTTTTTGTGCATTTGAATTTTCGTTGTTCGTTTCTGATTCAAAGAAAAAAAAAAAAAAAGGGAAAGAAGGGTGACGGTTGATAGAGTGGCGGATAATCGGAAAATTACTGTATATCCAATTTTTTCATATAATTTTATTTTTTCCACCACTTATTCAATTTTATACAATAATAATAATAATAGTAATAAAACTCATTTATTGATTTTGTGTATAATTATACATATAGAACACTAATGTAGTATGTAGCGGCAAAGAATAAGTGTTATTTTTTGCCGATGGCAACGAGTGGTTTCGTTACAGTCATTCAGGGTAACTTTGAACCATGGGGTGTAACTTTGCACCACCTCCTAATTTTCAATATTTTTGACCCCAAAAGACTAAATAAACCCCAGAACTGTGCTCTGTTGGCAAGGTTCTAAACTGGGATTTCTACTCTTTATTTTAGAAAATAAATTAGCAACATTATGCGCAATTAATTGCATCATCTAGCTATTTTTGTGAAGTACTGTTTTCAAGTTAATTTTGAATGCTGTTTTGAAGTTGTTGTTATCCAATTAAAATTTCATAGTAAGTTACAATATCCTGATTTAGTAAGATAAAGTAATGTATCTATAATTCAATCTAAACAGTATTACAACTATTCGATGTATTAAATGAATTTTATAACAAGTTATTTTAATGGTATTTATAATGTATTTTAATGGTATTATTTTAATGGTATCTAAATGTTGTAAATGTGTTAACATTTTGTTATTATTTATTCATTAATAATTAATAAACTGTAAAATAAAGAAGGCACTAACATTTTACCACATTTTCAGGGTAACTTTGAGCCGACTCAAAGTTATACTGATGTTTTCAATTTACTGATTATAGGTGCTACTGTCAAAATTTTCCCATATTTGCACGTATATTTTATATAAATGCCGAATGTGTGCATTAGATATAACATGTAAATGTTTTCTCAAATATGTGTAAAACACATAAAATTCATTTAAAGGCGTTATTCGGGGCGGAGCTATTCAAATTTGACATTACTTACATTTGATATTACTGTAACTATGGATATATTATTGAGTTAAAACATTGAAAATTGTTTTTAACTGCATTTTTATGTTTTATCTGAGCAATAAACAGCATTTTTTTATTTATAAATATTCATGGTTCTCTTCTTCTACTTTTCTTATGCATAATATTTGTTGTAATATCATAAATTATACAAATCTTGTGATGTTGGGGAATGTAAATTCGGAGTCTTTACATATCTGAAAAAATTTTTGGGGGGTTCAAATTTGTCCTAACTATAATACTTTATTTTATAATGAATTATTTTAGATAATATTTACCATATGGTGCAAAGTTACCCTAAATGGCTGGGTAACTTTGAAGCAGGTTAAAAATTTATTTTTTATTACCTTTATCATTATTATTTCTTAATTTTTTATAGTCATACAATAATTTAGGATCATTTTTTCAATATTATGCCCCTAGTTGCAAAAATATTCTTAAAATAAGAGTGTGGCATATGAAAATAGAGAAAATGCGGATCAAAGTTACCCTGAATGACTGTACCTAATACATATAAAAATAATATTTTGTAACGCTGTCTATCTTTCTAAAAAGATACACAATTAAGAAGTTACAACCATGAATTTTACATACAGGCGTATCAAAATATTGCAGAGACAAATAAAACAATTATAAAAAACTATATATCATTTTAATTAACGACAGCAACAACAAAAAGATAAAAGCTATTGCCTATAAGATTTACAATTTATTGTTGCCAAAAATTCAAAACACGCAATAAAATTTAACACGTTCACGCCGGCGCGGTGGGTCACACTCGACTGTCTCAGAGCTGCAAGTTTTGGCTGCAAGCTGTGGCTTTTTGGATACCAGTATTTTAATACAGAAAATGTTGATTTATTTAACTAGAACAATTGGGCGATTTAAAGGAACAACATTTTCTCTAAAACAGTCGAGTGTGACCCACCGCGCCGACGTGAACGTGTTAACGCACAAGTAACACAGCTATTAATTAAAAATATAGCAAATTACAGCGCAGTCGTTCTGTGCAGGATCAGCTAGTGTAATCATGTAGTACAAATGTACTAAATATAACATACTTGAGTGATACGGCTCAGTAAAATATGATTGTTTTATTTGTACTTAGAGATATAAAGTTCAAAATATTAATTCCGGATTGATTTCATAATTTTCTCTATTTATATATATAATAAAAATTAATATTTTGTTCAAAAGTGTAAAAAAAAAAGTTCAGTTTATTGTATATGGAAATTATAAATTTGAAGTAATTTATTTTGGATTTATTTAGTAACATGATACATGAGCTTGTGAATTAAAAGTATTACACCTATCTTAAGTACAAAGCTAACACTAACAAGGGAACCACTTTTGATGCTGCTCGTATCTAGCATTGAGACCTGGTGCATTTTAAAGCCCTATATTACGAAGTTTGAGAATCAATAAAATTTTTCTGTTAAAATAATATTTCTTGATTTTACACCAACATAACTTTCTGAAAATGCAATTTTCGAGTCCACTTATCGGACTATTAACATTGAAGTTTTTTAAAGAAAAGCAATTTAAATTAAAAATTAGCTAATAATAAGTACAAAATATTGAAAAATGTTTACAAATTTCTGCAAGAACCCACGAATTTGATTTTGAAATATTGTAACATTATATTCACATTTTTGGCGGGGAAAAGGTTGGCGCATTTTCTCAAACGTAGAGCCCCTGGCAACCCTAGTCAAATGCCATATCTGTTTGTCTTGTGTGAGTGGACTTCAATATAAATTGTAATATCCGACCTAATTAGCCAGAGCAATTTTTCTAAATTGTGTAAAAATAGTAATTTAATGTATGATTATTTTTACCAAAGGACCATTTAATACAGCAACATTTCGTTTTAAACATTCGAAACTTTACTCCATTCGATTTCAAAAGAAAATAGTTTGCTTATTTTGTATTTCACTAAAAAATTGTTTTCAGTGATCTTGATAGCTTTTATAGAACTATATTTACTATTTGTATATTTATCGTCTGCACAGAAAAAAAAAAGAAAATACCTAATTCTTGTTTCTTATGCTATCAGTTCACAAACAAATCGTAATCTGTTATAATTCTAATATGTAGTATACTGTACATTTACTCCCTGGATAAAGCGGGCGGATAACTTGTAGCGCAATATTTGGCGACGTAACTCACTTTTGGCGTGAAGTAAAGAAATCAAAATGTAATAATAAAAAAATATATAAAATATAATTTTAAAAGAGAAATTTTATCGGTTCTCTAAATTTTTTGTTTAGGGCTACAAAATGCACCAGGTCTCGATGCTAGGTGCGAGTAGCACCAAAAGTGGTTCCCTTGTAAGTAATGCAAATTTCCTTTGTAAATAATATGATAAGCTAAAATGCAACCATGGGCTCATGAGAACTAACGCCCGTGGTAGCAGATCTACTACCTTGATTTTAATTACTCGTTTATCATTAAAAAACAAAGTTATATTGAACTTTTTTATGCAGAGAATAGAAGTAACTCTTTTTATACCTACATATCATAAGTGTTTGGTTTTATTTCAATAAAATATTTGAATATTTGAGCAAAAACCTACCACTGCAATGCAGCTTTACAATGCAATTTTGTCCTGTTTGTTGCTTCAAACTAATTTTTTTCTTATTTAGTGCTTGCTCCATCTGGATTCAAAATTGATAACTAATAAAGGTCCAATTATTGTTATAATGACTTAAAATATACATTTTTCTGAAATTTCGTGCTAAAAATTAGAGCTGAACCTATAGTAGCAGATATGCTACCATTGGCATCAAAGGGTTAAAGAGATGAAATATAAAATTTGCCGAATATTTTTACAGTTAGTCTCAAATTTTTAAATTTCTTTCAGATTTTGGTTCATTACGACTCCAGTGTCTGAGAAGTAATACAATATAAAGTAGATTATATTAGACACTCATATTTTTTTTATTGTATGAAAAGAGAGGAAATAGAAAAGGAGATGACGCAGTACGTTAAGATATCAAAAGATTAAATTGGATTTGTGTTAAATGTATCACAGATAAGGTATTGATGGAAATATGCCGAGTTTTGTTAATGAAATCATACGTACTGAAAGCCACATTCCGAACAATGAAAAATATTTGTTGCTTGGTTACGGATACTGCCAATTTCCACTACTTCATTTAATTCTATCTCACTTTGTAGAAAACAAGACTCTTGAAAATATCTTTAATATGTCTAAACTTTTAAAGGACATTGGTACATAAATCCTACTGAATTTTAATCAAAATTTTTAACATAATTTTCATCGTATACGATTGGTGATTTATAACTAATCCATGAGATGTCATGCCCTTGCTTCAAAAGTGTCATAACTCAAAAATTTGTTTTTTGAGTTATAGGTACAGTCTTGGAAAAAAAAAGGAAACACCCCCTACTAACTCCTCAAAAAATTATTGGAGACGAAAGTTACTGGTACCGAACGATTGGAAATAAAGTCTACTTTTAAATGTTGTATATAAAATTTGCTTAGGGGGCCATCTACATATTAAAACGAATCCAAACTTCATTTTTTTAAAGGCAATACCCAATTTTAACGAAATATTTCAAATCTTCGGTTCAAATTATACCTAGACACCAAATTTCAAGTCATTTGAATGATAAGTTTATGAATTATAAACATTCAAGTTTTAGTGCTTCTAATATTAAATTACATTTTCATATTTTTATTTATATCTCCTGAAATTATTCTTCTAATATGCTAATTTTTTGTGTAGCAATAATACTGATATACCCAAACATAAATACGTTGAATTTGCAATTTTTATAATTTTATGTTATGAATTATGAATTATGAAATTAATATTCGAAAAAAATATGAATTGTAACTATAACGATTATCTCGTTATATATGTTTACATTCCATCCCCCTCCCCCCCCCCCGACAGTTTCAATTAAAATTCTGTTTAATAACTTATTTATTTTGTGCACTATAGTCAAACAGTGCAGCCCCTAAATTAAATTCAACATTTAAAAACTAAATCGATTGTATTAACAGCCCTTCACATTTAAATTAAATTATTCTAAGTACTCATCTCTTTAATAAAATAAAATCAGTGAATCACTCTCCATTTTCACTTTCTGATTCTTTCACACATACGATTTAGCCTTGTACAAAATTCGTTACGGCTGTCTGTTAGTTTCAAAAGCATTTTAACTTTGGTCATTTCCTTATTTGGGCATGAATATAACTCATAATTTAAAATCACTTTACATGCAATCTATTTATTAGAATTATCTTCGCTTCACACCCTTTTGTTCAGATGTATGGCAATTCTGCATTTTTGTGGTAAAGCGGTTCATCTTTGATCTAACATCTGGTCTAGAAAAATACATTCTGATGCTTTTTAGCCTAACGAATTCGGTCTGTTACTATGCCCTTTCCAGATACACTTTTTATTTTTTTACATTTAACCGCAGCTGTATCAATGTACAGATTAGTCTCCGTCTATCATGACTCAGGAATGTATGCAGCCCACAATCTGCCCCCCCCCCCTACACAATTAATATGGTAGAAGCCTACCGTATGTTTTTGGCGAACATACCAGCCAATGTTTCTTTTTGCCTCTTGTGCATGGCGCAAAAATACTTTTAGATTGGCGATATTGTAGTCCGCCAAGCAAGAAAGTTGTAGCTGTATATTCAGGGATTCCTGCGCTGTCGCTAGCCTCGTGATGACGTCTTGAAAGAGGCTCCTTATTGCTTCCCCCGTGTACCTCTCCCTTGGACTTTCATCATGAAAATAAACGATGTCTTCGTTTACCCGAATTGGAGTTTTTTTTTTAATAGGACCTGGTGTTAAAAATCTCTTGTCAATACAAAAACGGCCATCTCTTTACTAGCAAAAAAGTCTTCATATAAATCAACAATTTTTTTGATGGATTTAGATTTATTAAGTCCTGCTTTATGCAAATCCAAAATTTCACATTTTTCTTCCAAGTAGTTTTCAAATTATGCTTAAAAAACGGCAAAATGATGGTTTAAGGGGCCATCTATAATAGAAGTGACTAGATATTTTGAAATTTCTTATGCTGTCCTGTAATCTAACAGACGTCATTGACTGCTTGAGTGATGCTTAAAGTGCCTTGATCAAGAAGGGGGGGGGGGGGCTCTCTGGGTTAACAGTCGAGTACCGAACTTCAATTTGGATACAGCCCTTAAAATATGCTCGTTTTAAAATAGTTAATTTCTCGGAAACTTATCGTACGAATTGCATAAAAATTTGTTTTTAGGCTAATTAAATGTCGCAGAATTCATTTATGCTGTCAGAATTGTGCACTGCTTTTGAAAAAAATCAAAGTTGTGGTTCGTTTTAATATGTAGATGACCACCTAAGCAAATTTTATATACACCATTTAAAAGTAGTCTTTATTTCCAAGCGTTCGGTACCAGTAACTTTCTTCTACGGTAATTTATTGAGGAGTTAGTAGGTGGGTGTTTACTTTTTGTTTTTTCCACGACTGTACCATTCTTCTTATATTTTACTCCTCTACCAATCATTTAAACTATCAAATAGTACGCTGAGAATCCAGCCACCAGGTAGCAATTGTTTTTGCAAGATGACCATTGACCCTTCCACGGCCCGGAAACAACTTTCGCATTTCCCGAAAAAAGAAGTTTTTTGAGTTCTGCCACTTTTGAAGCAAGGGTGCGATATAACAATTAAAGCAAATAAAGGGAAACTTAAAGAAGAGTTTATTCACACTCTTAAGATCTTAGATATTTCCTGTAATAAACGAATTCCCTTTGACACGCAAAAAAAAAAAAATACTTAAGGGGTTCCGGGACACAATTTAAAATAATTTTTATTTATTGAGTTAAAATTTTGAATTTTTTTGTGATGGTTAACCATGTTATCTGTAAACAAAATCACTTGATAAAACTTCTCATATATATATATATATATATATATTAATTTTTAAACTTAAAATTCATTAAAAAGTGGGGTAATTTAAAATCGTTATAACTCGAAATATTATTTGTAGAATTTATATTTTTTATCACTTAAATAAACTGAAATATATAAATTTTAATTTAGATTCAGCATTTTTAAAAATATTAATTTTTAAAAAAATTAAAAATATTTAAAGTAAAAATTAAAAAAAAATGACGTAACTTAAAAAAAAAATCATATTTTCAAAAGTAAATATTTTTTCCTAATTTGCTGAATCAAAATTAAAGTAAAACAATTGAAAAAGACATGCTCCAAGTTTAAACCATTTATCTTTAACGGTTCTTGAGTTATAACGATTTAAATACAAGAAATGTTGAAAAAAAACATCATGCAGAAAAACGCATTTTCACAAGAAATCGTTTTCATGACAACCATTGCTTGAAAGCTAGATTTTGAAAACAAACCAAAAAGAAAAACTTAATATTTCCTATTCTAATTAAAAAAGAATCATGATTTAAACGTCATTTTAAGCAGAAAAACACAGAGAAATGTTTAGTGCAATAAAATTTTTTTAGAAAATTTGGAGATTTTTGTGTCCCAAACCCACTTAAAAAATCTAATATGTGCAAACACAATTGAACATCTTAAATACCGAATATTTTAAAATACAGTCGAACCCGGTTAAGACGCTCATGGTTAATACGCGATCCCGCTTAATACGCAGATTTTTTCCGATCCCGTGAACATCGCCCATAAGGCTAATGCAAAAATATCACGTTTAATACGCGAATCGTTATTACGCGATCCCGCTTACTACGCGATAAATTTTCTGTCCTTAAGATCCCGCTAAAAATCCCGCTTAAGACGCGAATTTACGAATCAACATGCGAATTATTTCTCTCTTTTTTGAGTGTTGCCAATTTAGTGAAGTTTTTTTATACAGCTAAAAAACATTTTCCGAATAGTATTATTTACTTTGTTTAATAACATATTAATTAGGGTGAAAGTTACTAACCGGAAATAGTGATAGATATTTGAATAAAACAAAAAGCTGATAAATTAACAAAGCTGCAATCCTTCTTTGATCCCGCCTCCTAGCATTCTTTGCCTGGCGCTTCGTGTGTATTTTTTACTATAGTACAGAAATATAGACGAATTCAGGTTTCTCAGATACATCATAAAAAATATTATGATTAGAGTTGATAATACCTGTTGTTAGTGAGGTTTTAAGTGTACGTTATATCACTACTATGTTTTATAATGCGCATGTTATAGGCAACAAAACATGTAACTCATAAAGATGAAACAAATACCATTGCGGTTGGAAAATTACAATTCTCTTATGTTTTCTATGTTTCCTTTACTTTCCGCTATGGAAACAATATTTTTTACACCAAATATAAATAAGGGCAGTTTTTTATTACATTAAGAAGAAGGACAGATTATGTTGTTTTATTTTTGGTTGCAACATATTAATCAACAATAAATCCATCTTAGAATCCGTATTTAATTTTCGTTATTATTCCACTTGGTAAAAAGAAACAATGAGTTAAAGGGAAGTACAATTAAATTTTAATCTAAGTACACAGAAAAGACACAATTTTCGACTCTAAGCATATAAATGAAAGCTCTAAAGTTCATTGAGACGATTAAATATATAAATAAGCCCAATTCCTGAAACATTATACGAATCACGTTTAATACGCGATCCCGCTTAATACGCGATTTTTGTCCACTTCCTTGAAACGCGTCTTAACGGGGTTCGACTGTGGAACATATTTACATTTTCGCATTTCACAGTTTCAAGAATTAATTTATTTATTAAAGCATTGTATTAGTTATTACAAAAGCAATTTTTTCTTTACATTTATTGAAACTAGCTTTTCGGGTATTAAAATATAATATTATTAGGGTTGAACGTTTGTCCCGGAAGAAATTGCACCAAAACATTTAACACCACTATTTCCAAATGATAATCTTCGTGGAAGATTTTTATTACAAACGTTTTAAAATCTACTACGAGGATTTTTGTGTGAAAACATTGGTGTTAAATTTTATCGGTGACATTTTTACCGCGACAAAATTTGAATCCTAACTATTATTAAGGAATATTTTTATGGTACATTGTCTCTTAACATTCGCATCTCATATTATTTCAGACATTATCTTATTTTATAGATGAAACTTTTTTGCAGTTTTCTTTTAAACTATTTTTAATAGTTACCTAATTAGTATTCTGTGCGTTTATTTCAAAATTAATTCGGAAAATAATGTGTAAAATATTTATTTAAAAAAATACCCTATAGTATAAAATAAATTTGCTTTTACGTTTAAAAAATAGATTTCTTAATCCTCATTGGAGAAAAAAAACTCATTTAACCAGAATAAAAGTTGAGGAATTAAAATTATCCGCTTATATCCCTCGATTATTGAAACAAAGATATTTAAAATTCTCCTTTCTGTAAAGTTCTTT
Organism: Maratus speciosus; assembly: GCA_963932465.1. Lineage (NCBI taxonomy): Eukaryota > Metazoa > Arthropoda > Arachnida > Araneae > Salticidae > Maratus > Maratus speciosus. Next base: position 167,950,335 of record OZ010796.1, on the reverse strand, counting down.
AGTTTAAAAAAAATTTATTTTACCTTCTTGAGTAAAAAACTTTTTTTAATTCTTTATGAGAAAATTTCTTTTAAATAGTAATTAATGTCTGGATAATGCATGCGATCTCATTAATGATGAAGGCAAAGAACAGATGCTACATTTAAGTAACTAAAATTTATTTTGTTCTAAAGTTGCAGAAAAAGCCTTGCAATAATCAATTTATACATCAGTAAAAAACAATCGAAGTGTTTTTAACAATTATATGTTATTTATAAGGATAATTCTTATAGAAAAATAAATAAAGACAAGACAGAATGCATTTTTAAAAGCGCTTATTAAACAAGGAGATCAACGCGAGTTGCTGTGACTATTTCTTAATAAACGAATGCGCAAAATGCGTAACTGTGCAAAACACTTCATGTTTATAATGTTGCATTTTTTTTCTTACCGGGTGCCAGTTGATTTATTTTAGTGCGAGGAGTTTGGCACAAAAGAGTATTTTTTGTGACAACCACATTCAATTTAATATACAGTGTTGGTCTTTTAGTGTCCTTCTAAAGACCAGAGTTGTAGCATGTGCACATGGTCTCATATTGGAAGTTTCTGAACTATTGCGATTAATTCTAGAACATAGAAATTTTTGCATGGACGAGTTTCATTAAAAAAGAAAGATAAGTCAGCGAACATTAGACTGATGATAATGGTAGACCTCTCCTTTTCCAAAATCCTCTCGGGCAATCATATATTTTTCTTCGTATGTCACCACTTTCTTATTCATAAAGGCACTGTAGTTGCTTATTGCTCAAGATTTTATCCAAAATGCTTTTAACAAATCCAATTGTATTTCTCGTATCCATCTATTTCTCGATGCGCACGTTTGAAACGCAATAGATATCTGATACTGAAATACACTCAATGCCAGACGTTAAGCACGCAGATAAAAATGTTAATTTCCGGTAGTCAATCCGATTGGAGGCGCTGCAATTCGCTGCGGAGTTGTTGCGAGTTGCATGTAAGTGCGGATAAAAAATGTTTTGAACTTTCGTATGTTTCTTTTCAAGACAGACATGTTCCTATGTGTTCCAGAAGACGAATGGAAGATTCCGATCGTTGACGCGTGCTCGGATGACTTGTAGAAGGACAACCAATTACAGAACCATTCCGTAATTTCAAGACTATGGAAATAATCCCTAACCAGCCAAATAGCTGTCCGAAGACCTGTGGTACAGCGCCTAGAAGATACAGTGTGGAAAACGGCTACAAAATAGTGCTAAAAAATTGAATCCCATGAATGTACAACGATGCTGAATAACAAGATGTCGATCGTAGCGCCATCGTAGTGATTTAAAAACGATAGTCATTCTAAAAGAGACACTTTAACCTATTTCACGTCATTCCTTAACTAAATTAGCTTATAACAGACTAAAATATCTTATATTTATAGTTTCCTATATTTAACATTCTATAATTTTTGAAAACACAGGGTTTATATTGAAAAGAGTTACGAGATGGCGCTTGTATCAGCATATTGCCGCTGAGCATTGTTGGAGATTTATGGGATACAAGTTTTTAGCGCTTTTTAAAGCATTATAGGAATAGCCGTTTTCAACACCGTATCTTCTAGGCGCTGTACCTGTGGTCTATCGTTTAAGGGTTACGATACAGAGGATGATCGATATATTGCTGTTGTAGCCAAGCAGAATCGAAGAGCGACCTCCACACATGTGGCGTCTATGGTTGTATCGTCGTTTGGTAAGACGATATCTTCCACTATTGTGCGCCAATTTTTACACATGACTGGACTGTACCCTCGGGTACCCCGAGTTTGTGTTCCTCTATATGTCCAATGAATATGGGAACGATTAAAGTGGTGTCGACAGCATATCATTTGGACTGTGTCTGATTGGGGCAACATTATATTCCCGGCTGAGTCTAGATTTGCCTTCAACCCGATAAAGAGTGTGTAATGGTCTAGAGAGAAGTAGGCATATACCTTCGGTAACAGTACGTCATCAAATATGACGCATTCCGAGGCGGAAGAATCATGGTGTTGGCAGGGATTTCGTTGGGATATCACAACGACCTGCAAATCATTTAACGGGTTCTATGACGTCTGCTTGCTATCGGGATGAAGTCCTAGACCCCACTGTGAGATTTTACACTGCAAAGTTGGTCCTGTATTAGTTTTAACTTGCACTATTGCTCGTCCCTATGGAGCTGTCCCCGTGGAAGACTACCTGCAGAGTGAGAGGATTGCGCGTATGGAGTGACGGCATATTCGCCCGACCTTAATCCCATTGAAAAACTTTGGGATGCTTTCGGCCGTTCTATTTTGTACTCTTTTCTCTCCCCCAGCCACTCTCACAGAGTTAAAAACTGCTCTACATTAACAATGGCGATTACTTGACTCTACGTTGGTTGATCAACTCATGGAAAGCATGGTCATACCCTATCTAGTTTGTATGCAGGTGAGGGGTGTTCACATGCCCTTTATTAATGCCGGTTTTGTTTGTTTGTTTTGTCTTTAAACATGTTTTTTCCAATTACTCCAATATAGCTTCATCTTATAACTTATGAAAATTCAATATTGTTTTCATGTTTGGATGCAATTCTTTGTTTTGTTTCGTGCATAAAAATAATTGCTACTGTCCTGCCAAATTTCCCGCCAATACAAGCATCACTTTTTGATTTTTTTTCGCATTTTACTGCTGCGTACTTAACTTTTAGCATTGAGTGTATTTGACGTGTTCCAGTTAAAAACACTATGCGTGATAATATGATCATTTTAGCTACATTCTTATTTTAAAAGCCACATTCAAATCCGTTCGGTGGTTCTTCAGAAAATTAAGGACATACGTACGAGAACTTACATAACGACAAACGCTGAAACTTCGTTTATTTTATGTCGGTTGAAAAAATGCTCTCAATTAAAAATATTGCTAGTAATTATGTGACTGTAATGTTGAATACTCATAAAAATTTTCGACTGGAAAAAAGATGTTGGAAAATAAATAATTCCATTTGTTTTTACGTAAATTATATAACAGAAATTTCAATACAAAATTCTACTACTAAATTTTATTAAAATAATGTTATATAAATGATATACAACCGCTCCATTCAACTAAATGAAATATTTTAAGTGACATAAGATATTCTAAAGATTATTATTTCCTATCTTTAGTTTTTCATAGCTTATCTTTGAAAAATTAATTCTCCGCATAAAGAAGTAACATAAATATTGGTCACATTTACAACTAGTAAATCTGCAGTTCAGGAGCCTCAATGTCAGTCCTGCGAGTTGCACTTTCAATCTGTATTCATTTTATTTAATATTCGTAACTTTCAACTCCAGTTTCATTTCTTTCATATTCTTTTTATTAAGAGGACACGAAACCTTTCATTTTGACATAAAACGAAAATAACAAAAAGATGAAAATATCAGGTTCTAAACTTTCTGCTAAAAATTATTTTAACCCAGGAGAACGCGCGCATACCCAGGGTATGAATGTTTTTCACTTTGTCACCAATAAATACAAGTAAAAATCGTCAATTTATTTAGTCGGAGACAATTGTTAAAAATTCTGCGATAAAATAAGATGAATATTGCTTTTAAAAATATAGTGGTGACATTTGTAAAAATCCATACGCACTTTCATCTATCCGGGTCTATCAGACCCGGTGCGTGTCTTCCTGGGTTCGTAGAATTCGTAGAATCGTCTCACGAAGTTCCATAAAAATCCGATAGTTAAAAATATGCTTAAAATTATTTTTATTGCAACAATTTTCTCTTAAATTTGGAGTTTTCAAGAAGTCTTCCGTGAGCCCCGGGTGGCCTGCCGAGGTCAATTTAGCGGACCAAGATGTGGTGTCATTTCGAATATTAAGATAGAATTAGAAGATTTACAAACTGTTTTATTAGGGAAAATCCATAGCTGCTAATTTTTATGCTTTTTCCGACTCAAATAAATATAAATTCCAACTAGAAATTTTACTTTATGTAATGTTTTTCGTTTTGTATGGGGCTTAAGTGGTTCCATTTCAGGGTTGCGAGTTTGGCCACCATTATTATTCAGAAATTTCAAATTCATACCAGATATAAAGAATAGTATTTTATGCTTTATTTAATCAGACACATTTAACGACCACGTGTAGTAAAAATTCTTTTTTGGAATTGACTGCATGAATCTGAAATTTCGGATTAAAATTGGAGGCCAAATTGGCAACCCATTTCGATTTGTTAAGTAAAATTCCTGGTACAAAACAGTTATGTATTGTAAAAAAACGAAAAATTTGGTATTTTTTTTAAACCACATTTTTAGATTAAAAGAACAATATTAAGAAACAGGTAAAAAGCCGCTTGGTACCAATAATTTCCTTCACATCAACTGAAATCCCAGGTGAAATTTACGTTATTTTTGCCGTACAATTCGAACCTTTTGGGACGACACAGAATGGCGTAGTTTCAAAAGATATTCACCAAAACCTGAAAACATTATTACACTCTTATTTCATACCATTGTGATGTTAATTTTTTTTAAATTAATGTTCATTCTTCAAGACAATACACTGAACATTTATCATTTCCGACAATGATTTTTAGCATTTTATGATGGGAAGTGTTTTACGAAAGATGTATTAGTAGGTTATAACATTAAGCACTTACGAACGTTTGAAAAAGCCATATCAAGATGAGTAATTGCATGTCCTTACACTTCTTTACTACTTCTTGAAAAAGTTTGAGATCCTACCAAATCCAGTCTAATTAATAAATGAAGGAAAGGTCCTGTAGTCTTGCTTTTACAACTCGATTAATTTTTATATCGATTTTTTTCTGCTATGAACAAAATTTTGTTTTGTTATTTGCTTATTTAACTCAATAAATGCACAATATCGCATTTTTGTGCTAAAGCTTACAAAATTGCTTTTTAACACATTGCGGACGCTTTGTTTCCGCCATTTAACAGAAAACCTGGACCTTGGGCTTTATTCTTGCAGGTTACATTTTCTAACAAAAACATTTTCAGTTGTTCGTGCTTATATTCATATTAATGAATGTAACAATGACACTGATTGTATTCCCAATTTTTATATGCATAATTACACTAACTATACAGGGTGTCCGGTCTCAACAGTGTCCAGTGGCTAATTCCTGAACCGTTAGTCATAGACATATAGTTCCAATTACAAAAATGTTTTAAATCAGGTAAAGAAATGTTTTAAAAGCGATTTGGGTCAATAAAAACATTTCTTAAAAAAATACGAAACTTAAGTTTATATACGGTCTCCCGGTCCTATAAGTTATATTTAGAAAATTTTTCCTATTACACTGACAAGTAAGACAAAAGAAGTCCCATTCATATAACACAAAAATTGAGCGAGTTATGAAACTTTAAAAATACATGACTTATGCCACTTTTCTGCTCTGAAAACAAATGAGTTCGGCTTGGCTTTAACACTAGAACGCCCGGAAATTTTACTCCAGTTTCATAAAAATATTTCATCCCAGAATTTATATTTAAAATTATTTAGCTAATTTATTTAACATAATTCTGCGTCGCTTAAATTTAACTTATTTTATGAAAGAAATTCTGGCTCCAATGGTCATTTAATCATGTAGTCGGGGTCGAATTGACTCCTTCCGGGCGTTCTTGTGTTAAGGGGTAAGTTAAATAAAAAGTTTCAGATAAAATAATACAAGACTGCGCTTGTTGGGGTTTTTAGCTTTTATGTATTTTTTAGCACTGAATCCGAAAATTACCTTAACTTTTAACCATCATGTCAGGATATATCGCAAATCATATATTGAAAATCATAAATTGAATCATAAATTCGAATTTAAAGAATAATAAAATTTGGATACTATAAAGTAGAGGAGATGGTTGTGTTTTTTAACTTTTGATAATTGTTTTTTACGTACTTTTTAGCACTGAATCTGAAAATTACCTTCATTTTTAAACATCCCTTTAGAATTTTTTTGTGAATCGTAAATGTTTAAATTAAAATATAGCGAAAATATCATACTATAAAACATATGTAAAACTTATTTTATTTATTTTATTTTATTTTATTTTAATCAATAATGTATTCGATATTTTTGCTTATCCTGGGATTCTCACAGCTAAACAGCTGAGTGGACCGATGAGATGGGGGAGGAGATTCAATTTGAACTTTGAACTTTTTAACATTGAAATTTGCAATTTACGAAAAATAATGATGGGATGGTTAAAAATGAAGGTCAATTTAAGATTCAGCGGTACAGAATATATAAGAATCAATTATCAATCTAAAAAACATAACATAACCCAACTTTTGCAGGCTAATAATATTTTAAAATACGTATCATTTTGTAAAAAATTGCTGTTAATTTAGCATCATTTTATTTAACAAAAATTCTGTTTTTTTCCTTTCTTCTTAAATGTTTATTACAAATTGTATATTTTGCATTAATATGCCAGAATGACTAAAGATTTCAAATTTATATTGCAATGTTAATTTTACTCTCAAACATTTTAAAATATATCTGACGAAATTATATTTCGACTAAATTTGTGAATGACACCCAATTTGCAGCGAAAAATATGCTCCAACTTTAAACAGCTATTACTCAGTCAATTTTAATCGTAGAACAACGGGACTTTTTTTGTATTACTTGTCAGCGTAATAGGAAAATTTTACTAAATATACCTTATAGGACCGGGGGACCATATAAAAATTTAAATTTCGTAAGTTCTTAAGAAATGTTTTTATTGACCCAAATCGCTTTTAAAATATTTCTTTACCTGATTTAAAGCATTTTTGTAATTGGAACTATACGTCTATGACTAACGGTTTAGGAAATAGCCATTGGACACCGTTGAGACCGGAAACCATGTATAATTAAAAATATTGTGTCTATTTTTGAGAAGCAATGTATTATATAAGATGCAATCGTACCGCCAGTGGGTGGAGTTACACACATCCAAATAAGGCGAATCCGCGTTATACATCAGCAATGTGTTAACATGTTGGCACCCTCCCGGAGACCATATGGTTTCTCATGCTCACGAGTATATAGGGTTTTATGCGTTACTTGCATTTTGCGCACGGTAAGGCCACATTCTCTCATGGCAGAATATTATGTCATAAGATTGCCGAGCCCTGTAAAACACTTTGGCGAAAGTTTCTGAACATGGGAAATGCAATGTACAAGGGATAGCGATCATCGCTTGCTTTGCACATATTGAAGTTGAATTTAAAATTGGGAGTTTAAAAGTTTCGATAAAACTTAACATAATTCCGGAATATTTCCCTTTTCGTACCTTATGATAAGCATTTCCGAAGAATATAAATATGATGTCATAATTAGCTGCTCGTATTGTTCAGTTTATCTACAGAGAATTAAGTTTTATCTTTATTTACTTTAATGTTTGTTAAAAATTCACTATGGAGACTGTCCACTAAGCTTAATATTCTAAAATAAAATGAAGTAGACAAAAGTTTAACTATAATGATTATTTCCGTTTTTCTCTGCGACAATTTTGAGATTCTAAAGTAAGGGAAGTTTTCTCATTGTTTTCGCAATCATGTCTGTGCAAAACTAATAAAACAGGATTTTCACTATGCACTTCCCTTCTTTTATCTTTATTTTTATAATCCGCTTTTTACGATCTAATAATATTTAGGTAATGAGAACTATAAAAAATACATAAAACAGCCACTTCAAAGGAATGTAAATGAAAGAACAACATATGCAAGCACGAGTTTTTATTAGCAGTAACTTTTTTCTGAGAATCGCAAAATGAAATCTATTGAAACCAAAACACTACCACGACTAACGTAATTAAAGTAAATGCCCAAAGATATTATTTTATTGTGCCTTCCACTATATATGGTTTTGAATATGAATTTCTTAAAGGAAAATATTTTTAGATTTTTACAAAATTTGAATGGTGTTTTGTTGGAAATATTGGAAAAACCTAAGGCGAGAATTTTTCTTCTGAATACTGGTATTGAAAAAAGACATCACTGGGAACTTTGTTTTATGTAGAACTATATTGAACAGAGTTTTGCAAGAAAATCCTCTGTTAAGCCTGCTAGGACATTACCGTCTCTATACTCAAGGCCTCCGGACTGATTTCGTGACGTACCAAATGAAGAGTAAACCCTTGAAGGACAAGCAATTGCGTTTGTGTAATGCTTAATTCCCACCGGAAATTTAGAAAAATTTTATTTCAAAATAAGGAAAAGCAATTTTACGAATTTTCTCCACTAAAGCCAGAAAACTAAAATTTCTTAAAATTTTTCTGATGCAAATCCTGATTAATCGTAGGTAATATATAATATATACCGCCGCCCCTTAATCCCTTGAGGGTCGGTGGTATATATTTTATCCGGTATATTAAATCGTACCAACTCTTCAGCTTTTTTGTACCACAAAAAAATTATTGAACATTTTGCCTTATATAATCGGCAGATTACGGTGATTTAAAAAGGTAAAATTTACTATAAAATTTTTGTGGTGCAAAAAAGCGTATGATGTTGTCAGCTATGGATAATACCCATAAGCATTATATTCAAGTACTCAATTGCATTTTTAATATCATGTTGAAATAATTGACTTGTTTTATCATTTAAAAAATATATGCAGTGAAAACAAAATTACAATTTCGCCCTTTTTTCTGAACAGTGTGAGGGTTAAATTACTTTTTATAAATGTAATGTTTATAACATTTATACTAATACTCAGGGTTGAGAGAGCTGCGTCACAAAAGCTGATTTTCAAAACTAAATTTTAATAGTATTCTTCGCCTTATTAAAGCTCAGAAATTCTGTCATTAAATATTTCAAGAAATAATGTTGAAATTTAGTGGTAGCAATAGACCATTTCTGGCGCAGCACTTTTAACCCTGAATACTAGGCATTAGACGCTATTCTTCTTTCGAATCAAAAGTTGATATTTAGACTTTAAAAGGATTTTCCGTAAGCAGTACACTACATCCTTTATGTTTCAACAAACCGCCCGTGTTTTATTATTTCTAAGTAAATTACTCTTTAAAACCCTTATCTCTAGAAGGTGAATTTCTTCCCATTTAATTTTAATCCCCAAATGTCACATGTAGACCGGAATTTACAATCAGTTTTATTTGAAATTAAGTAAGTGCATTTATTCGTGTACATAAGAAATCAAAATATTGGTGCCAATGTAGCATTTAGTGATTAACCCTTATAGAGGCAAAGTACTTCTGATGGAAAAATGTTAAACTGATTGACTGACACCAGGATTTACAAGAAAAATTAAATGAAAATAAGTAAAAGCTTATCTCTGCGTACATTGAATAAAGCAAAATTTAGTTTTAAAATTCGGGTGCCAATTAGGCATTTCGGAATTAAAATCAAGTAGTATATATAATATACCGGTGCTCTTCAAGGGTTTAAAATTAAGTGAGAAGAAATTAACCCACCAGAACATTAAAGTGTTCGAAAATCTACCGCGTGTCCCAAAAATGACTAATGGATTTTAAAATTCAATAACTTCCAAACGGTGACAGATATTAAAAAAATACTTACAGGAGAGTTATGTATGATGCCAGGAATTTTTGTACTGTGATTCTTGATTTTAGTTCGAATTTCAAACAATCGATGGCGCTGAGAGCTATAGGCGCTCAGTCCAGACCCGATTTTTGGTACTTCGGGATCCATTCAATACATTTTAATCTCCTTTTTTCGAATGGAAGAAGAGAGAGGCAGAAAAATCGAGCCTGTATTTAGCGGCTATTGCTTGCAGCGCAATCTATCGATGCTATTTGTAGCTATAACTGAGAATCGCAGCATAAAAACTCCTCACATCTTACATAACACTCCTGCAAGAATTTTTTAATATCTGTCACCGTTTGTAAGTTAAGGAATTTTAAAATCCATCAGTAATTTTGGGGACACCTGGTATATACAGGGGGGGTTCAGAACGATATGTCAAAACTGTAAAGGTAGGTAGAGGGGACCTAAATAAGCAGATTTCGTATAGGAATGTGGATGCGGAAATGCAGCGTTGAGGCAGTAGAGTGCGCTGTTGAGTTCAGTGGATAAAAGCACTTCGCTGGCTTGAATAGTGATTCTCCGCACAGGTTTCAAGCAACATACGTTGTTACATGAATGAGGAGCTTGCTGACACGCACTTCATATATGGGGCTGCGCAAGGAAATGCAGTGGCTGCTCAGAGGATGTACATGGAACGATTCCCGCAGTATTGCCAGATTGGGGAGTTTTTTAATTCATATTATTTGACTGTCACCAGTTTTTAAAATAGTATAATTCGCCTCATTTTTCAGAATTTGTAATCCATTTTTAATTAGGCGGAATATTTCTATTTCAAAAAAGCGGTAACAATCAACAATCTGGGGACAAAAAAAGTCCCCAATCTGGCAACACTGGATTCACGGAGTAGGAATCTGCTGCATCACCGAAGATTTGAGCGTTTTCATGGGGATTTGTGCTCGAGTAGATCGATTTATGCTTCGATGCGTAATACAGGCACTGGAAGATATCGCATAATTCTTGCTGTGAAAGAAGTAGTATTATGCATAGTAGAGGATCGTTCTTCAACAGGCTCGAGAGCTGTTAGACGTGCAGTGTGTGTGAGCCATTTCCTTGTGCAGCCCCATACATAAAGGGATGTCGGCAAGCTCCGCATCGGTGTAATGATGCATACTGCTGGAAATTGCGGGGAATCACGATTCAAGCCATCGAAGCGCTGCTGACCTCAACAGCGCCCTCTACTGCCACAACGCTGCATTTCCGCACCCACGTTCCTATACGATATCTGCTTATTTAAGTCCTCTTTACCTGCCTTTACATTTTTTGATATAGTTCTGAACCACCCTGCATTTATTAATTTTATGCTATATTGCACATTGCATTAACACTAGAACTATCGTGAGCCGTCATTTTGAAGGAATGTGAATATGTTTCGATTCAAACCAGAAATTTGATTATGAAATAAGTTTAAAAGATACAAAGAAGAAAAAGTTAAATAATAGAGTTAAACTTTTTTAAATCAAAATTCTGGTGTGAAAAATTTTTATAAAACTTGACTAAAATTTCCGGTAGTTCTAGTGTTAAACATTAATGTCATTAAACGTTGTTATATGGGCTTTAAAATGCATCGGCGCATATAGTATACCACCCACTGCTTTTATATTACGATAAACCATGTGTATCTTTAAGGATTAAATATAATGAAAATATAACAAAACTTTCAAAAAGCTCCTAATTTTGTTTTTTCTGAAATGTTATTGCATAATTTTAACTACTGAAAGTTCGCTGTAATTTGTTCAGTGACGTCATAAATACTTTCAGCTACATTCCGTTTCTGGAGAGTCCAACGCAATGTTGTTTAGTCATGGATAATGGCCATTTCCATCACTTCTTGTAAGTCGTCCAATTTTACAGAAAACAGTGTCAGTCTGTTGAATATACCGTTCCAATGTCTGAAATTATTATTAAAGTTATGAATGAAAATCCAAGTATAGTTTTGTGTAAGATATGGTGTATACTTAAGTGAATAATTGCAGTGCGCCCATCCACTTCTTTATATATAAAAATGCCTGATGTACAATACATCCTTAAACGTTGTGTATATGGTTAACTTTTACAAAATTAAAAGGAAATATTCAAGAGAAACAAATGAAGAGAAAAGGAAATAGAAGTACAATCGAATTTCAAATTAGTACCAATAGAAAGACTGTAATATACGGAATTATGCAATCAATTTATACTCGATAAAACAAATTAGTCAAACAGTGTTTTCTAGCTGCAAACTTTCTAGTAAATCACAACCTTCAAATTAAATACTAGTTGCTTCCTGTACAAATTGGCATCAAAATTAAATATAAGATAGTGTTTTAGTTTACTTTCGCAAGAGAAATTTTCACTTAATATCATACTACGCAGCAGTTTTGGATATTTGCTGATTTTATTCCAAGAGATGTATAAAACTGAAAGCAAATGAAAACGTTCAATGGAGAAGAATTTTATTCCTTCGATTTTGGAGCTTGTTTTTTCCCTAATAAACAAATTCACTTTAATCTACAAAAAATATGAGTGCAACTATACAATACAAGAAATACAATTCAACTTCTTAAGGGGACCGGGTAAGCCCTATCTTGGCCATGTTAAAATACACTAACTTTATGTACCTTTTTCTGAGAAATGGTGAAAGACAGAGGTCTAGATTTTTTAGAGTAGCTTGAATAACATGCTTTACCTATTTTAACAGACCATTTTCTTTCTAAGTGAAACTGAAAATTAATTATTAATTATTTATTGAAAGACTTTTTTAAATTAGCTTTTTTGGTAAGATTTCACTTCCTAAAATAAATAATTCTCAACAAATCATTAAATCACTGTGTTAAAGTATGCACTAGAACATAATATAAATATTTAGAAAAATCTGAGTTCTTAAGTTTAATAGATATTGCAAAAAAGGAACACAAACCTGAATAATCGAAGTTTTGAGAAAAAGTCAATTAAAGCTGTGAAGCAGTGTTGCCAGTGGACTACATTTTTTTAAAATTCTGATTTCTTGACTGTCGCCACTTTTTTGAAATAGTAAAATTCGTTTTATTTAATAATATATTAAAATCAATAGGAATTATACCACTTCAGAAAAGTGGTGTCAATCAAGATATTTGAATTTAAAAAAATGTAGCCCACTGCAGGGCTCCCAAATGGTCCGCCAACTGTATACCAATATTTTTTTAGAAAAAATTTCTTTTTAGATTTTTCTTACAAACCGCCCCGAAATTACCTTTGAAAGTTAATTTCAGCTCAAACCCACCATAAAATTTTCTGTTAAAATTTATTGGTATTCAGTTGGCGCACCATTTGGGAGCCCTGCCACTGCTATGAAATGCTCTTAGAAAGAATGAAAAACCCAACACTTTTTATTTATATACAAGGTGCAATATGTTATCTATCGCCGACCTTTAATTTATCAACCGTTACTCGTAGACATATAGTTCCAATTACAAAAACGTTTGAAATGAGATAAATATTCATGCTGTGGAATTATTTAAAGCAAAAAATCAATTTTATAAAAATTACGAAATCTAATTTTTTATACGGTCCCCCAGTCCCTATAGTTATATTTAGTAAAGGTTTACACATATCATAACAGATATAACACAAAAAGTTTGACATCTGCACTACAAAAATTGACAGAGTTATTAAATTTCAATTTTTGAGATTTTTGCACATGATTTTGTCTTTCATTGAGGGATTAGTTAAAAGATGAATTAAAGTAATTCGAGACCAAAATCAGGGTGCAATGTCCTTTTTACGCCGAAACACCTTTAGCCGGTATCGCCAAATCGGGGTTTTACAAAGAGGGTTATTTCATCTAAAAAGTTTAGCTGATTTTTAGGGGTCGTATCAGAAAAAATCAATTTATTATAATATCAGAAAATTGTCTAGTATAAAAAAAATGAATACATAAAACCCTGGAATCTACTAAAGATACTGCTCAAAGTGTTCTCCATTGGTGGCAATGCACAACTGAATGCGTGACAGTACTGCGTCCTGGGCACGTTAGAGCATAGCAGGTGTGCAAACTTTGCGATAATCAAAAGGATGATGCGACCTGGAAACCTCCACATCGCCCGGACATTACGACACGTGTGGTGCGGTATATGGGGAACCTAGATTGTTGGACCCATCTTCTAAGGTGGGACCTTAACGGGCGATCGTTACCTGCATCTGCTACAAAACACGGTACGTGACTGGTATGAAGAGGTGCTCTCCGACATGCCTGCCGGGTGTGGTTTCAACTTTGATCGGGACCTCTCCGCATAAAACATCAAACGTCAGGGGCGTATCTGGCCACCGAATTTGGTTAACAGATCCTTGGAGATGGTGGTCCGGTAGAGTGGCCACCGTGTTCACCGGACTTGACTTCCATGGACTTCTACCTCTGGGATTACATCAAGGCATAGGTCTATGTGACTGAGACTACTTCTATGGTTTTTCTGAAGCAATGCATTACCCTTGATTGTCGCACAGTTTGTTCACCTGCTATGCTCTAACGTGTCCAGGAATCAGTACTGTCACTTATTCCATTGTGCATTGTCACCAATGGAGAACACTTTGAGCAGTATCTCTAGTAGTTTCCGACGTTTTATGTATTCATTTTTTATAGTAGACCGTTTTCGATATTATAATAAATTGATATTCATTTTTCTATTTAATTTCAATATTTCATTCTTCGCTTTGTATACAATTCCGAGAAGTCAGCTCAAACTTTTAGATAAAATAACCCTTTTTGGTGATACTCCGATTTGGGGTGACCGGCTAAAGGTGATTTCGCTAAAGGTGATTTAAAAAAAGGCATATAGCACCCTGATTTTGATCTCGAATTACTTTAATTCATCTTTTAACTAATTCCTCAATGAAAGACAAAATCATGTGCTAAAAATCTCAAAATTTAAAATTTAATAACTCTGTCAATTTTTGTAGTACAGGTGTCAAACTCTTTCAGTTATATTTGTTATGATATGTGTAAACTTTTACTAAATATAATTATAGTTACTGGGGGACCGTATAAAAAGATAGATTTCGTAATTTTTAGAAACTTGAGTTTTTATTTCAAATAATGCCACAGCATGAATATTTACTTCATTTGAAACGTTTTGGTAATTGGAACTATATATCTACGATCAACGGTTGAGAAACTAAAGGTCGGCGATACATAACATACTGCACCCTGTATATAAACATGCGTAATACATTGTTGAAACGATAAAAGTTTACACTATTTAATGATATAAAAAAGTAAAAATCGATTTTTTGGATGAATATTTCTTACCCGGTCCCCTTAAGTATTTCTTAACTTCTTCTATTTGGTTGGACAACATTTGAAATTTTTTCACTCTTCACGTTTCCAAGAGTTAATTCAATTTTTATTGCATTCTATTAGATTGAAAGAAAAGCAATTATTGCTTTTTCCTTGTTGAAAATCGGTTGCCGACATTAGAATATACTATATTATGCTATTTTGTATTACAAATTCTTTTATCATGCTATTACCTTAAGTTTTTATTTTTCATATTTGTTTTTACTATAGAAATAACGTTTGATAAAACGAAAATCGTGTGAGTTGTTCACAAGAATGCAGAGTTGCTCCTAAAACAGTGCTAACAATTAAAATCATCATCAATGAATACCGTAAATCTCGTGTGTTCCAAACAATGGTAAAAGTGTTTTTCAATGAAGGCAAATTCTTAAAGAAGAGTGCATTATTGCCAACCTCCACTATTCTTCTGTAAAATGTGGATTAATTTGAAGCAGGCTGACAACGTTTCGATACAGAAAATTAAGTTGATGAATCGTTATTTATTTAATTTTATGCTTCTACGTTCAATATATTTATTCCATTTCTCAAAAAAAAAAAAAAAAAAAAAAAAAAAGGTTCGAAACGTGTTTCGTCTGGGTGAAATGAACCCCCATTTGGCAGGTAAGAGAGCTGAGTGAAAGGTATAGCTGCCAACTTTTACGCCTTTTCCTTAGCTCTAAATTTGAATTGTAAATTTGAAGCGATTAAATAAGACAAAAAATTCTATTAAATTTTAGTGGTATTTGAAAACATATATAATCGCAGATATGGTGAAAAAGACTCCGCAACGCTGGTCGGCAAAAAAATTAAAATTTTTCCTCGCTGCAGACTAAATATGCAAAGTGTACAGATCTAATATTCCTAATTCTAAATATGTTATCCCAAATTTCTCCAGCACGTACCATTTTTTAGAGAAACTGTTTTATAATAATAACAAATGGTGAAGGATTATTATATTAATTTTCAATGCTAGATAAAATTTAAATCATGAAAAAAGTGCTTTTACTGATAAACTCACTGATCACATTGATAAAATATAGCATAAAAATCTAGTTTGTTGATATTTGCATCGTGCATTTTCCTTTTTACTCCCCACCCCTTTCGTTTCGGAATTTACTATTTAGTATCCACTAATATATTTTCATTTATTATGCCGCTATAACTCGAGTAATCATATTTATACATTTATTTACATATAATTTACGTATCATTATCTACATTTTATGGATTACAAAATTTCCACTGATGTATTAGCAAGGTATAAAGTACCTTAATTTTAAAAACAAACTCTCCTACCGAAAGAATGGTACGGGATACAGTAATTTCGTTACCATATTTTTATTTAGCAGAGCGAAATCTATAATAATCAACTATTATTTTTACAGAGAGGATTTTTGTGCCGACTAATGTAATTATCTAATTCAGAGCTCTCATCAATGCTTATCTTACAAGGGGTTATTAATACAAGAAAAAATGACGTCGTCCCATTTACTGTCGTTCGAAATTGAAGTGAACAAGACAGTTTTATAAAATTCGTTAATAATAAAGGAATTACATGAAATGAGAGAATATCTTAAAATTAATTAGTCAGCATTAATTAGTTAAGTAGAACCATCTTGTCTTTTGAGGTGCAAAAAACCGGTATATTCCTGAAAATCTTAGTTTATTCCTGGCAGTAAATCCGTGATTTTCTATACTTTTCCCCTTTATCTGTCTTATTTAACACTAAAGGACCGAATATTGCATTATTTGCGAAAACCAATTTCATTATCCAAATGTTCTGTGTGTAAATGTTATTGTTTCACTTAAACTTACACTACGTGCAAAATTACTTAAAAGATGAGACAATTTTTAAAAAATGTTAAATTACTTTAACACCTTAGTACTTTCAACTATAAAAACCTAGTCTTAGTCAGAGAAATATAAGAAATACGACTGTTATTAACGTCTAATTTTCAAAACCCTCGTAGATGGTGACGAAAGGAGTGAAAGTGTAAGTCAATTTTTAGATCCGGAAAACATTGGGAAAATAAAACATGGATATAGGGAAGTGGAAAATTACTCGTGTTATGATTCTTTAAGCAAACTGAGCCAAATTCACACGAGTTTCAACAACGATTCAAACACGAGAAACTTTCCACTTCCCTATATCCATGTTTTATTTTCCCAACGTTTTTCGGATCTAAAAATTGACTTACACTTTTACGCCTTTCGTCACCATCTACGAGGATTTTGAAAATTAGACGTTAATAACAGTCGTATTTCTTATATTTCTCTGACGATGACTATGTTTTTATAGTTGAAAGTACTAAGGTATTAAAGTAATTTAACATTTTTAAAATACTGTCTCATCTTTTAAGTAATTTTGCACATAGTGTAAGTTTAAGTTTAACTTTTAAAGATGAATTAAGCATTTTTATTTATCTATTTACTGATGTTATTGTTTTTCCTAGATTTTCTCAGGTATAATTTTTTGAATTATTTAATTGAAGAAATTTTGGCATTAGATAAGGCAAAACGTTCTGTCCAAAAATACTGGTATCCAATGGGAAACAACACATTTGGATATTAAAAATTGGTTGTCACAAATATTGCCGCATTCATCTGTTAAGTATTAATTTATCTCAAATTTTCTTGTGCAGCAGCTGGATTTTATACGACAATTTCTGACCAGATCAATGGTCGAGAATACGTTCCAAAGGAATTTCAAATCTGGCCTTAAAAGAAAGATCATACTTACCATCTGTATTTTTTCCTTGTGTCATGTGAACATATTTCTGATTCCCATGAAAGCAACTCAGTTAAGGAGTACGTTCAGCAAATATGAGCTCCACGGAAAACTTCAACTCGTGCAAAAGTCTATAAACTGAATCAATCTTTCTTCACGACTACACTAGAAAGTTTTGCGAAACTAGGTCTACCAAATAGTCCGTTCATTTTAAACATTTTCATCAGACAAAAATGTTCTATTTTCTAGATTTTTCTCGCAAAGTTTGCAGAAATCGTCCTCGAATGTTTATTCCATTGCAGACTACCACGAATATATTTTTGGAACCTGCAAAACCGTCGCTTCCAAAGCTCAAAATGTTAACCCATTTATGCCTGAATTTTTCTTTTCTCAAATTCGTTGGTAAAATCACTTTAAAATGTTGCAAAATAAATTGAAAAAATATGTAAAAAAAATATGCTAAAATATTTTTGTATTTATTTGATTAAATGTAAACGTATTAAATATGGGAATATCCATATGTGGAAAAATGCATAATTATATGTTTTGTCTAAATTTATATAAATTAAGATTTAAAATTTTATATTATATACTATAATTAGTATTTTTAGGAACTATTAAATATATATATTTCTTTCTTTACAGAGACTAATAACATTATAAGTATAATTAATAATAAATTAAAAATAATCGTATTTGAGGCTAAAAAACAGTTTATTTCAAAATCTCTTGAAAATAGTAGGAGATGGAACATTGTATTGAACATTTTGAGTAGGTATTTGAGGCACCCTGAAAATTTGTGCAACACTTTTTTTGTAATGCCTGAATACAAAATCGAATGTCTGGCTGAAGGATTGTGGCCCAAAAACTGTGCCAGACACGTGTCAACTGCCATTTTTTGACTACCCAAAAAAGGTATTTGAGGCACGCTGAGATTGAGACAGAATAATATTTATGCTTAGAAAAATATATATTGAAAACGACAGACACTTTAGTCGGCCCAAAAACTGTGCCAGACACGTGTCAAGTGCCATTTTCTGACTACCCAAAAAAGGTATTTGAGGCACGCTGAGATTGAGGCAGAATAATATTTATGCTTAGAAAAAAATATTTTGAAAATGACAGACACTTTAGTCGGCACAAAAACTGTGCCATACACGTGTCAAGTGCCATGTGTCACTTGACACGTGTCTGGCACAGATTTTGGGCCGACTAAAATGTCTGTAATTTTCAAAATATTTTTTTCCAAGTATAAATATTATTCTGTCTCAATCTCAGCGTGCTTCAAATACCTTTTTTGGGTAGTCAAAAAATGGCATTTGACACATGTCTGGCACTGTTTTTGGGCCACGATCCTTCAGCCAGACATTCGATTTTGTATTCAGCCATTATAAAAGAAGTGTTGCACAAATTTTCAGGGTGCCTCAAATACCTTCCCTAAAATGTTTAACAGCTCTTGGACTAAAAGGACATCAATAACTGTCCCCTAAACGGCTAATAGAAATATTTACCCATTTGAGCCTAGCGCTCTATATTTTGTACGTTACAAACATGCATAAAAAAATAGGCTTGAACATATAATTTCACAATTTAAAAGAATACGTATTTCAAAGAAGTCTACAAGTTAAGATTATGGCTTATTTATTTCGATCCTTGATACAAAAAATACTTATAAACTCACTTTTTACATTTCGCTATCTTGAAAAAGGAAAAATCTATAAACACGGATAAAAGGCCTTCATTTAAGCAAATAAATATCAATCTTATTCGTTCATCTCTTGGTAATAGATAAAGACATTTATAGAGAATTACTTCATACAATTTTCATGTTGTGAAAAAGAAGGAAATTATAATAAAAATATTAAAATTTGAAACGTCCCAAAAATGGGACACTAGGCATAAATGGGTTAAACTACTGAATTTTGAATCACATTCTATATGCTTGTGCCCGACACATGATTTCTACTTAATTAGCTATCTAAAAAATACTTCCTATAAATCCCTTATTGACTTCCGTAACTAATACGTAGAACGCATTAGACAGTGACGGAATAGCTATTTTCACAGACATTGACAAAGTGGTTTTTGTTGTTTATCGTTGTGTTGTTTATCGATTGCGATAATGTTTGATAATTTTTTACTAAGTCTTAATTTTAAATATTTTGATTTCAAAAGTATAAAATTTTAGTTGTTTTTATACATTGAAAGCCAAACTAAATGCTGTAAACATTCGTAGGGGGGAGGACACCGGATATTTTTAATACATGGTAATAGTTCCATTTCATAGCAATAAATTGTCTTCAATGACAATATTGATGTAACACAATTTTGTGGAGCATGGTGCCCCGGGAAGTATTCCTTGCACATATACCGGGTGTCCCAAAAATGACTGATGGATTTTAAAATTCAATAACTTGAAAACGTTGACAGATATTTAAAAAATTCTTGCAGGAGTGTTATGTATGATGTCAGGAGTTTTTTTTACAGTGATTCTTGATTTTAGTTCGAATTTCAAACAATAGATGGCGCTGAGAGGTGCTCAGTCCTGACCCGATTTTTGATACTTCGGGATCCATTCAATGCATTTTAATCTCCTATTTTCGCATGGAAGAAAAGAGGGGCCGAAAAATCGAGCCGGGATTTAGCGGTTATTGCTTGCAGCGCCATCAATCGATGCTATATGTAACTAAAACTGTGAATCACAGCATAAAAACTCCTGACATTTTGCATAACACTCTTGAAAGAATTTTTTTAATATTTATTTTTTTTTATTTTTCAATAACCGTTTGCAAGTTATTGAATTTTGAAATCCATCAGTCATTTTTGAGATACCCGGTATTAGTGTGCTATGGCTTTCAATGTGCTAACAGGATGCAGAAAATGCTTTTCAAGATTTCGTTGAATTATTAACGTACGTGCATTTACACTGTAAGAAGTAATAAATATTTTGATTAATAGGGTGACCCCGCCATTAGTTGATACCCTTCCATTAATTGATCATTTTTTTTAAATATTGCGCCATTTCAGGTGGAAATGAGTTTTATAATTGGCACTAGACATAATATTTTTGTTCGAATGTTAGTACACCTGCTGTCACATTGTTGTCAAGTGTCTGCTGAAAGAGAAGTCTTTTTATGATATTTGTTTATTAGAAAGAGTAAACATTTAGTTTTTGATGAGTTGGAGACAATTGCGGTAAGTTGAAATAATCCACTTCCATCTTGCTTATTTCAATTTATATTTCAATAAGAATTATTGATAATCACAGCCCAAGGATGATATTTTAAAGATTAATTTTAAGATTTTCGATTGACTTATTTCGCCTGATCAAATACTGGGAAAATAGCAATTAAAAAAAAACATTTATTTATAATTTTGTAGCTATTTAATTTCAGCCTATTTCATTTTTGTACATTATAGAACAAATCAATAGCTAAAATAGGAAAAATCAAACACGTTTTGCGAATTTTTATACAAAAGCTAAAATCTTTAACAACGATTTAACGCACAAATAGGTACAAACAAGACACGAAAAAAACACTATACGATCGTTTCAAGGATTCCCGGATCCCCTTCTTCAGTGAGGGGGAAAAAAGAATTAAAACGGTTTCGAAGAACCCCTCGGTTATAGCCCTGAGTACTGGCTTATGAACTGACTGAAAAGGCTAAAACAAGAGTTTATATACCTTAAGGAAATAACGTAATGGTCCAGAAACAACTGAAAAAAGGAGTCACTGCGCAGGATCCCTCCACATGGCGAGAAAAATGAGTGTTGGTCATATCATTCACCTGCTGGTGTCACCTGTGGAGGGATCGTGGGCAGTGACTCCTTTTTTTCCGTTGTTTCTGGTTCATTACATCATTTCTTTAAGATATATAGACTCTTGTTTACACCTTTTCAATTAGTCCATAAGCCAGTACTCGGAGCTATAACCGAGGTGTTTTTCGAACCCATTTTAGTTCTTTTTTTCTAATGGTTGGGTCACTCTATTACTTAAAATCTTGTTCATTTAAATAGCCTTTATTTCCATTTATAAATGCATGCTAATTCTAAATATAATGAATTAGATTTAATACTCAGTGCCAATTACATTTATACGAGGCTAAAGAAATACTATTAGATTTATTCCTTATCATGTGCTCAAAAATATTTTTTCACACTGTACAGAAATAACTTAAAAACAAACTCGATAAATGTAGAATGAATGTCTTTATGAAAATATCCATGCGGGTTATGTTAACACTGTCAAAATAGAATTTACTCTGTTACAGTTAAATCGAAAAGATCGATTCCGGAAAAAAGAAAATTTTGGGAACAATAAATTAAGCTTCTACTGCCTTTATTTCATTAGGATTAAAGTATCAATGTAAGCTCAGTCTATTATTACTATCTGAGAGAGTTTTTCAAGAAGTCTTCTTTAAGTATCATCAAGCATCGATCAGGTAAAAAAAAATGGTGTAAGATGCTCATAGAATTTTCTTATCTCTCGATGTTAGTTTATTAATTCTGAGTATGTTGAATATAGTTGTTTTACTGTAAAGTTAAAAAAACATTCTTACATTCTGAATCTATTATTTTGGAATATAAAATTACGCTAGATTATTTTTTAACACAATTATTGTAATTGGTAAATAAATCATATGAAATGTAATTTCCAACTAGGCGAAAAATTTCCACACCAGGAATCTCTCGGCAGGAGCCACCAATGCTCTACCATCTGTGCTATCTCGGAAGAATCAGGTGGATCTAATTCACCATTATTAATATTCTGTAATTACGTATCCAGCGTTTTTCTGGAGTTCCATTACCCGCGATTTATTCTGTTGAGTTAATTCAGATATCAGACCAGATACTTTAATCATTAAGGTTAGCTGGGTGAATTAGATCCACCAGATTCGTCAGGAATAGTTCAGATGGTAGAGCATTGGCGGATTCAGCCAAGAGATCCCTGGTTCGAATCTTGGTCCGGACATTTTTCGCCCAGTTGGAAATTTACTTCTCATAAAATTGTGTGTAACTATTAATACATACAAGTTAATTTCTAAATAGTCTATGCTGTTTTTGAAAGATGTCTTATCAAAGAGTTTCTTTAATATTTTTTATGAAATAATAAGCAAAATCTTAAGGCAGGGATCGCAGCGTTCCTAAAATGTTCATACTTTCCTACCACAATTTTAAAACGATAATATTATTTTATAATTTTATTGTGGATGTTAAAAGAATCTGCCGTGAAGATTTTTGATTTAAAATACTGGTAGCAAAGTGTGAAAATTTGAGGAACACTGCCAGCCCTATTAACACTAGAAACGCCATAGCGGTCATTTGGACCGGTACCAAATAAAAATACTTCGATTCGAACCAGAAATTTCTTTTTAAAATAAGTTTAATATGTACCACGGAGAAATAAGTTAAATAAATATTTCGGATAGTTTTTAATTAAAATTCTGATGTAAAATATTTTTTTAACACTTGAGTAAAATTTCAGCCGGTTCTAGTGTTAAGGTAGCTTTTAAAAGTCCTAGAAATTAAACAAGCAGTCGACATTCTAAAAGCTGGTCGACTATTGGAACTATTAACCCCTTAACCTACGATTTACTTTTAACAGCTCCACGTTTTGGCAAATCCATAGCTACCACTAAAATTTAATAGCGATTTTCGCCTTGTTTAATCATGGAAATTCGACGAATAAATTAAACTATATTTACTGTGAAATTTTAGTGGTAAGAAGAATTTACATTTGACTCGATCATCGTACGCGGGCTATGCCCGTCATTGTAGGTTAAGGGGTTAATAAAGATCCATGGAACTATTAATAAGGAGGAAGTGACATATCCTTAAAACAGTGAGGCTTCAACTGTAACCGTTATCGCAGGAGTTGTTTACCGCCGGTGCAAACTTCCACCAGTAGATTTATATAGAAATTTTCAACTTATTTAAACGCCTTATTATTACAAAATTCCAGTCATAAATAACTACAGAAACATATTTTCATTTTTACTGGTGGGAGTTTACTTTAGCGGTAGTTAGGCCCTGCGTTTCCGCCATATTGTGACAACCAGGGAAACAAACTGACAGTTTTACAAGGCATACTGACACCAGTAAAAACAAATAGAAATTTTTAAGACATTTTTGAGGAAAATTTCCATGAATAAGACGCTTAATGAAGACGAAATTTTCTATTCTATTTTACTGGTGGGACGTTTGCCCTTGCGGTAATCAGAAACTGAGGATCCGATTTAAAAAGAAACATCCGCCATCCTGTGACAACCTCCTCAGTTACTTCAATTGCAACTGGTAGACAGTACACTATATGTCTCCTCCTCTTTATTCATAACTCCATTGTTAGGGCCTGTCCTCTGTGGAATTGTGAGTTCATTCGAATATTGTTGAAGTAAAATGCTAATATATATTCTAATATCATGGCAAGCTCACAGTAAATATAATATTCCTAATTTAACAAAACAGGGTCGAGTAAAAGGATACACTTTTCAGGACAGTCTCCCTAGATTTTCTAATAAAATGATAATTGAAGAGTCTAATTTTGGCATTAAGTTTATAAGCTATTGTTGAGTGTGAGCGTGCATTCCCCCCCCCCCCCCAAATACTATTGTTACCATTAAGATAGGTAATGAAGTAGAAGAAAGAGCAATGGTAATGAGTGGCAAGAATCGTTGCCAGAATCGAAGTTTTTAAGGGGGGAGATCACCTACAGCAACTCGATATTTCTTCATTTTAACACAATATTAAAATAAAAAAATTGGAGCTGCAAATATTTCTTCAAATTAAACAATTTTTTTAGAATAAATTGTACATGTCTTTGTTTACGGATTCCTTTAAATAATTTTTGTGATACATAGTTTGAATTTAGTTTAATTAAGATATATTAAAAAATTATATATTTGATATATTTTATATTTTATTTGATTTTCGATGACCTACATGGGTTACGCGCAGGATTATAAATAAAAAAGAAAAGTGCCCAGCTAAACTGATGGCATTGAGCTCACAGGCTATTCACACAAATTGTATATTATACTCTTATTTTAAAGAATAATGCCCCTCAAAAAAATAAGTGAAGGGGAATTAGCCCCCGTATTCCCCCTTTATACTTAACCAATGAATCTCCAAATCTAATCAGGGAAGCTCTTTATCATAATAAACCGGTATACCAAATTTGGAGCAAATCAAATAATCTTGCAAAAAAACCATTTATCTAAATTAAGGGGGTGGACTAGCCCCCCTTTATCCTTAATCAATGAATTCCCAAAACGAATCAGGGAAGCTCCTTAACATAATAAACCGGTATAACAAATTTGGATCAAAGCGAATAATTCTGCATGAAAAACCTGTTTATATAAATTAAGGGGGTGGACTAGCCCCCCTTCCCCCTTTATCCTTAACCAATGAACCCCCAAAACTAATCAGGGAAGCTCCTTAACACAATAAACCGGTATACCAACTTCGGGGCAAATCGAATCATTCTGCATGAAAAACGCATTTATCTAAATTAAGAGGGGCGGGCTAACCTCCCTTTTCCCCCTTTATCCTTAACCAGTGAAGCCCCAAAACTAATCAGGGAAGTTCTTTAACATAATAAACCTGTATACCAAATTCGGAGCAAATCGAATGATTCTGCATGAAAAACCCATTTATCTGAATTAAAAGGGGTGGACTAACCATCCTTTTCTCCCTTTATCCTTAACCAATGAACCCCCAAAACTAATCAGGGAAGTTCCTTAACATAATAAACCGGTATACCAAATTCGGAGCAAATCGAATGATTCTGCATGAAAAACCCATTTATCTGAATTAAGGGGGGTGGACTAACCCCGTTTTTCCCCCTTTATCCTTAACCAATGAACTCTCAAAACTAATCAGGGAAGTTCCTTAACATAATAAACCGGTATACCAAATTTGGGGCAAATCGAATGATTCTTCATGAAAAACCCATTTATCTGAATTAAGGGGTGGACTAACCCCCCTTTTCCCCCTTTATCCCTAACCAATGAACCCCCAAAACTAATCAGGGAAGTTCCTTAACATAATAATCCGGTATACCAAATTCGGAGTAAATCGAATGATTCTTCATGAAAAACCCATTTATCTGAATTAAGGGGGTGGACTAACCCCGTTTCCCCCCTTTATCCTTAACCAATGAACCCCCAAAACTAATCAGGGAAGTTCCTTAACATAATAAACTGGTATACCAAATTCGGAG
This sequence comes from Maratus speciosus, assembly GCA_963932465.1. Lineage (NCBI taxonomy): Eukaryota > Metazoa > Arthropoda > Arachnida > Araneae > Salticidae > Maratus > Maratus speciosus. The sequence continues at coordinate 167,924,543 of OZ010796.1, read as the reverse complement.
CAAATCGAAAGATTCTGCAAGAAAAAACCCATTTATCTGAATTAAAAGGGGTGAACTAACCCCCCTTTTCCCCCTTTATCCTTAACCAATGAACACCAAAAACTAATCAGGAAAGTTCCTTAACATAATAAACCGGTATACCAAATTCGGAGCAAATCGAATGATTCTGCATGAAAAACCCATTTATCTGAATTAAGGGGTTGGACTAACCCCGTTTTCCCCCCTTTATCCTTAACCAGTGAACTCCCAAAACTAATCAGGAAGCGCCTTATCACAAGGAACCTAGAAAAAAATTTTGAAGCAAATCGGATGTTTCTATCAAGAGTTATCGCGTTACGTACATACATACATACATACGTACGTACATACATACAGAACGGGCGGGCACATTAGCTCTCAGGCTTTGATAGCCTGTGAGCTAAAATGCATTCGATATATCCACTTAATAATGCATATATATATATATTTTTTTACAATACCGTACTTTAACTTCAACCTAAAATAATAATCAGTTTTAAAGATGAAAATATATTTTTCAGAGAATTAAACCATAAAATGCAAAATCTATGATAAAATTTTATAAAAATTAAAAATTAAATAAATATATTACAAGTACTTACTTAAAAATAAGTAGAGATTATAGAGATATATAAGATACAATATAATTCACAATTTTAAGTTTCTATGTTACTTAGTTTCTGAAATAGGATACGCGCAATGTCATAGATATCTGATTAGAGTAAAATAGCTTTAAAGTTCAAATTTACATTGCTTTGGATAGGTATCGTGCCACATATTTTATCATAAAACCGTTTTTAATTAGAGTGTGATAATTTTTGTTTTTTAAAGTTCGTTAACATGTTAATCATTCGTTATAGACAACAAAAAAAATTTTGACTTTTGGAAAAGTTGAATTTCAGTTGAGTTTGAAAAATTTTTGACTTTTGAGACATACCTGCCAACGTTCGGATTTTCCAAATCAATTTAAACCAGAAATTTTATAAAATAAAAGATGTTAATTTATCACTACGTAGAAATAAGAAAAAAATCATTGAGGTTTTTTCTTTGTAGAATTATGTTTATTTCACTCGAAAAGAACCTGAAAAGCTAACAGCTATGATAGTACCACAATTGTTAAACTCCAGAAACACCTACAGTGTTCCAAAAAACTCAAAGTAAAAAAAAAAAAAATATTTTTTTTTGAAATAGTTGCGTTGAACATACAGTAATAAACATTAATAATTGTGTTGGTCTTTCATTTGTTACTTCTTGTTTATTGATTGTCAAAGTTAAAATTGTTTAAAGTATGAAAGTTAATCCTTTTAGAGGCAAAGCTTTTCCATTGCTAAAATGTTAAAAATGAATGATTGACACAGGAATTTACGAACAAATTCATTTACAAATAAGGAAAAGCTATGTTTAACATACAGAATAAATGAAGAATTTTATATCCATATTTCTGGCGCCAGTATGGCATTTGGGAATTAAAATTAAATGAGTTCATAAACACATCACCGCCCTTGAAAGGGTTATATGATTCATTATTTAATTTTAATGCAGCATTAAGTAAAACAAGCTAATTAAAAAGCTGATGGCAATTAAGTTAATGGAATTAAGAGCTACTGCCACACATAAAATTCATTGTTACATTTACATAGCTGTCAACCTCAAACTTATCTTCCGTAATACTTGCGTCAATTTAACCCTGGTTTAATACTTTTCGAACCAGAATTTTTTTAAAGGAATGAAATTAAATATGTTCCACGTAGAAACCTGGAATTAAATAAATAAGCATTCATGAAATAAATTTTCTGGTTCGAAACGTAGTTAACCTGGGTCAAATTAATCTAGACATTACGGAAGATTAGTGCAAGGTTGGCAGCTATGCATTTAGGTACTTTGAACAATATATTAAGGTTTTAAGTACTGTAAATGTGACATAAATGGCATAATTAAGAAAATTATATGAGGAGCTCACAACCATAGTAGACCATAAGTCCATTTTGAAAAAAAGGGGATAGTTCATGTAGAAGGTGATAAAGTCTTTTTTATTCGCTCCCACAATTAACCAAATATGCAAACAGACGCCACGTATGAGAAAGTATGTGAAAACAGACTTGGTTCACTGTGGGAGTAAATAAGACAGATTTTATGCACCTTCTTAAATGACTATCTCACTTTTTTTAAAAAAAAAAATGGACTTGGTCTACTATGGTTGTGAGCCCTTCATATATTTCTGCTTAGATTACAGATAATAATTCTATTAATATTTCTATTAATTTTGACTTAAAATTTTAATGATAAATCGTTTTTGTTTGTATTTGGCATTTTATATTTAACAAATCGCGAAATATACCCAAGAGGGGACAAAATTACAAGAAAATGTACCGCATTTGGAAATAAAATCTTTATTGGAGAAATTCACCATTAATATACCATTTAATGAAACTTTTTCATTTTTTAAATACATACGAGGTCTTTCTGATAAGTATCCGTCCTTTATTTTTTTCGCGCGTAATAGTGATCAGTACAAAAACCCTCAACGGGTTAAAAGTTTGTGACGCAGCACTTTTTCTTTAGCTCTAAAAATTTTAAATTTGGAGCTTAAAAATAATGATATCAAATTTTGAGTGACGCAATGCTATTAATTTACCTATACATATATTTATCAAAATTTATTCATTGATGGTTTATCATTTACATCTCATAAATTCGAATTATGAATTTTAAAATATTTGATATGAAAATTTAAGTGACGCCTTGATGTTGCTTAAAACAATTAGTTTTAAAATTCAATTTAAATTTTCTTTTGGCTAAATACATTTACACATCTAAACAATACTTTTCATTTTCCAATGCACTGTTGAATATATTACTTTCACTGAATCTATATAATGTACTGAATTGTATTCATTTGAATAAATTGATTTATCTTTTGTGCCACGCTATCCAAAAATCAGAAGTATAATTTATGTAAATAGCTTTTTCGTCATATTATCCATTTGCATACATTTAACTTAGTTTGGATACAATGACGCAAAAAACTATTGGCAGTACGTACTTGGTTTTCCTACGGGATATCTTACCGCAGTTACTGCAAAATGTGCCAGCAACATTGCGCCACAATATGTGGTTTATGCACGATGGCGCACCGGCACATTTTTTCATAGGTGTTCGCAATCACCTCAATTCAACATATCCTGGGAAATGGATTGGACGCAGTGGACCTGTTGCTTGGCCTGCACGCTCTCCAGACCTCAATCCGTTAGACTTTTTTGTTTGGGGACACCTTAAATCGCTGGTGTATGAAACGCCTGTGGATACACCGGAGGATTTACTAGCGCGAATCGTTGTCGCTGCAGGAGACATTCCCAACTCCGTCGGAGTTTTTCGGCGTGTTCGCCAATCTTTACGACGTCGCTGTCGGCTGTGCGATTCTGTTAATGGGCGCAACTTCGAACACCTATTATAATAATGTCCGTTCGTCTGCTTTCCGACATTGAACTGTGCAGCGCAGGCCAGAAGACTATGCTTCACATATGTCATAAAGTACGTGGAATGTAATTCTTTATTTGTCATTTTTCTTTTATTTTCAACACTTTTTGGCACAGTATTTTGTAAGTCACAGACTGTGGTGTACTCAAATTGTAAATTACAAAGTTTGTATGAATTAATTTAAAATTTAGTGTCTTTTTTAAATTTATAATTAATAAAATTATTATGCTATTTGTTATTATTATTTCCTATCATAAATTATGATGCACATATACATACAATAATTGTCCATGTAAAACATGTACTGAAACTTCTTGCATAGTTACAAATCGCAATATTTTTAATTATTTCCGAATTTTCACCACCAGTTTAATTTTAAAGAATTTAACTTAAGCTTTATATCAATAAAAGACCACTTTAAAATGTAGACTATTATTGTAAAGTTATTTTGGTTCATTCAACTCTTGAATAATTAAAAATGTTGCATCTCAGAAGAAGCATGATCGAAAATGTATAGTTGAGAGTAATTAAAAAGGCGGTGTTTCCAATCGTGATGGGCGGAGTTTAACCTTTGCTAGTGTCAAAGAAAGCGGAGTTGTAACTAAGAAACTGATTAATTTCTCTCACACAATTAAACCGATATGGTTCATTGTAAGCTTTTTCGAAAGTTTTCGGAATGGACCAAATTTTACTACATTTTCCTTGTTGTAGCTAGAGTTGTCTTTTTGGAATTAACGATTAACTATTTTGATGTATATTGGATTTCGTACTTTTTTCACTGTTTCAGGGCTTGTAACTCGCCAATAAATATTGCTATTTTAATACAATTGATGTCATTTTGTAGGTTTTTTTTTGCTCTTTCTAAATATGTGCGTAAATTCGTTTTTATGTAGCATTATCGATAGTTTAGCAATGAGGGTTCTTTTACAATTTTCCGAATTTTCATTCTATTTGCTGTAACTTGAAAACTATTGAGATCCGACCAGGCTTTATATACTGATTTATGCTCCATGTGATCTCCTCTATTACCCCTATTAATATTGGACCCCTTTAACGGAACACCCTGTATATATATATATATATATATATATATATATATATATATAGGTAAATTAATAGCATTGCGTCACTCAGAATTTGATATCATTATTTTTAAGTTCCAAATTTAAAATTCTTAGAGCTAAAGATAAAGTGCTGCGTCACAAACTTTTAACCCGTTAATGGTTTTTGTATTGATATCATTACTATTTTTAGGTTAGTGATTAAAAAAAAAAAAATAAAAAAAAAAATAAAGACCCATGCAGTAACTTCATAGTCGTGATTTCCAATGACCATTACAATCCTCCATCTAAAACGAATCAAAGTATCACAAGAATTTATGAAAACAATTTGTGTGTGCATATTCCAAGATTTCATTAACTAAAATCGAGTTAAAGAAATCTTTTAAAATTTGAACTTTTTAACACTATAGGTTACTCATAAATATGATACAAATAGAAATAATTTATCTAACTGAAACTTTTTTATCCAACATTTTAATTATCAAGTGTAAAATAAGCGATATTTGAAAATTTAAGCGTTCCATGTTGTTAAGATTTTACGTTTCCTTTTCACATGTTTCTATGAAAACGCAGACAGTTATTATAAAAGAATTTCATTTCTACTTTATATTTTTAATGTATTGAACTCTTGCACTGTAATACACCAAAAGTGTTAACACATTTCAACATGGTATGAAATATGCTAAAATTGACGACATATATATTTTTTGTGTACATGTAAAATAAAACTTTTTCACATTATGATCCACCTTAGGTTTATTATATAGCTATAAATAAATAAAATGAATCAAAGTATCCAAGAATTTATGAAAACAATGTGTGTGCATTATTGCAAGATTTCATTAACTAAATTCAAGTTAAAGAAATCTTTTAAAATTTGAGCTATTTAACACTATAGGCGTTGCTAAACAACCATAAATAAATAAACAAATCAAAGTTTCACAAGAATTTATGAAAATAATTTGTGTGTGCATATTCCAAGATTTCATTAACTAAAATCGAGTTAAAGAAATATTTTAAAATTTGAACTTTTTAAACCGTGAAAATAGAAAAATAATTTATCTAACTGAAACCGTTTTACCCAAAATTTCAATCAGTAAGTGTAAAACAAGCGATATTTGTAAATTTAAGCATTTCATGTTTTTAAGATTTTACGTTTCCTTTTTCCATGTTTCTATGCAAAGCACACAGTTATTATAAAGATATTTCATTTCTGCTTTATATTGTTAATTGCTTGAACTCGTGCATTGCAATACACAAAAAGTCTTAAATGTTTTCAACATTGTATGAAATATATAGAAATTTATGAGTTTTGTACCGTGCATTTGAAAATAATAATTTGAGCTAAGCATTGACGTTTGTTAGGTTATACTTTTTTGAACAAACTTATGCTTTGCTCAAGCACCAATGAAACTTTAACAATAACGTATTTTATCTCAATAAAGTTTTTGTTTATTTTACAATACACAGGAATATTTCCTTCAGTAAAATTATTGCTAATGTATTTATACCTACTTTTGCATGCTATATGTGATTATTCCAAGAAATTTTGTCTGGAATAACAAAAATCATGATCCATGTAGCACTTTCAACTGTTCAAATGGTAAAAATGATAAAAAAAATTGGATGCTAGACAGCCAGTAAATTTTCTTGTGAAATAATTTGACATAAATCTGAGCAGTGTGTTTATGACATGAAAATAAAATAACACAATATCATGCTGAAAGGGATTCAAATGCAGAAATAAACATAAATGGGATATAAATGTTTACATTTTCTTGAGCAACAATGTAATAATGGACTAGAAATCATAATGAATGCTTATAATAAAGTGAAATACAGTAAACTCTCTGAACTCTGCAAAATGCATAATCTGCAAATATCTATTATATGCACTACGTGGAACGTAAGTAATGAAACTCATTTTAATATTTAAGTTCATAGATGAATTTAAATTATGTGTTAATTTTCACTAAATAACATTTTTTCCTTGAAATAAACTGTGATTTAAGAAAATTCATACATTTTGTACCCAGCACGAGAAAATAACAATTTGAGCTTGACCTTTGTTTTTTGGTTAGGCTTAATGCAAACCTATGCTTTGCTAAAGCTCCGATGAAACTTTAACAATAACTGATTATATCTCAACAAAGTTCTAGTTTCTTTTAAAATACACATGAATATTTCCTTTAGTAAAATTTCTGCTGATGTATGTATACCTACTTTTGAATGCCATATATGTGATTATTCTAAGGCATTATGTCTGGACTAACAAGAATCACGATTCATGTAGTGGTTTTACATTGTTTAAAAGGTACAAATGATCAAAACATTTGTTGCTAGATCATCAGTGAATTATCTTGTGAAATAATTTGCTATAAGTCTGAGAAGTGTGTTTATGACATCAAAATAAAATAACAATATCATGCTCAGGGGTAGGAAAATGCATCATTTAACTAGCCACTGGCGAGTGAATTTTCTGACAGGATGAGTGAATTTTTAGGTAATTATTTAAAACTGCAAACTATACAGGTATGCCGAAAACGTTTTTTTAATAAGTAGTTAGCTATATTTTTCAACTTTCCTAATTACTGCGATGTAAACCTGGCACAGATTTCTATTTTATATTAAACTTTAATCTCTTGTTTATATTTCTCCATTTTATAGGAAAGAAATATATGAAAATGCATTACAGTAATCAGTGACCTGGAGCCGGAAAATTTTTGATGCTCCAGCTCCAGCTCCAGCTCCAGCTCCGCTCCGAGATAAAATACTGTGGCTCCGGCTCCGGGAACTGCTCCAACTCGGCGCCGACTTCGCACTTCTGAGTTGCAGATTTTAATTTACACATTTAATTTCTTGCTTACAAATTCTTTCTTTTTTTACCTTCATTAACCCTTAAATGCCTGGTGTTGCTTTTCGGCAACATACCCAATTTAGGCCCTAAAATACTATTAGAATAATACTGAAGCTATAATACCTAATTTTGCCAATAAAATACATTCTGAAAATATTATTAAATCGATTTTCAACATTTAGATGGCAACACTTGTGCTGTTTAAGAATAAAGATAAATTTATTTTTTCAAATGTTGCTACTTGTTCTTTTTGTTTTGTTTGAAAGCTTGCGAAATACCCTATTTTGACCTGCAGTGAGCAAGTAAAATTTATTTCTTATTATAGTTCCTAAAATTCTTGTGTGTTTAATATTATAGAATTTTATCAAGGTAAATTATTTTTTCAATTAAACACCAGTATTGCCGATTAGTAACAAACTGTTTTTTAGCCATAAACTGTACTTAAAGCAAAATATGATTTTTAAAGGTATTTTTCCATGATTCATTTAAAAAATGAAAGCCGAAAAACATTATTACAATGATTTTTGAAAAGTCAGGCATTTAAGGGTTAAAGATCTGACAAAATGCATTTTTCTTCTGAACAAACTTGAAATGCTTGTTCAGAAAATATGACATCTTTTAGCTTTTGCTTTTAAAATAGAAAATTAGATGGAATTTTAAACACAAAAATCTTAAATTTCTTCTACGCTTTTCAAACAACCAAAATTGTACAACTACACGTGTAAACAACAGGCAGTCATATTTGTTTTCAAATAGTGTTGCCACTTAGCTCAAGTAGAAGTGAAGTAGTGTTACCATATTTTTGTGAGAAGTTTCACATCTTTAATTTAAAAAAAACCCTTAAAAAATGATATAATTAAAATACTGAATAATGATGTAATTAAAATATTTTAAACCTGGACATTTAAAAGACTAAAAAAAAAATTAAAAAAAATAATAAAAAAACTAAAGGAGCCCTGGGGCAGATTTAATTAATTTAGAAATTTAATTAGAAAGTAATTTAGAAAATTAATTTAGAAAGAAAATTTTAGAGCTCTAGCTCCATGGAAAATACAGCTCCGGAGCGCCCCGGCTCCGAGCTACGGTTCCAGCACCAGGTCTCTGACAGTAATAGTAACCAACTATTTTGTGTTGCGTAATTTTGTCATAAAATTTTTTAACTGTACATTGCATTTACTGGCTGTTGAAATAAATCCTTGGCTGGTAAGATTTTTTGAAATTCTCCATCCCTGGTCATAAACATAATAGAAATAACTTATCTAACAGACACTTTTTTATCCAACATTTCAGGTGTCTGACTATGTACAGAGCAATTGAGCTATTTAATTATTTTTTAAACGTATTTTTATTAAGATTATGAATAGAAATTGTGAAAAAAAGCAAAGAATATTTTCTTCATTGATAAAATTTTGGTTAATGGAGGAATTTATAGAAAATTTAGTGAAATTTGGCCCAAAATGCTCTAAAGAAAATTTGGCACTTTTCGGTTAGCCGGGCGCCAGTGTTATATATACATGGATATGTATATACAGATGTATATATATACATCTATGTGTATATATACAATATATGTATATATACGTATATATGTATGTGTATCCATGTATTTATAACACTGGCGCCTGGCTAACCGAAAAGTACCGAAAATTTTACTGTATGTCAGTTTCCTTTGTACATTTCATAATTATGACATTGGTGAAGGCAATGAACTAAAATCTAAGAAATGTTTTAAATGTTTCAAAACTTACAGCATATTGCACCTGTTTACATGTTAATTTTCATAAAATTCATCAATGTCATTCCACAAAATCATCCATAAAACAAAAACTATTTATTTTAAATTTAAATCTTTAGTTCATTGCCTTCACAATAGTGTAAACAACATAATATTTTAAATTTCATAGTGATATTCCAATAATTTTCTGAGGAATAATGTTTTGCGTATGGAATTTTCACCGAAAATTACATTATCCAAAAATGCATTTAAAGTATAGATTTTTGTTTTACTACAAGAATTTTAGTACTTATACATCTAAACTTCACTGTTTTTATAAGTCACTCATTTCTTTAAAAGTACTGACCCTTTTTTAATCTCTAGAAGGCCATATTTTGCCCCCCCCCCTCCAGTTTTTTAACAAAGCAAAGCATGACATTTCACATCAAAGATGCGACCGTTATCACAAACACCATATTCTTCAGTTTTAAGTGACTTGGATTGTTTGTGGCTTATTCAATACCTTTTAATTTCATGTATAATTCAATATTATACAATTTTACAGGTAACTAATAAAAAAATAGAGCTCGTCTTCTGTATCTAGGCTGGTGTGTGATGATTTGGCACCCAGAAGCAGAATTTTCAGTATCAATCTGCAGCAAACCAAAATTTATCTGCGACCCAACAATACTAAACCAAGCTAATATAATAAATACTCACAGTAATCCATAAAATAAGCAAAATTTACATTTTACAAAGAAAATTAATAACAAACACAATAACTCCTAAAACAAAGTAAATTTGTGATTTTTTTAAGCTCAATATTAATTTTTAAGCTGGGAGATTGATCTGCAAGGTTTAAAATAATCTGCAGCGCTGCTGCCGTGCTGCACAGTTTCTGCTATGGAGATTTGGTACACGATCACTTTCTACGCCATGTCATTCATATCATCCCACAAAAACACCCATAAGACAAAAAATATTTTTCTAAATTTAAACCTATTTTAAATTTCATAATGATATTCCAATAACTTTTTGAGAAATCATGTTTTGCGTATGGAATTTTCACCGAAAGTAACTTTTCCAAAAAATGCATTTAAAGTTTAGATTTATGTTTTACTACAAGAATTTACAGTACTATACATCCAAACTTCACTGTTTCTACAAGCCAAACTCATTTTTTTTAAGTACTGATCCTTTCTTTATCTTTAGAAAGTCATATCACTCCCCCGGTTCTTCAACAAAGCAAAAGATGACGTTTCTCATCGATGTAACCGTTATCGAAATCACAATGTTCTTCAGTTTTAAGAGACTTGGATTGTATATGGTTTATTCAATACTTTTTAATTTCATGTATAATCCAATATTATGTAATTTTACAGGTAAATAATGAAAAAAAAAATTGAACTTGTCTTCTGTATCTAGGCCAGTCGGTGCCGATTTGGCATGCAATCACTTTCTACGCCAAGGCTGTCAATCCAAAATTCAGACATGGTACAGGCTCAGCAAAAAAATAGCTGAACTTTCACGGCCTCATGGAATTTTGACGAAATTCACATTTCTCCGCAGCGTTCAGATGAAATTTGCGCTTTTTCTGCAACCTTTCGAAGAAATTCGTGTTTTTTCTCGCGATCTTTCGCCAAAATCGTGTTTTTTCTGCAATCTTTCGAAGAAATTCCCGCATTTACCACTATCTTTCGGCAAAATCGCGCATTTTCCACGATCTTTCGCAAAAATTTGTGCATTTTCCACGATCTTTCGCCAAAATTCCTGCATTTTCCACGATCTTTCGCAAAAATTCACGCATTTTCCCGACGATCTTTTAACAAAATTCACGTTTTTTTATCATCTGACAAAAATCACATTTTTTCGCGATTATTTGACGAAATTCACATTCTTTTTTCGCGATCCTTCGACGAATTTCACGTTTTTTCCACGACCTTTCAAAGAAATTCGCTATTACACGATCTTTCGCCAAAATTCGCGTATTTTGCACGATCTTTCGCCGAAATTTGCATATTTTACACGATCCTTTGGCAAAATACGCTTTTTTTTGCAATCCTTTGACGAAAATCACGTTTTCCAGTGATCCTTTGGCGGAAGTCGCATTTTTTCCGGCGATCCTTTGAAGAAATTTGCGCTTTTCCCGCGATTCTTTGAAGAAATTTGCGTTTCCCGCGATCGGTTAAAGAAATTTTCCTAATTTGGCGCGGTTCGTACTCGCGTTTTTGTTGTATTACATCCGCTCCCGCTAATCCTCCCCATTAAAAATGTAAACAAATTTTAATGCATATTTGCATCGATCCCATAGATAATAAAATTCACTGCCGAAAAAGCGGAATTCCGCGTTTTCGCGGAAAAGTAACATGTCTGAAAATTATATGTGATTGCCAAATTACTTATACATTTATCGACAAGCTTGACAGACCAACGCAGAAGTAGAATTACACCCAAAAATAGAATGTTCATGAAATTTCAAGTAAAATTTATGTTATTATGTAAAAGTGAATAAAACATGCCCTTTAAACAAAACAATGCTACCCAGCACATACTTCAAGGGGGGGGGGGGGGTTGGTGCCAAATGAAGATATTGATTGTTTATAGTTTCATACAAAAATGTATGTATATATGAAGTAACAAGATAATCGCAAGCTCATGTTAAACTTATGGGAGCGTTCTTTTCAAATTTGTGAAATTGAAAGTAACTTAATAAAAAAAAAAATAATAATAATAAAAAATAAATAAAAAAATTAAAAAATTAAAAAAAAAATCGAAAAAGTAAACACTAACCCAGTTAGAATTCAATCTCATCTATTCTAAGCAAGAATAATAATCATTTAAAACTATTAATATGCAAGGGAGAAATTTTTAAATGTATGCTCCCACAGTTTTAACGTCAGCAATTCCAGTTTCTTCTCATGACTAGTGCAGATTCCTAACCTTCAAGTTAATGTTAATCCTAAGAGAGCGTTGTTTACATATTCCTTGCTAGCATTTTAATTATTATTAAAATAATTTTTATATTTTAAGGATTTTTTTTCTTTTTTGCATAGGGTACCTGTGGTTGAAAATTTTAATTGCGTGCAAGGAAGGTGGAGGTGCCAAAACCATATCGCCCCTGGTGCAAAAAAAAAGCTAGTTTAGGCCTTGATACACGTTTGGCTAGTTAAAAGTCAGCGAGTAACGTAAACAAACTTCCATTACAAAGTAGGAAGATAATCTGTGGCCTATAATCTCCCAAAAAAGTAACTGGTTTTGAAGGAAAAGGCGTTTTAGCCCTTAGATTACCCCCCCCCCCCCTCATCCACTTCACAATTAAATCAGCATACCCAATTAGGTTGGCAAGACAATATCAAGATTTTAGTTTTTATATAAAACAAACATATCAAGCTCCTTTTTTTTTTTTTTTTTTTTTTTTTTTTTTTTTTCTCTCAGAGTGAAAATACATTTTGTCAACATGATTGTAAAAAACGAACTGTGAAGCAGGATATGAAAAAAAAAAATCAAAAGAAAATTATTTAATGCTTTCTTTTAGGAATATTAACTTTAGAATTAAATAAAAACAAGTATCTTACCTTTCCAAAAAAAGCTATTATATCTCTTATTTACCTATAACCTTTAATTACTAAATAAACCAAAAGAACATGAAGAAATTTTTTACTTTTAGAAGCTCAAAACAACTAGTCGGGATAATATGATTCATTTTGAGCTAATCGTGTGCTCTGAACAAATTTTTCACGTGTCTTCCGATTGGCGTTATAGCAACAGGTCGTTTTCTGCCAGACATAATCTGCAAATATCACAAATTTCCTTTTAAAATAACATCCTATTCTAATACTACAAAAGAAAAACACGATGTCTCTTTTCCCTTCATTTTGATCACAAATAGCAATCAAGTAAGTTGAACATCCATTGCACATATCATTGGAGTTGAAAATTAATTTGTTTCAAGTTGGGAACTTTTTTAATCCCCCCCCCCCCTCCAATAAATATCTGTCGCTACGCACCGACGAATCGATAAGGGAACGACGAATTTAAACACTAAATCCATCATTATAGCGAATTTCTGCCCGTTAACAAGAAAACAAACAAACGTGGATTAGGATTCAATTCAACAAGATTCAATAAACGATTGAAAACGCGAGCTACGATCATAAACAAGAAATTAAAAATAATTTTTTTTGAAAATTGAAAAAAAAATATAAATAACAATTATATTGAATACATATAATTAAAAAAAAAAATTCCCTTTTTTAAAAATGAATCTAAATATTTTTTCGACAAAAAGCAGTAATATGAAATAATAATTTCTTCATAACAAAAGAGAAAGATAATATCAATCGAAATTTCATTTAATATATTTAATATTTTAAACACATAATAATTAACATTTAAAATTTTAATATTTAAAAAAAAAGATTTACTGCCTACATTCAGATTGTTAACTCAACTTAGAATACCTAAAATGACTTTGCAAATTTTGTTTCTGATTATACCCACAGCAGATGGATTAAGACTCCTCCTACATACGAAGTGAAGTGAAACCTATTCACCAATCACAGACGCGAAAAGTAAAAAAAGCGATTTTTAAAAATAAAACGAGTTTTCCCAGATAAAAGACAAGTCTTATTCACCTCATCTTACTTAGATTCATATTATATATCAGTTTAAAGAAAATCGCCCGTACCGTTTTCGAGATTTTGAAATTAGGAACTTGTTACAAACCGTACCAACGCTTTCGCTTTAAAAATGGCTATTTAGATCTCAAAATATACTGCACGTAGAAATGTAAAAATTTCAGTATACGATTAGACTGCAGATATAAGACTGTTCTAGAAAAATCAGAACAATAGGACCTATATCTGCTGAGTTATTAAAAGGCGGCTTTTCGCGTTTTCTTTGATGTCGAGTTAGCCGTATATATGAGTTCCGCCATCTACGAATTCTACGATACGATTTTAGATTTAAGGCTGCGTCACTCGGAATACTACCGTCTTCCATGATTCTAAGGCGGCGCCACTGTGCACATTAGAATGAGACTGCTGAATGCGCATGCTTGATTTTTTCCCACAAATTCCAGTGAGCGAGTCATTGCCTGCTGGTCGCAGAGTGGGGTGCTGTCAAGCGTGTTCGTCGGATTTTGATTTCTCGCTAGATGACTGAACAGGTTGAGCAAAGGTACTGCATCAAATTTTGACTAAGCTTGTTGATTCGCAAATCGAAACAATTTATAAGATTCTTCAGATGTCGTAAGATTCATCAATTCTCCAGCTGATTAATCGCACCTGAAGCAAATTTTCTTGGCAAAACTTAGAATTCCAATCGTTCCCCAACTTTCTTAGCCTTTAGATATAGCTCCTTGCGACTTCTGGTTGTTTCCGAAATTGAAGGCGCCATTAAAAGGATCCAGTTTCGAGAGTAGAGATGAAATATGCAGAATGCGACAGCGGAGTTGAACATCATTCTAAAGTAAGGCCTTGCAGAAGTATTTTCGGCAGTGGAATTAACGGTGGACTAAGTGGGTGGAGCAGCAAGGGGCCTAACGGTACCAATCCCGCCAGGTAACATATTTTTTTCGGACAATGGTCGGATGCTATTCAGTCTGGCCACGTATACAACAGAGCAAATTCAATTATTCAAACTAGACAGCCTCATTACCACTAGTAATTAATAGTAATTTTTAAAAGTTTTGTTCGGAGTTTTTACGGTTAAGTTAGGAGATGAAAACTATACGGAAACGCTGTTGGGGAAAAGCATGCTTAATTAGATCGTAAGATTCGCCACTGATTTATTTTCATAAGGTCATTGTGCTTAAATATGAAGACCCATAAATGCGCTAATATTTTGGTGCCTAAAATATTAACATAAAAACCCTATGTAAATGCTATATAGTCAAACATCTGAACTTTCGGAAGAAGATACGGAGAATAAAATTATATTTAAAAAGTTTTCTTTAAAAGAATTTCCCATTATAAAACACATCGTTCACTATTAAGCACCACTATTAATTTTGGCTCGAAAGCATGACAATCAATCATAAATTTATAAATGTGGTGAATAACACCGAAACAGTGATCACGATTTTGGTTTTTTTACTTTGAAGGTTAAGTAATCCTATCGACATTAAGGGTTGAGCGTCTGTTTCACCTACATGAAGTGAAATAAGAAAAATGCGATAGGTTTCTAAATTAGAGCTGTTGTAGTATAATCTTCGCATTTTTGTGACTGATTTTTTTAGAGATCTATTAGCGACGAATTAAATCAGTCAAATAGGAGACTTTTAGGAGATTTACTGAAGTGCGTTTGTTTTGTAATTATATATATATTTTTTAAATTATGTTTAAATCAGAAATTGTGATTAATTAAGTTTTGTTGAATTTGTAAATTAGGAATTTTCACATAATCCTGCACTAGGGTTTTCCTTGGCTGGATATATTTAAATATGCTTTTCATATGATAACAAAAACACGTATTTAAAAAAAAATTATTAAAAAATATGACGTAATAATAATAGCGTGTTTAAAATTAAAGAATAAGGACACATCATCACTGGATTATTAACTTCTCTTATATGTCTGAAGCTCTGAAAATTCTTGTGTAGATTTAAAACATTTTCAAACATGAATTTCAAAACACTTTCTTTTTTTCCATTCAATTTGCGTGCTATTCCAGTATCATCTTTCGATACCAATGCCGTTTACCGCTATAAAAAAAATACATATCCAGAAAAATAAATTACATGAATTGATTACTTCT
This sequence comes from Maratus speciosus, assembly GCA_963932465.1. Taxonomy (NCBI): domain Eukaryota; kingdom Metazoa; phylum Arthropoda; class Arachnida; order Araneae; family Salticidae; genus Maratus; species Maratus speciosus. Next base: position 167,908,660 of record OZ010796.1, on the reverse strand, counting down.
TGACGAGACATACCCACCAATGACTTCATTTATGTGAATTTAGCTATTAGCTCTTGGTTTGCGCATTGAATTTTTTTTTTTAAATAATTTGATTTTTATAGATAATTTTCATGTTAATGAGTCAAATATTGATGATAAAGATCCTGGTATGGAGGGCAATAATTCGCCTGATTTTGACGTTAACGATTATTTAATAACGATGGCCAATCAGGACTCAACAACTAATACTGATAGTTCTGCCAGTAAAAATTTTCGAATTGAGCACCACGAAAATACCACTTCACCAATAAAGTGCGGTGTGTCAATCCAAACAAATTTAACTTTAAATAGACATATAAATGATTACGATTTTGGAAATTTGCAAACAATGAATGCATAAAACAGGTACAATTCTATTGCAGAACAGAATCATATGCATAAATATCTTTTCCTTAAGCAAATTCCTCGCTTGCTTTTAAAACTGTTTGTTAAAGACACTTTCACCAACAAATGAAAATGAACACAAAAAGCGGTAAGGAGTTGAGTCAATCGTTGCAGATTTCATAACGACTGAAGGTTATATGAAAAAACATAAAAGAGCACAAACAGAGGAAAAGCGCAAACAGAGACAAAAATTGAAATAGAAAGAAGATATCAATCTTAAAAAGAAAAAATCAGCGTTACAAAAAAATGGAAAAACATCCGAGTCAATCTCTAAAAAATCAGGAAATAAAGTTAGAGAAGAAAAAGAAGATATGAAGGAGCCTAAATCTCAAAATTAACTACCTTCCAGAAACCAAACAGAAAATATTGTGGCCTTCGTGAAAGTTGAAAACCAAAAATGAGTTAAAGGGAAACTGAAACGAAAAATACTTCCTTAGAATATATACAGTTATAAACATTGCTGTGGTAAAATTTAAGTTGTTTTGGTCATTCATTATTTACTTCTTGTTTTCTACACGATCGAAGTTAAAATTGTTCAAAGTATTCATTAATTTCAATAAATTGAATATGATACACCGCAAAGTAATTTTCTTATTATTTAAGATTTTATTAAATTGCGTTAGTACTATATTAAGTAGTTCAATGATAAGTGTTTATACTTTCAATTTTACATATTTCAACTCTAAGTATTTCAAAAATTGATAAGCAATAAAATGAACATTTTAAGGTGAACAATCATGCATAAAAAGTGTTGTCACCATTTAGGTACATTGGACGTCTCATTTGTGTTTTAGCTTCTGTAAATGTGACAAAAAAGTCCTAAATGTGGCATTCATATATTGTTTTCTTAGATTACAGATACCTATTATGTTTTTCAAAACAAATTTGTTTTGAATTAAAAGCACAGTATTTGAATTTTTTTCTGCTTAATAAAATATATTTCTGTTTAATACCTGCCACATATACCCCGAATCTGACAAAACAATGGAGAATTGCGTCTATATTAGGCACAATGACCTTATGTACAACATTTTAGAAGAAGATTTATCAAATTTAACTGTCGAAAAAATAAAGAGGTACTCAAGTTTGTAAACGATATATACACAGTAATACTACTATTTACATTTTTAAACACCACTGATTCCATTGAAAATATTGCAGAAATGTTATTGGTTATTGTTATAAGGTTATTGTTTTGAAATATTGGTATGAAAAAACGGATTAGTAGGACACTTGATTTGGAAGCTAGTACAAAAATAATATATACCAAAAGTTAACAGCAAATGAAACACTGACATAATAATTAATACAATCGAAATTTAACAAAAATCCATTTTGATCGAGTTAAAAATATTATTTTGGCAAAACATTTAACTTCAAACGGAAACTGTAACGATTAAGTAAAATGCATTATAATTTTATTCCAGTACGCGTGTCTAAGAATGAATCATTTGCACAAATAATGCTACCATGTTTCAAATAGCATTACCATCTTCCCGGTTCACAATAAAAGAGAAAGCATTTCGTCATTTATTCATATTTATTATCTTACCCAAAATCTATCGTGCAAAAAATAACGCCATAAAAGTCAGACATATTATTCGTATTTTTTTGCATAAGATAAAATTGTTGTTTAATTTTATGAAAAGATATTTTTTAGACGTCCGCTTCGGTTTCTTAATATACTGAATATTTTAACAAATAATGACAAGTCTAGAATTTGACTGCAAATAAGGACGCAGAAAAAATACTGCATTTAAATGTTTAGAAATCGCTTTTGTTTGTGTGTAATGGAAATCAATAAATTTTCCTTGTTTAAAAAACAAAAGTATCGGAAAATGCTTAAAGAAATGCCTTCCAAAGAAAAGTTCTTTTTTAAAATTACCTATTAACGGAAAAGTCAAAACAACCAAAGAAATTGCTTAAGGAATGTTTCTTGAACAATAAAGTAGAATATTTATGCTGTCAGAATAGTTTTTCCAATAAAATAATACAATAAAACATATTTTAAGCGCAAAAGAAATTATAAATTTATTTCTATTTATTTATTCGACATATCAAAATTTCGTAATTATTATTATTTTTAATAATATTATTATTTTTATACGTTTTACTGAAATAACTTTATAACTGCTATTAAACCATCTCATAAAATCAAAACGGTTATCTTATTTTTTTAATCTGCTTGTGAAACGATAATGTTTTTAGTTATTATCATAATAACTCGTTAAGAACTCCTTCAGACTGAATCAGAAGAGTAGGTTGATGACTTATTTTATTATAAATTTAGGGTACATACATCAAATTTAACATTAATTATACAATACCTCGCAAACTATAATATATTCCCAACGCTCAAACGAGATTTGAACCCAAAACTTTCAATGAATGACATCGAAAACTTTTGTGTGTCTCTGTAAACGAACTGTAAGAGCTAGATGTTTGATTTACAAACTAATCCAAGATACTTGAAAGATCAATGTACTGCTCAATGTAGGTGAAAATTTGTTAAGTATTTCGTACATTATAGCTATGAAAATTTTTGTATGTTTTGTTTTTGTATGCTACTGTAAACGAAATATAGGTATGTGGTAGTGTTTATGACTGCCAATTATCAACACGAGGAGCTACACACTTGGTTAACGAACTCATCCAAGATACTGGCATTATCAGTACACTGCCTCAATTAGATTAGAATTCGCTCAGTGTTTCGTAAGTGATTTCAAGACTTGTACATAGCTGCCAACTCTTAGGCTTTTATGTACTACAAAAATTTAACAGACATTTTTGCCTTATTTAATCGGCCGATTACGCCGATTAAAAAAGGTGAAATATACTATTAAATTTTTGTGGTACAAAAAAGCGTAACTGTTGGCAGCTATGTTTGTATCATAACATAGCTGCCAACATTTTTTTTGTAACAAAAAAAATTTTTAGTAATTTTTAGCTTTTTAAATCGCCGTAAAACTGTCAATTAAATAAGGCAAAACTTTCTATTCATTATATATTATAGAAAAAAAGCGGAAGAGTTGGCAGCTATGGTATCATATAATATGATTTTAAAAAAATGAAACTAAAAGTAATCTGTAAGCCAGTGTTGCCAGATGGGCTACTTTCTTTAAATTCAGATTCTTGACTGGCACCACTTTTTTGAAATGGTAAAATGCACTTTATTTAATGACATATTAATTAAGGCGAGAACAAAGGTAATTTTACCGTTTCATAAAAGTGGTGGCAATCAAGAAATCTGAATAAAAAAAATAGCCCACTGGCAACACTGCTGTAAGCAGCAATTAAAAAGAAGCAAACTTTTAACCGCTTTATCCATGAAATACTTTTTAACAGATAAAAAAATAGTTTTCATTAAATAAAGATTAAAAGTGGATTATTACAAATAAATAATATTGAATTTTATGTGTTACATTTATTACAAAATTACAAAAAGAAAGTTATATGAGTTTTACATGTACTAAAGACATCAGTAAAAATAATAGTTTTTTGCCATTATTTAAGCACTGGTTACAGTGAAAAAAAATGCAAAATTAATATAAAACAATTTTGGTTAAATTTAGTTTAGATCCGACAGCAGAAATACTTTCAGAAAATCTTCTCTTATTCAGATTAGAAACAACTTTGTCAAGCCCAGTTTTACCAATTAAATATTAATGAAAGGAATTGGTTTTGCCATTAACTGCTGTATTTCGGAAGCATTTTTGAACTATGATATTTCTAAAAAGAAGAAGTAAAGATAAAATTTAGCTATCTATATAAAAAAAAGATTGCTGTAACTTATTTTACAGTAAAGCATCATGTGAGGTTATCATGCATGTAAGTGAGATAAACTATGTTACATAAAATTAAAAACAAATTTAAAAGTACAGTCGTGGGAAAAAAAAGTAAACACCCCCCACTAACTCCTAAACAAATTATCGTAGACAAAAATTACTGGTACAGAACGATTGGAAATAAAATCTACTTTTAAATGACGTATATAAAATTTGCTTGGGGGGCCATTTACATATTAAAACGAATCGAAACTTAATTTTTTTCAATAGCAATACCCAATTTTAACAAGATATTTCAAATCTTTGGTTCAAACTATGCCTAGACACCGAACTTCAAGTCATTTGAATGATAAGTTTTTGAATTATAAACATTCAAAATTTAGTGCTTCTAATGTTAAATTACATTTTCATATTTTTATTTATAACTTCTGAAATTATTTTATTCTAATGTTCTAATTTTTTGTGTAGTAATAATACTAATATACCCAAGCATAAATACGTTGAATTTGCAATTTTTATAATTTTCTGATAAGAATTATGAAATTAATATTAAAAAAATTTTGAATTGCAACCTATATTTTTTTTTATTGATTCAGATTTTTTAAGTCCTGCTTTATAGGAATCCAAAATTTCACATTTTTCTCCCAAGTAGTTTTCAAATTATGCTTAAAAAACGGCAAAATGATGGTTTAAGAGGCCGTCTATGATAGAAATGACTAAATATTTTGAAATTTCTTATACTACCCTGTAATCTAACAGGCTTAATTGACTGCTTAAGGTGCCTTGATCAAGAAGGGAGCTCTCTCGGTTAACAATCGAGTACCGAACTTCACTTTGGATACATCCCTTAAAATACGCTCGTTTTAAAATAATTAATTTCTCTGAAACTTATGGTACGAATTTCATAAAAATTTGTTTTTAGACTAATTGAAGGGTGTAGAGTTCATTTATGCTGTCAGAATTGTGTACTGCTATTGAAAAATCAAAGTTATGGTTCGTTTTAATATGTAGATGGCCCCCTAAGCAAATTTTATATACATCATTCAAAAGTAGACTTTATTTCCAATTGTTCGGTACCACTAATTTTCTTCTACGATAATTTATTGAGGAGTTATTAGGGGGTGTTTACTTTTTTTCCACGACTGTACATATAAATCTACATTATAAAACAGAAAATAATCGGTAGCTCTGACATCATACTGGTAATGGCAATACCTAATCAATAAATTTCGTTTTTACTGCAGTTTTCTAAACTTTTGAACTTCACACAATTTCAATTTTAGCACTGATTTTTTTTTTAAAGCTTATTTCACATGGAATTCACTTGAAAACTGTATCGATTTACTTATTTTTTATGGTTTTTAAAATAATTTTCAAGCATTATTTTTTAAAAATCTATCTATATCGCGTGTAGTTTATTACGAAAAATAAACCCGTTTACGCTTAAAACAATATAATTTGTTCTGCATTTCTTCCTGGTTAACAGTCCATAAGGAAACAAGTTTAATAGACTACGCTTGACCCTGCAACTACTCGAACTACGCGCTTAGACACGGAAATAATAAGGATCAAAAAGGCTGCTGCAAATAGTGGAAACTTTCGCAATTCCTTTAGATATTAGCTGCAGGCTTGGGGCTGATACGAAGGAACCGTTTTGATAAATTTCGAAAATTAATTTAAATACGTAATTGATATTCTCAATATAATAATGTTTTTGATGTTGTTAGGGCGCGTTCTGAAAAGATACATTAAATGTAAAAAATCTATTAGACTATCTAATTTAAAGTGGTCATCACGTATGTCCTGTATGGTGAGAGGTAATCTCTGTAACCCGAAAGGAAGGGCTCGATTTTCTGGTATATATCTATATTTTAAAGCAAACACATTTCCGTAAGAAACTCTCACGTCTCAACATATTGACGGTGTCTATATTATAAAAAAAAAAAAAAAAAAAAAAAAAAAAAAGTTCGTAAATAACGCTGACATTACGACATATTGATTGTGCCTACATTATAAAGTAGAAATATGTCCATGAAAAAATCGTATTGACGGTGTCTATAGTATAAAGCAAAAACGTGCTCGTGAGTAACGCTGACATTACGACATCTTGATTGTTCCTATATTATAAAGCAGGGTCAATCCATTTCAAGTGGTCCAGAAAATCATTAATTCGTTGCTCGACCATTTTTAAAAAATCTGCAATTTTTTGTACAACAACCCTAACATGATGGAAGTTCAAAATGACTATTATTTTAATTTTATTATTTTTTGTTTGTGCATGTCGGCCATCTTTGTTTCATCGTCTGCAGCAATTTTTTCAGAAGAAGGGTTTACGAAATTGTAAATAATTCATCGTTTATTTATCCAACTCAAGTGCGGATTGAAGCAATTTGTGCAGCATACATTGGGCTAAAAATTTGGTAATAGAGTAGTTTCCGAAAATAAATCCGTATTGGTGAAATTTAAGCATAAAGTTTCAGTATTTTTTCAAAAATTTGTCCGTTTACAAAAGGAAATTTTTCTAGCAAGGAAAACTGTGAATATGAAATAATTTTTTTTACAAATAGGCCGAAAGTACTTGTACTCACACGCCAAGTTCCAGACCTGGGACTTCGTTTCTCTTCGCTAAAAAAATCCGAAATTTTTCAAAAATGTCAAAAATCGCACTTTTTAGGCTTTGATATCTCTGGTGGGGCACGAGATAAAAATATGAAGTTCTGGTTTCTAAGAGTATTGTATGGTAGTGCTATGCACAAGAAATTTCAAGATGGAGATTTGACTGCAAGCTGAGATATGACAAGGGCAACATGTCAAAAGTATACTGCCAAACTATTGTTTTGTTGTAGTCACAGCTAAGTATTTACCTCAGAGTGTCACTTAAATTTATTTTTTTTATTATCTTTAAGTAATAGTAACAGAAAATAAAGCCCTTTGCAAAGCTTAGCAATTAATTAAAAAAATAATTATGCCTAAGGCCGTACATTTTGTATGGTTTCAGTAATTTTTGTTGTAATTTTAGTAACTAAAAGAAACCTCAGCCCTTTTACATAAAGAAAAAAAATATTTTTATAGAAGACCTGAAACAAAAACAGAACAGGGGAAGAGGAAAGCTTCTAATGTTGTCATACTTGTTGAGACATGATCAAACGTGTCAAAGCACATTCTTACTTGTTGGTTTAAAAACCACAATTTTGATCTTTCTCAAAATTTTATTTGTAGGAACCAAGTCTTGTCATTTCTTGATAACTTGATTGAAGATCTTGGCCCTGCTGGCTCATAGAAATAAACTTTGAAATCACTATGTGCAAGTCTCAGTTCATTAATAATTTCTAGCTTACTTCTTATGCAAAAATGTCATTTTCTGCAGTATACATTTTGAAAGGGCTTTGGATATCTTTACTTTCTAAATATTACTTGAGGCTGATGCATGGTAACATCTTAAAATGTTTCATTTACAGGAATATACTTATGGTAGGAACAAGTTTCAGGGTTTGGCAAGCAGCATTAGAATTGTGGTTTTTAATCCAACAAGCAGGAATGTGTTTTGACACATTTGATCATGTCTCAACAAGTATACCAACATTAACAGCTTTTCTCTTTCCCTATTCTGTTTTTTTTCTCACGTCTTGTATAAAAATATTATTTTCTTTATATAAAAGTGCTGAGGTTTCTTTTGGTTACTAAAATTACAAAAAAAAAAAAATTACTGAAACCATACAAAATGTAGGCCTTAGGCATAATTATTTTTTAAATTAATTGCTAAGCTTTGCAAAAGGCTTTATTTTCTGTTACTATTACTTAAAGATAATAAAAAAAAATAAATTTAAATGACACTCTAAGATAAATACTTAGCTGTGACTACAGCAAATCAATAGTTTGGCAGTATTCTTTTGACATGTTGCCCTTGCCATATCTCAGCTTGTCGTCAAATCTCCATCCTGAAACTTCTTGTGCATAGCACTACCATACAATACTCCCAGAAACCAGAACTTCAGATATTTATCTCGTGCCCCACGAGAGATATCTAAGCCTAAAAAGTGCGATTTTTGACATTTTTGAAAATTTTGGGATTTTTTTTAGCGAAGAGAAACCAAGTGCCAGATCTGGAACTTGGCGTGTGAGTACAAGTACTTTCGCCCTATTTGTAAAAAAAAAATTGTCATGGTGACAGTTTTCCTTGCTAGAAAAATTTCGTCTTGTAAACGGACAAAGTTTGGGAAAAAACTTAAAATTTCTGCTTAAATTTCACCAATAAGCAGTTAGTTTCGGAAATTACTCTATTACTAAATTTTTAGCCCAATGTATTCTGTTAAATTTGCTTCAATCCGCACTTGAATTGGAGAACTAAACGACGAATTATTTACAATTACGTAAACCCTTCATGTGAGAAAATTGCTGCAGACGATGAAACAAAGATGGCCGCCATGCACAAACAAAAAATAATAAAATTAAAATAATAGTCATTTTGAACTTCCATCATGTTAGGGTTGTTGTATAAAAAATTTCAGATTTTTTAAAAATGGTCGAGCAACCAGTGCTGGACCACTTGAAATGGATTAACCCAGCAGAAATTTGTCCATGAAAAAATCATATTGACGGTATCTATAATATAAAGCAAAAACATGTTCGCGATTAACGCTGACATCACGACTTATTGATTGTTCCTATATTGTAAAGCAGCAATTTGTCCATTAACAAATCATATTGACGGTGACTATATTATAAAGCAAAAACATGTTTATGAGTAACAATGACATCACGACATATTGATTGTTAATATATTATAAAGCAGAATATTGTCAATGAACAAATTATATTGACGCGGTGTCTATATTATAAAGCAAAAACAATATGTGTGAGTAACGCTGACGACTTATTGACGGTGGCACGCCTGACCAATAAATTTAGCTTTACTGGATTTTTTTTAAATTCTAAACAAAACACGATTTGAATTTTTACAGCGCTAAATAAGATGTGTTCTTGGTCAAATGGACTTTGTTTGATAATCGTATCTTAATTAGATTTTGTCTTATATTAGGATTTTTTAAATAGTTTTTAAGCTTTATCTTTTTTAATCCACCCGAGTAAATTAACTCGATTTCAGAAGGTTGGTACATTTGCGCTTGAAATATTTTAACCCTTTATCTAATGACGGTACTTATAAGTACCAAAGAATTAACTTTTTATAAAATTCATTTAATACATCGATGGTTGTAATATAGTTTAGAATGAGTTATAGATACATTACTTTATCTTGTTCCAAAAGCATTATTGGTTACACAAAAAAAAAAAAAAAAAAAATAAAAGGACGATTTCTTTTGCCTTTGCATCTTTTCAGCTTTTTTGGCGTTGGGAGGGGGGGGGGGGGGCAGGATTTTTCAATTCAGAAATATTTCTATATTTCTACTGTAAGTACATTATATTTGTACATTTCCTATTTCTACAAAATACTAAGAAAAATATTTAAGATTTGAGTGGGGTTATAAATATTGCACAAAATCCCTATAAATTCAAATTTAATTCATTAATTGTATTAGATGTAAATTTCCAACTGGGCGAAAAATGTCCGGAGCAGGATTCGAACCCGGGACCTCCTGGCTGAAGCCGCCAGTGCTCTGCCATCTGAGCTATCCCGGACGATTCTGGTCGAACTTTTTCACCCATCTAACCTTGATGATTACAGCATCTGGTCTGAAACCTGGTTCAGCTCAACAGAATAAATCTCAGGTAATGGAACTCCAGAAATCGCTGGATACGAAATTACACTAGATTAATTTTAACACAGTTGGTCCGGACATTTTTCGCCCAGTTGGAAATTTACATCTAATATGATTTGTTTACCAATTAGAATAATTGTGTTAAAATTAATCTAGTGTAATTTCGTATCCAGCGATTTCTGGAGTTCCATTACCTGAGATTTATTCTGTTGAGCTGAACCAGGTTTCAGACCAGATGCTGTAATCATCAAGGTTAGCTGGGTGAAAAAGTTCGACCAGAATTGTCCGGGATAGCTCAGATGGCAGAGCACTGGCGGCTTCAGCCAGGAGGTCCCTGGTTCGAATCCTGGTCCGGACATTTTTCACCCAGTTGGAAATTTACATCTAATATGATTTGTTTACCAATTAGAATAATTGTGTTAAAATTAATCTAGTGTCATTAATTGTAATTGGCAAAAATTTAAATCTTCTAATGTAGTTTCAGAAATTCACGAAAAGGCTTTACATGATGAAATTTTCATGAATTCATAATTTTGGGATAAAAAGGGTTAAAACTACCGCCCGTTAAGAGTTAAATAAATTAAATTTATTAATAAGGAAAGTGCTTTTACTTCTCGTCAAAAAAAAAAAAAAAATCACGTTAATTTTCTTTAACAAAATAGTTTGTGTAATGGTATGCATTTCTTCTGTCAAACAGAGTTATATATATATATATATATATATATATATATATTAAAAATCAGCCTTTTTTTCTTCGAAATAAATTACAATCTATATTTGATTTAACTAGAAACAAACAAAGTATTTCTTATAGTTTACAGATATAAGAGAGTTATCCTATTTCTCAAAAGATGTCATAAAATTCTTTCGCACACTGTATCTGTTAACAGAAGGCTAAGATAATAATAATAATAATAAAAAAAAAAAAAAACGTATGCTGCCTTTGATTGATGGTGCTTGTCAAAAAACGCCATATTCTGTGCAACATCCATCTTCATAATTTTCGACTCTTACAAAAAATGAGATGCAAAGAACGAGATAAGATGCGAAAAGAAGAAATACATATTTTAGAAAAAAAAAAGGATATATAGAATAAGAAATGACGCATTTACGCGTGTATATCGCGCACTCTTGCATAAGAGGCAATTTGTCTTTTACAGGGAGGGGAGATAAAAAATATGTCTCTTGTATCATACGCACCATGCTATTTTAACATCAGAAAATCCGGGAATTGAAACAAAATTATTCTGACACACTTTTTCCATTTGTGTATATATTGCCATATTCATTCGAGCACACATCTCCCGCTTTATTTAATAGACCGGAAATGTTTTAAATTATAAAAACATGTATTTATTTTTTCAATATAATGTTTGAACAATTAAAAATTCCGTACAGATGATCCGATAGGAAAATTCCTTAAATACCAGCATTACAAATCGTATACCTTGAGCTACACAGACCAGCTATACTTGTGATAGCAAAACTTTAAACTCAATTATCTCAAAACACTGTTTTTCAACAGTTTTCTCAAGATTAACTTTTTAACAAGTTAACGTATTTACAAGTTAACGTTTTAACACGTTAACGGTGTGCGAAATATTTTACCGTCAACCCAAATTCAGTAAGGGCAGAACCGCTGCCATCAAAATACTCAAGGCCAGAGGACACGAGTTGTGACGTCATCACTAATCAACCGACTTCTCACTAGTGTTGGAATTCTCACCGGAAAATTTTGAATAGCAATTTTATTTTATTTTATTTGTGGAATATCTGCCATCTAATAAAGCGATAATAACTATTTAAACTTACTGGTGAGAATTCGGAATCCCTAAATAAAATTGAGCCAGATGCGGATTGCCACAGTGTTGCCACATCTGGCTGATTTTTTTATTTGGGTGATTCCAAATTAAGTAAGTTTAAATATTTATTATTCCTTTATAAGGTGATAGATATTCCACAAATAAAACAAAAGGAAATTGTGAATTTTGTGTGTTTTCAATTGTGAATTACAACACTAGTGAGAAGTCGGTCGATTAATTGTTAGCTCATATTAAAAACTCACAAATACTCAAAATAGCAAAACTGCAGTGCGCTGTTTTTTATTAAATAATATCACAAGAAGAGCCGCTCATGGCTACCTCTTTCACAACAAAACATTCTAAGAACTCGTATAAACAAACGCAGACGATAAACGTCATTGCCAATAATACAAAGCATAAAAATGACCGAACGTACCGGCCTCCGTTAAATGGTTTTCATTCAACCACAATTATAATACATTATTACACTTTAAATTTTAAACAAATAATACAGCATATACTAGTAAAAAATAAATTGACATATTACAAAGATAATAATAATTTTTCCATAGGTAACAGACAAATTTTTGAAATTGGCCTCACCCAAATTTTTGAAATATTGTGTGAGTGGAAAAGTTCTATCCGTTTTGAGAATATGTAAATCTCAAGTGGAATACAGTCGTTACAGCTAATGTTTCGAGGTCAGGAAAGTGGATAATAACGCGTAGAGCAGTAGAGTATGTATAGACACAACATTTGTCAGAAGAACTCATGCGGAACGGGAAACAACATGGCAAGCAAGTAAGACCACGTCAGACATTGTTTACGATACGAATATGATAAAGCCGTTACAGCAGCCAGAGCTTGCCACTGCATTTGTCATGTGTATGGGGAATATGCCGTGGACGACAGCACCTCCTACCGTTGGTTTAGTAAATTCCGGGACGGAGACAGGAGCTGTAAAGATTATGCCCGTTTTGGACGCCCATCAGTGGTTTCTGACGAGGATCTGGACACAGCCATACCAAATTCCTCACATCCAACAGTCGGAGAATTTGCCGAAACGTTCTCGTTACACAGAACAATAGTCAAAAGACGGATGCATGCGCTTGGCTTCATCACCAAATTCGATCAGTGGGTAGCACGCCAGCTTATAGTAAGGCAATGATAAGAGAAATTTAGCACCTGTGTTTCTTTACTTTCCTGTAAGAGTAGGGAACCATTTTTGAACCGAATTGTAACAGGTGATGAGAAGTGGGTACTATACCGTAATGTAAAGCGTCAAAGGACCATGTGCCGATGTTGCAGAGGGTACTACATCAACATAAACAGGAGGACTCCATACCAAAAATGTTTTGCTTAGTGTATGGTTTAATGCTAGGAGAATAATCAACTAGGAGGTCCTCGGACCAAACCATATTATCAAGGCAGACCTCTACTGCCAACTGGAAAAATTGTGAGCAAAACTCACGTCTAACCGGCCAACAATCATCAATCGCAGAGGGGGCTCTCTTTCAACATGATAAAGTCAGCCCTCATGTTGCTTTAAGGACTCGGCAAACATTACTGGGCCTTAAATGGGAACTTTTATCTCAGCCGGCGTATAGCCCTGACCTTGCACCTTCGATTTATCATCGTTTTTGATTGTTACACAACGCCTTTGCTCACCGAGCCTTCAATGATGTGGAGACTCTAAAAACGGCGTTACAACAGTATTTAGACTGTAAAAAAGAGGAGGTTTATCATCATGGGATTAACCTACTGCCAGACAGATGGCAAGAGGTCATGCATAATGATGGTGCATGTGTGAATTCATAGGTGCTTAACTTTTTGTGTTCTCCGCCTTTCTGTTTTCGCTAAAAAACGGGTAGAACTTTTGCACTCACCCAATAACCCTACAATTCTACCTAGAGGCCAATTGCAAATAGCGACATTGTCCTCCTTTATAATTACTAAATTGTTTATTTTAATATTTTCTTTCTCAAACATCCATTTTACTCTTTGTTGTAAGGAGCTCAAATAATCTTTGGAACATTTTTTCCAAAAACACTCAATCATTTTTGTTGTTCTTTCCCATAATTTTAGTTTAGAATCGTGAACATTAGTTATTTCATGTTCAACAATAGAGTTGATTGGCCTACCAATAAGAAATTGGCCAGGAGTCAAAGAGTTCAAATTATCTGGATCAGATGAGAAAGGCACAAGTGGACGTGAATTTAGGATTCCTTCAATTTGTGTTATTACAGTCCGAAAGCCCTCGTAAATTAATTTTAAATTTCACATCACACGCTTCAGATGATATTTGAAAGATTTGTCTCCTGCTTCCCAAAGGCCTCCAAATTTTGGAGCCCTTGGTGGAATAAATTTCCAGTTAACACCCTCACTGCTTAAGTATCCAGACAAATTATTGTCAGGAATTCTAACTAAATTATGTAACCGTTTGAGTTCATTATTACTGCCTACAAAATTTTGAGCGTTATCAGAAAAAAGACAAGCAATTTTTCCTCTCCTAGCAAAAAACTTCTTTAAAGCTTCTATGAAAGCTTGCGAAGTTAATTCAGTAACAACCTCCAAATGGATTGCCTATGTTACAAAACAAATAAATATGGCTACATATACTTTATGATAAATTCCTTTACGTTGGCACTTATACTTTATGAGAAAAGACCCAGTGAAATCAACACCTGGGCAATTAAATGGATAATTCTTTTGGTAAATTTCCCACGAATTGTTAACATGAGATGGGTTTCGCTTTAAAGCAAATAATACAATTGTGCACTGTTTTTCTACATATTGCATGACCATTTAAAGGCCAAAAATTCTGCCTTAACTGAAAAAGTAAAGCTTGTGGACCTAAATGTAAATACTGTTTATGAAAGTATTCTACTATCATTTGAGTAAGTTTACTTTTATTATGTAGCAAAATTGGAAATTTTTGGTTGGCATTTAAGTTAGTGTTCGCTAACCTAACTCCTACTCTTAGAAGACCTTTATCAAGAAATCGGTGGAGGTTTTTTACCTGACTATTATGATTAATATTACCTTATTTTTGCAAGGATTTTATTTCTTTGTCAAAAAATTCATGTTGAACACTTTTTAACAAAAAAAAACTTTCTGCTTTGTTGAGCTCTTCGAGGACCAGGATCCCCCTTTTTTTCTTTTTTACAATTACTAAGAAACCTCAAAATAAATCCTAAAATACGAATTATTTTACAATAGTTATTACTTAAATCAATTATCATGCACAAAAAATTTAATAGAAACTGTAAAAACAGATATGCTTTTAAAGTCACTTACGTTAATATTTTTAAGATCGATTGAAAAGTCATTGGAATTAACTGCTGCAGGAATGTTTGTATTGGGATAATCTTTTTCCTTTAGGAACAAAGGACCACTCCACCATAACTCATTTGAGAATAGCTTATCAGGAATAACTCCTCTTGTTAGAAGGTCAGTAGTAGGGTGGGCCGAAAAAAACGAAATATTTATAATCGAAATGTAATAGAGCGGAAAAGTTGCCTTTTGTAATAAAGAATAAATTAGTAAAATATTACACCGATCGGTTAATATCTTTTACCACCGCAAGGGGACCAAATTTTCCAAAAATCGCAAAAAACATGTTTTTTTCAATATATTTTTTAAATTATCCAAACGTACGAATACAATTTCTAATAAGGCGCAATAGCTACGTGAACATATACGAAATGCCATGCATTATGATAAAGTCAAATATTTTACTGCCGCAAAGGGACCATATTTAAAAAAAAATTCTAAAAATTTCAAATTTTCATTTTTTCTAAATTTTTATAATTTCTATAATATGTCTAGAAGTAAATAAATGTACTTCATATCTATTAATATGTAAAAAATTTTGTTAATTTGTTATACACTGGAAAATAAAAACGGTAATTATTCATTTTTCATGACGATCGCTTCATATGCTGCTGTTTTGCTGCATATCAGCATTTCATATACCAAAAACCACAAAAATGATATAAAATGAACAAAATATTTTAGCATTTTATTAATTGAAATACAGAGATGTTTAACCTAAACTGATTAAATAAATGTAAAATGAAGAAGTATGAAAGTAAATGAATTTTATAATATGACTTGCTTTCAAATAAAGCCATTGTTCCTCGAGAGACCGAAATTGAACATATGTGATCCTCCCTCTGTTCTGGTCCACAACTTTACCAGCACTTCAGAGACCAATTTCACGCATCTTTGTACTGATTGTGTAGGACAAGGAAAATTATAATACCTGGTATCTTTAATTGAGCATTCTAAACTCATCATCGTCGTTAGATCGTCCGTCGATAGTAACACTTGGTTTCCGTTAGTTTACAGTTTTACCACTCGATTAAATCCATACAATTTTAAGCTTCAAAGTTCAAGTCTGGAATGGCGAAGTGATGGATGGCTCTATTCATGTCCTCAGAACTTCGTGCTTTGGCAATTTTCTTCATGGCTGGTGTCCTGATATCCTCTCCTTCATATGCTATCGTTCCAATGAGGCTATTTTCATGATTTGCGAAACAGGCATTTCCTGAAATTACAGGAACTGTAATCTTTCGTAGATGATATGGCAAGTAACGAAGGTTACTAATTGTAGTCCCAAGCATCTGAAAAACATGATGGATTAATTTTAATTGTGAACCACCTGATGCAGTACACTTTCAGGATGTACTCTTTGAGTACATCCTGAAAGTGTACTGCATCAGCCGATTGCCAAAATTACAAATTGTCAAAGCACGAAGTTCTGTGGACACGAATAGTGCCATCCGTCATTTCGTTATTCCAGACTTGAACTTTGAAGCTTAAAATTGCATGGCTTTAGTCGAAAGGCAAAACTGTAAACTAACGAAACCACCTGTTACGGTTTGTCAATCGACTGACGATCTAACAACGCTGGTGAGTTTAGAATGCTCGATTAACGATACCAGCTATTATAACTTTCCTTGTTTCACTCAATCAGAAGAAAGATGCGTGAAATCAGTCACTGAAGTGCTGGTAAAGTTTGTGAATCAGAACAGAGTGAGGATCACACATGATCGATTTCGGTCTCTCTAGGAACAATGGCTTTATTTGAAAGCTAGTCATAATATAAAATTCATTTACTTTAAATACTTCTTCATTTTAAGTTTATTTAATACGTTTAAGTTAAACATCTATGTATTTTAATTAATAAAATGCTAAAATATTTTGTTCATTTTATATCTTTTCTGTGATTTGTGGTATATGAACTGCTGATATGCAGTAAAACAGCAGCAGATGAAGCGATTGTCAAGAACAATGAATGATTACCGTTTTTATTTTCCAGTCTATGACAAATAGTTAACGAAATTTCTGACATATTAATAGATACAAAGTAGATATATTTACTTCTAGACATATTATAAAAACTATAAAAATTCAGAAAACCTGAAAATTTAAATTTTTATATATTTTTTAAATATGGCCCCTTTACGGCAGTAAAATATATGATTTTATAATAATGAACATTTACCGGGACATTTCTTATAGTATCTTCATGCAGCTATTGCGTCCTATTGGAAATTGTATTCGTACGTTTGGATAATTTAAAAAATATATTGAAAAAAAATGTTTTTTGCAATTTTTTGAAAATTTGGCCCTCTTGCGGCAGCAAAAGATATTAACCAATCGGTATAATATTTTACGAATTTATTATTTATTACAAAAGGCAACTTTTCCGCTCTATTACATTTCGATTTTAAATATTTCGGTTTTTTCGACCCACCCTAATATACAATTTTATAAATATTTAGACAAGTTATAAATTTGAAAAGTAAATGACATAATAATTCCATGGAACTATTAATATAGAGGAATTGACATATCTTTAATATAATGAAGCTTCAACTTTAACCGCTTTAGCAGGAGTTAATTAATGTAGCGGGAAACTCCAAACAGAAAATTTAAATAACAACTTTTTACTTATTTAATCTCTTTACTAATGCAAAATTTTAGTCATAAATTATGGAGGAAAGAGCTATTTATTTTTACTGGTGGAAGTTTACTTAATGGAGTTATGAATAAAGAGGAGGAGACATATTGTGTACTGTCTACCAGTTGCAATTGAAGTAACTGAGGAGGTTGTCACAGGATGGCGGATGTTTCTTTTTAAATTGGATCCTCAGTTTCTGATTACCGCAAGGGCAAACATCCCACCAGTAAAATTGAATAGAAAATTTCGTCTTCATTAAGCGTCTTATTCATGGAAATTTTACTCAAAAATGTCGTAAAAATTTCTATTTGTTTTTACAGGTGTCAGTATGCCTTGTAAAACTGTCAGTTTGTTTCCCTGGTTGTCACAATATGGCGGAAACGCAGGGCCTGACTACCGCTGAAGTAAATTCCCTCCAGTAAAAATGAAAATATGTTTCTGTAGTTATTTATGACTGGAATTTTGTAATAATAAGGCGTTTAAATAAGTTGAAAATTTCTATATAAATCTACTGGTGGAAGTTTGCACCGGCGGTAAACAACTCCTGCGATAGCGGTTACAGTTGAAGCTTCACTGTTTTAAGGATATGTCAGTTCCTCCTTATTAATAGTTCCATGGTTTACTTTGGTGTTAATCAGATATGTTTCCGCCATATTGTGACAAACGAGACAACCTCCTGCCAGTGTCAAAGAAAAAGATTATAATACCTGGGAAAACTGACACCAGTAAAAATAAATAGAAATGTTCACCATATTTGTGAGAATATTCCCTTAAATAAGACGATATTTTCTATTCAAATTTACTAGTGGGAAGTTTGCCCCGGCTGTAATTATAAAATACTGTTCTGATTTAAAAGAAAACAGCGCTCATCTTGTGACAACGTCCTCAGTTGCTTCACTCGCATCTCGTAGACAGTGCACTGTACGTCTCCTCCGCTTTATTCATAACTCCACTGATAATTCATTATGCAGCTACACGTTCCATAAAAAATCCCTTTTAAAAAAAGTGAAATACACAGGGATCGCAGCGTTCCTAAGATTTTCGCGCTTTGCTACCAGTATTTTAAATAAAAATTCTACATGGTAGATTCCTTTAACAGTTATAATTGAATTATACAACAAATATCATTGTTTTAAAATAGTGGTAGCAAAGAGTGACAATTTCAGGAACACTGCGAGCCCTGCATACATATAAATGAAATCATAGAAGTAAAATTTAATGCCTTAACAATCTCATTTTTTATGACACAATAAACTAAAAATAATGAATAAACACCAGTTTTTTCTTACTAAAATATTTACCTTGTATAATCGAAAAATATCCGACAATCAATAAAGCAAAAATTACAGTTAACAATTAGTGGTGTCTAAAAGCTTTTAGCAACAAAGCAACTGGTCTTGCCTGAGCAGTGTTGCCAGTGGGCTACTTTTTTTTAAATTCAGATGTCTTGATTGGCACCATGTTTTTGAAACGATAAAATTCACTTTGTTTTCTCTATAATTAATATGTAATTAAATAAAGCACATTTTAAGATTTCAAAAAAGTGGTGCCAATCAAGAATCTGATTTTAAAAAAAGTAGCCCATCTGGCAACACTGTGCCCGAGCGGCGTTCGAGCGAAACTGTTAAGTGAATACTAACTTTCAACCGGGCCACCGCCAATCGAATAATAGGCGTAAGCGCTGACTCAAAAATGATGGCTATCGTAGGCGCATTTTTTTTTAACGTATGTGCTATCAGCGTTCAGGCATACTATTCAAGTGGCGGTGACCGAGCGAAAAATGTCCATGCAGCATTCCACAAGGGATTTATGAATAAAGTGGAGGAGACTTATAGTGTACAGACTACCAGTTGCAAGTGAAGTAATTGGGGATGTAGTCACAAGATGGCGGCTGCTTTATTAAGTCGGATATACAGTTTCTGAATACCATTGGTTAAAACCTTCCCACCAGTAAAATTGAATAGAAAATTTTGAGTTATTTAAGCGTTTTATTCATAGAAATATTTTCTTTCAAATATGGTAAAAACTTCTATTTGTTTTTACTGGTGTCAGTTTGATTGGTAAAACGTTAAGTTTGTTTCACCGGTTGTCACAATATGGCGTAACAATCGGTCTGACTACTGTAAAAGTAAACTTACACCAGTAAAATGAAAATCTGTTTTTGCAATTATTTATGACTGACATTTTGCATTAATAACAAATTTAAACACTTAGAAAATTTCTATATAAACTTAATGGTGTAAGTTTTCACCGGAGGTAATCAGCCCTTGCGTAAGCGGTTACAGTTGAAGCTTCACTATTTTAAGAATATGTCAGTTCTTTTTTTATTAATACTTCCATGGATTCCACACGGGCTGGATAATTTTCGTTCAGTTGAAAAAAAAAACTTCAACTCTCATGATTTATTCGCCAATTAGATTAATTGTGTAAAAATTAATCTAATGTTAATCTACCGTTAAGTGGTTAATAAGAAATAAAAAAAAGCATGAAATTAACAGGAAGTTTACACATGGGTTTCCTTTATGTGAAAAATACATGCAAATTTTACCTCTGAGTTCGTGACCAATAGTGCATTTTCTGAATAGATGCAAATATGTAATTATCAAAGAAAGGTAGTTCGATAAATTTACTGGATATATCCCACTTCAGGGAATCACGATCAATTTTTAGTAGATTTCGTAGAATAGTACCTATTGTAGCCGTTACCATAGTAGGACTTTTCAAAATTTCCTTCATAAAGTTTAAGTATATGACCCCAGGAAACCAATACCATCCCCACCTATAAAGTATATATATATATATTCTGCTAACAAAAATAGGGGTGCAAGCTAAAAAGTGAAGAGAACAGTGCAAGACAGCCATGTCTGGGCATAAAATAGATAGTATACGTATATTAATGCGCAATACAGAAAAAAAGGCGAAAAAAATTGTAAGAGAGCTGTTATTCTTCGAAAAGATGAAAATAACATGAAAAGAAGGTTTAGGGCAACAATTTGGTTTCATGTAAACGATAAAAAAAGTATTGTTTAGAAATGATGCACGATTTTTAATATGATGTGTGGTCTCCTAGAATAGCTAAGACTGCTGCACACCTGTTTTCCATGGATGCGATGAGGTTATCGATAAGACGTTTGGGGATACTGTTCCACTTCTCAAGAATTGCAATCACCAAGTCCCGGACAGTACAAGGAGGCCTCGGTCTCGCAGCAATGCGTCGTCGAGTATGTCCCAAACATGCTCGATCGGATTTAGGTCAGGCGAGCAAGATGGTCATTCCATTCACTGTATTGTTTTAGCTTCAAGCTCGTTTTCCACAAGACGAACAGTATGAAGTCAGGCATTATCATGCATGGAAAAAAAGAAATCACTAATTACCGCAACTTAAAATACGACATGAGGTCTCAGTATCTAGTCTGTATAACTTCGGACCGTCAAAGTGCCATTCCGAATGATATGCAGGCCCGTACGTCCACCTATGCTGATTCCAGCAAATAGCATCAACCCACCTAGTCTGTAATTTGATCTTTTACGAACGAATGTGTGATTATTTTGAGTGCCCATTTCTCTCCGTGCCAAAACACATCAGATGTCACATCCAGACTGAATCGGGACTCGTCTGTAAACATAATTTGACTCCATTAACGTTCCCTCCAAATTCGACGTTAAGTTCCCCACCTTCCTTCGTCCTCACAGTGGCTTGAGGTCAATGAAATACAGACCATTGGCTTACGTGCATTGAGACCACCCTGATAAATCCTATTTCGGACTGTTTGGCTGGACACCCTTCGTCGTGTGGCCAAGAACAACTGTGTTTGCAGTTGAGTAGCATTGCCCATTCCGTCTCGACGAGCTGTTAACAGGATATATCGGTCATCAGTTTCTGTGTTAGTACATTTTCGACCTTGCACTTGTCGATGACTACCATCCCATGCGACTTGGAATCGATTCCACAGCCTTTCATGGACACTTCTTGTGACTCCAAGAGCGCGTCCAGTACACTTCGTTGTGTTTCCCCAAATTCAACTGTCCCGATAACACGCCAAGCCTTGGATTGCGGTAAATCATGTTGTTGTGACATTTTCAAGCCAACTTTTCTCAAAACACAAGCTGAACAATTGAATTTTACAACTGAGGCAGTGAAACAGACGTTTCTGCGAAATCCCGATTTCTACACTTACCTCCTTTTTCTAGTTTTTGACGTCATAAACTTTAATTTACATGTGACGTTTTCTTTATCTTTTTTCTACAACACTTTAAATTATGGATGTTTTATTTTACGTTACTTATCGGTGTAAATATTTGCGTAATTTCGTTAAAACCATGTGCTCCCCTAATTGTTTTAAGCAGTGTGTATATATATATACAGTGGTGTCAAAATGGTGCCAAAACTTTCAAAACCGATTTTAAATGATAAAGGAAGTGTAGTAAATATGTTTATTAAAATTGTTCTATTTAGTTTTCACGCGTAAAGAAAAATATTTTAGCAAAATGCTTTAACCACTTGAGGGGCGGTGGGATGTATTATATCCCACCTAATTTAAATAAGATTCGCACCAGAAACTTTAAACTAAATTTTATATTTTTAACTGTTGGGGCGAAATGCTGAAAAATTGCTTTTCATTATTTTAAAATAAAATTTTTTGATTATTCCTGTGAGAATTCAGTATTACAGAGACATTATTGCTTGCCCCTCAAAGGGTTAACGAACATACGGAAAATCTATTGTGCGCTTTATAAATTATCATTCTTCAGAGCGTTTTCTCCAAAAATCTGTAAAAGGTGGATAATAAGCTTCGATTAACAGCAACAAATATTTGAAAATGTAAATTATAAGAAAAGAAAAGCTTTCATTATCGATTTTAACGATATTGAAGTTAGAAAATTCATGATTTTCTTTTTTTTAAGTAACATGAGTTACTTAAACACATATTATTCATCGGAGAAAAATGAATTCAAGGAAAATTTATTCAATTCCGTGCAGTAATTCCCGATGCACTATAAACTATTAATTCTGGAATTTTTTTTTTTTTTTAATTTTCACTAACAAAGAAAGAATAAGAAAACTAAGAGAGAGAGAGAACACTTTTTACAGACAAGAAGAAAATCTTTAGATTTTGAAATTTCATTTCAATCTACATAGATTAATCCCAAGAGAACTTTTTCGGCTGCGAAAACTCTTTGAACCGTAAATGAAATGGACGAAAATATTGTAAGACTTTAACTAATTGGGGAAAAATGCAGTAAAGTTACAAATTGTTGTTTGGTGAGATGTTATGTAATTGACTTTCTGAAAACCATTAGAATGATGCTTCGTTTTATGTTACTTTTACAAAATGAGTTATTCTTAATACTTTATTTCAGTACTTATTATTGCATTATAAGCATATTTATCTATATTTCATTCAATATACTTTTGTAAAATTTTAATATTGAAAAATACCCATGGTTAAAAAATAATCACACTTTAAAATAATTATATAGATATAGCGTTAAGAAATATTGTTTAAGCAATTAAATGCTATGTCTTACCTATATTGGACAAACGAAACGTGGTTTAAAATGCCTAATTAAGAAAATAAATATAAAGGAATTTATTTTTTAAAACATGCTTTCATTAAAATTCACAAAAATGTATAATATATATATGTTTTTTAAATGCACTAAAAACTGGAAAAGTCTTAAAAATATCCCTTAAATGCAGGGAGTTTAAACTACGGTGAGCTCGATTATGGAAGATTAATGGAAAATTTTGTCTAATTAGCCAACTATTGCCAAGTTGGCTCCAGATACGGCAACTTATTTTTGTCGCGAAATTTGGCGATAATTCGATATGTTGGCCAAAATTTGATGATATTTCACTAAGTGTGCTAAAATTTGGCGCTATTGTGGTAACCCTGTCATTAGTACTTTTCAACAAATACTCATTGTTGAAGCTGACGACAATTTCTCCATCGAAAATCGAACGTAACCATTAGGTAAATTTCCCCCTTGTTGCGCCATTTAGGGATCGAATTAAAAAAAAAAATGTACAATTCATGTATTGGCCTCAGGAATATATATATATATATATATATATATATATTCCAAATTTTAAAGCTATATGTCAACAGGAAGTTGGTGAAAAATGAGTCACGACATTTGACTGCCACACACAAACATAATTGTAAGGAAAAAGAAAGCATGTAATAAGCAATATATTCTCAACAAGAAACTAAGAAATCGGCATTTGAAAAGCATGGTTGAGAGATATAATATTGCTAAATAGAGATATAATATTGGAATATAATATTGCTAAACACACTTCTATACTTGAACTTCATTCTCTTGAGTCATTCCATATCTATAAAAATTATAAAAATATTATTATTTGTGACTCTTTATATTACCCCATTGTCAGATAGGTGGAAATACTACTGAAAACCATATTTCCTTAAAATCTTAGAGCATGTTTTCACATTAACAGTTCTTTTCAGTGAACAATTTCCATTTTGTCGTTCCCCGTAATTTCTTGCATTTTCATTGGTCAATATACCTGTTCCTCGAATTCACTTCTTCCCATGGACCTTGTACATGGGCAAAATTCCACCCTTCTTTACATTCATGACTGTACGCTGAATGCTACCGAAACCATTCTGCAATTAATTAAAACGTTCATGTGCTTAAAACTTTTATGTATCTTCTTATATTGTACTTAGTCAAATATACTTTAATTGTCAGTATGTCTTTTATCATGGGCAGTTTAAGAATGAAAATGTTGAGGAGATTCTGTAAAAATAAAAGGCTTCTTTTTATATATAAATAATGAAAATGCATTCCTTATAGTGCTAACTACTGGTAGATTTACTGCATATGTGTTGCAATAAAATTTAAAATATTAAGGATGAAAAATAATGTAAGGCTTTTAACAGCGAATAGAAAAAAATCAAAAATGAAGAAAGAAGATAAAAAAAGAAAAAAAATCTATTATTACACCTTATATTATTGATACTATATTATATAATGATATTTTATAAAAATAATGATATCGGGGAATTGAATTTTGTTTGTTGTGTAAAGAGAAACAAAAAAAAAAGTTTTATGCGCTCCACATACAAGCATTTCGTTTCAGTGTTGAGTGTTCCACTATACACTGGTTTCCAAAAATCAAAGAAAAATCACGAAAAGAGCGATGACTCGTTCAAAAATGAACTTATCTGTATAAAATTGGCATATGTTGTTAACTAAAATATTCTGAATAAAATTACAAAATATCAATTGGTGGCGTTGCAATCGGATTGCGTCATCTGTGCGGAGTATAAAAATGTATGCTAGAGAGTACGGCTGTTGGTGTCGCTGTGATTATAAGACAAGAAAACTGAGATAGCCAATTCATTTGTATGATCTCGAGGTAACATTTGTCCGCATAACTGCGATATAAAGCAATTGGAAGATTGGATGTAGGCCAAAGTGATACACAGGTGGCCATATGGCTAAATCTTAGTCCTTCTGTTGTCCATAAACTTTGGAAACAATTTCAAACTGCTGATTCGGCCTCCAGAAGGTTAAGCCAAGGACGGGCAAAAGCTTCGGCAAGCACCGATGACCGATATTTGCGATTATGTGTACGCAGGAATAGAACAGCAACCCCCTCTCATCTTAGAACCTCACTTGTTGGAGCCACTGGAAGTTTGGTGTCAACGTCTACTGTGCGTAGAAAGCTTCATGAAGGTAGTCTTTGCACGAAGCGACCAGACATTTGTGTGCCGCTCACCTCATATCACCGGAGGGAACGTTTAAGGTGGGCACGTCAATATGTCCACTGGCATTACCGTCTCAATACTCAAGGCCACCGGACTGATTTCGTGACGTACCAAATGAAGATTAACCCCTTGAAGGGCAAGCAATTGCGTTTGTGTAATGCTTAATTCCCACCGGAAATTTAGAAAAATTTTATTTCAAAATAAGGAAAAGCAATTTTACGACTTTTCTCCACTAAAGTCAGAAAACTAAAATTTCCTAAAATTTTTCTGGTGCAAATCCTGATTAATCGTAGGTGGGATAAAATATATCCCACCGCCCCTCAAGGGGTTAAGGGGATTTCTGTCATCTTCAGTGATGAAAAGAAACGGAATTTAGACGGCCCTGATGGTCATAAATTTTACTGTCATGACCTAAGAAAAGAACCCCAAGAACTGTTTCAGCAGGCAACAAGACGAATGATCCATAATGACCTGGGGAGGATTTTCTTTCAACGGCCAAACATTTCTAGGATTTATGAGCAGAAAAATGAAATGAGATTTTTTACGTACCAATTTACTGCCAATTATGGATTTGCTAGCAGGAACGGACTGTGTTTTCCAACAAGATGGGGCATCCATCCATATCTCCACATCATCGAAAACATGGTTTAGGCAAAACAATATATCACTATTAGACTGGCCAGCACTTAGTCCAGATTTGAATCCCAAGAGAACATATGGGGGATCTTATCTCGTAAAATATATGAAAATGGAAAGCACTATACATGTGTAAATGACTTAAAAATTGCAATTGACAAAGCGTGGTATGAAATACCTCCTTCTGTAATGCAATGCTCAGTTAATTCTATGGAGCAACGTGTATTTGATGTTATAAAGTGTCGTGGCAATACAATTAAATATTAAAAGTAAGTTTTTAGTTGCTTTTATAAATGTAAAACAAAAACAAAAAAAAAAATTACAATTGTCTATACTTTTGGGACAGCACATTTTTATATAATTCAATGTTTATTTTATAATTTCAAACCTTTGATCATAATTTATATGTGTATATCAGGAAAACTGCTTTTATTTATTACCTATCCCACGAATTTTAATTGTACCTTATTACTTTTTATGTTAATGCAAATTTCACTGATTCTCTAAACTTTTGGGACGCGGTGTAGCAGTGCATGGACGGAAACGCTTTCCTAGCGCCGTAGTGACGACACAAAACTCAAAAAAAGGAAGAACACGAACAGGCTGATAAAACATATACGCACGATGCTTTCTTCCATATGATTCCAACATGATGGGGCAACCGCCCATTACAGCGCTGATGTATGTCTCCACACGAATGCAATGTATTAGCAGTGGTTCGCTGCATTGGCTCGCTCAATTGCCAGACCACGCTGGCCTTGACTACTTTCTGTAGGGATACGTCAAGACACTGGTGTATGAACAGTTAACAGTGCTGAGTAACTTGTTGCAAGCATCTTGGAAGATGCTGGGAAAGTCCGAGACACGCCCTGTATTTTTGAGAACATTAGATCTTCCATGCACCAGGGATGTGAAACCTGCATCACGGCCCGGTGTCGTAATTTCGAACACCTTCTTTGATAACGATCGTTGTCTCTTTTTGTTCCTATTTCTTAGTTTTTTTGCTTTACTAAGAATAATAAACCTTTTTTTCTTGCCCTATTCATGTCCTTACTTCATTGTGTTTTGTGTCGTCACCGCCGCGCAAGGAAAGCGGTTCCAACCATGCATTGCTATGAGAATTCCCATCGTCTACGTATAATCTTTCTCTCTTAAAACATTTGTAACCACTGCGCTCAAACACCCCGTAGAGTTCATCGCCATAAATGAATGATCGTGGTGTCACATCCACTTGGCGTTAGATGCGCTACACGTTAGTTATGTTATTACCCTTTGCGCTTGGTGTCTCTTACAAAAATTTTATTCGATCGGCACTACTTTTTTAAAAGAAGTTTCATTCAAGTACACAATTTCAAAAATGCTCTGATTAAATAAGGTACATTTTATTTTCCTTTATTACTGGTGCCAAAACCAAATTTTGCAAAGAAAGATTATGTCTCCGCAGTTCAGCCCTTGAGTGCAAAGGGTTAAGTGACTTTTAATTTGACGTTTATCTGTAATTTTTTATATTTTGCTGATTTAATACTTATTTCGTTAATTAAAATAACAATTACATTTTTAAACAGCGACGCCATGGTATTTAAAGAGGAAAAGTAGTGAAAGAACTTTGTGATGCATAGTTACGTACAATGGATCAGTTTCAACTGCTATCGTAAACATTCAGAATCGAGAGGGTTGATTGACAAAAATAATGTAAATAAATAAATATCCAAGATTTTTTTTCTGTTTTTATTAATATACCTTAAGTCTGTAGGTGTAACTACCGTACTCTGTGACTGTATGGGTTACTTTGTGACACATGGTCTAGTTTTCGTATTTCGAATCTCCTGCCCTGTCTGCGATGCCAGAAAAGCAAACAACAGCACCACTTCTTGTGCTACGTCACCTAAAGACCATTGTCAGAGCAGCCAACACTTCTCTTGTTCTCTCTGAAAGTTGTAAGTTTTTAACGTGCTACTGCGTTGTTGTCTCGAAAACCAGATGCTTTGTGTGCTCAAGCCTAATTCAACCTAAATCATGTGAGAACCACCAAACACAGAAAATATTCATTTTTGTTATTGTGTCAGTTAGACTGTGGAGAAATATAATCTTTGTAAAGTGATATTTCTGTGAGATGTAACAGCATAATCAAAATGTAGACACTCGCACTCCCTCCAAATTCGACTCATCTCTTGCAGCTGCTTGATGTGCCAATTTTCTGTCCTCTAAAATCCTACTGGAGAGAAATGTTGAAAAGTTGAAAAAAAAATCAACCTCTTGTAGTAGATGTACAAGCGTATGAAAGGACGAATATCCGCGTCTTCTAAAAGAGCACATTTCAAGAGCGAGTTCAAATCGGTATTTCATGCGACCCGACTCTATCCACTAAATAGAAACAAAGTTTTGGAATGGCTTATAAAAGCAGTCCTCGATGAAAGCTTGGGATTGATGACGAGCACGTGGGAAAAGTGTTCGTGGAATAGTTGAACAGGAAGTGGGAAGAAATAACAAAATGGCGAGTCACTAGAGGCGCAAAAAGTTGAATGTTCCGCCGTGCTTAAACATTAGTGCTACTGATCAGGGCTAACAGTTTGGCCTCCATTTTTAATAAGAAATTCAGAGTTCATACCAGAAATTAAGAATGGTATCGTTTGCTTTATTGAATAACAGACATTTCGCGACTACCCGAGGTAAAAGTTCTTCTTTTCGAATTTTCGGTTTGAATTTAAAATTTCTGAATAAAAACGTAGGGATATATTTTTTGGTTTCATATATAAAGGATATTTTATTTTATTATTCATGCTAATTTGATCAGTTTAAAATCAACACTTATATCGTAAAGAATCAATTTTCATCAACATTCTAATTAATTAAATTTTAAATTTCCATAATGATTAATATTACTGTCAGCTGTAGAAAATTGTTTCTGACTTTATTTTATCTGCAAGCATTCTTTTAAAACAAATCACTTATTAACAGGCATTTAATTATAACTTTGGTATTTTAAACACTCGAACTACTTTAATATTTTGAAGGAAACTGTAGCTAACAAAATGTAAACTAACTTTTTATGTAAAAAGCAAATAAATGCATGCGTCGATATATTTATTATGTCATAGTTAATTTAAAATTTTGAATTAATAAATAGCATATGAATGAAGTGTCCTTCATGTATATTGCTTAGATTGAGGACAAATAAATAACAATTTGCAGGAGAATAACGAAGTAAATAGAATTTTATATTGATCGCAACTTCAAATTTAAAATGAAGATAAGATGAAAATTTAAATTGACATAATTAACAATTAAAAAAGAATGGACCCATTAAAAGTTACAATATGTTTAATATTGCGATAAATTGTTTGTCTCAAAAGCAATCTAATGAAACTTCTTGGGAAATGATTTTTAATAAAGCAACGAAATTTTATTATTATTTATTAGTTTTCATTATTTCATTATAAGATCGTGAATTTTTTTGTGTTTTGCATTGTTCTTTAAAAATATAATATATCGTGCGTGAAATTTAAAATATAACATAAGAAATCAATTTTTAAAAGAAACTTACTATGAAATAACCTTAACAATTTAAATTTAATATGAAAGAATACAGTATATAATAATTTACTTCATTAAACTACCGCTATTATTGTTCTCGTTCTAAATAAACTATCCTTCTAGGGATTTTTTTCTCACTTTTTATGCAGAAATGTAGAAATAAATAGAAATATTGCCCAATATAATAGGAGAAACCTTTGTAAAAAGAAATATATTTCTATTATTATGAAGTTTGCAACTTTTGATGATCAAGTGAAAAGCGTCTTCAAAGTTTAGTGATGTATTCATTTCTTGCTTTATAATTTGCACTCACGTCCTGAGTCAGTCATGTCTCGTAATTATAAACAGTGAAATTCATTAGCTGTAAATAAAGAGTGTCTTATTTGAACCGACAGAGCTCAAATGAATAAGTAATGCTGAAAGTTCCCGAAGTAAGAAAAGAGATTTTTGGAATACAGACAGTTTCAGTCCGGCCGAATTTTAGGCAGCATTTTCGCCGAAAATTCGTTTTCGGCGAAACTCTCATTTTAGGCCGAAAACAAAAACGAAACTCAACTTTCGGTCGATCTCTAATAATAACTTCTTTAGGTCCTTTTGCCAAAATTTTACTTTCTGGGGAACTAGTTTTCTTTGCAAATTACAGATTTTTAAACCTAACAATATACAAATAATGAATAGTTTGTTTTATGGAATAGAATTTCGTGAAAGGGCCTGTTTTATTATTTGGATTTTTGGGAAGGGGTATGTTTTATTAAATGTTTTTTTTTTGTGTAAGGGCCCTAAACAGACCCCAAATTTTGCCTAAATCGATATCGGAAAATAAAATCATTATAAGTTAGAAGTAAATTTCCAAAATGTCCGGACCAGAATTCGAACCAGGGACCTCCCGGCTGAAGCCGCCAGTGCTCTACCATCTGAGCTATCCCGGACGAATCTGGTGGAACTTTCTCACCCAGCTAACCTTAATGATTAAAGCATCCGGTCTGAAACCTGGTTCAGCTCAACAGTATAAATCACAGGTAATGGAACTCCAGAAATCGCTGGATACGTAATTACACTATATTAATTTTAACACAATTATTCTAATTGCTAAATAAATCATATTAGAAGTAAGATTACTAGATTTATTTACCAATTAGAATAATTGTGTTGAATTGCTTTGTTTTTAATAAATCTTACGTATATTTTTCGGAATAAATAATCTTTTATAGCTAATGGTTTCTTGACCGAATTATGAAGCATTGTCATTGGTCAGAATTGAAATAAATCACGGCTATGTAATTGTTTTTTATAACGGTTCGTTTACTGGACAGTTTGCTGCAGGTTGTAAGACTGTACCTCTTTTTTCTGAACAAGTTTTATATAAATATTCTGGATATGTTTCCTTAAAAACCGCTGTTTTAAAGCAAATAATACTGTATTCTAGAAACCAATGAGAATATTTTAAAAATTAAAAACTAACGTAATTGCTGCATTTTTGATTGATTAATTTTACTGATTCAGAGTTGCCAATTCTCCGGCTCTTTGAATACTAGTTTTATCTTAGAGAAAATTTTGTTCTTTTAACACTTTATGTAATGAATTATGAATTCATGAAAATTTCATGAAAATTTTAAAGTATTTTTCGTGAATTTTTGAAATTACATTAGAAGATTTACATAATAATTTAATAAATTTTTGAAGGGTTTTAGAAGTAATGAAGGATTTAGAAGGATTCATTCAATTTGAATTTATAGAGACTTTGTGCAATATTTATAACCCCCTCAAATTTATTTATTTTAAATAATTTTCTTAGTATTTTGTAGAATTGGGAAATGTACAAATATAATGTTCCTACCATAGAAATGTAAAAATATTTCCAAATTGAAAAATCCCCCCCCCCCTCCCCAATGCCAAGAAAGCTGAAAAGATGCAAAGGCAAAAGAAATCATCCTTTTAAAAATAGTTTTGTTTTGTGAAACCAATAACGCTTTTGGAACAAGATAAAGTAATGTATCAATAACTCCTTACCAGAATGCATCCATAACCAAATTTATTACTTCTAATCGATGTATTAAATGAATTTTATAACAAGTCTTTTAATGGTACTTATAAGTACCGTCAGTAGATAAAGGGTTAAATCGCAGAATGTTCCGATGACATAAAACAACATTTTTTGTACTAAAATACTTGTATCCAAAAAGCCGGAGACTTGACAGCTCTGCTGATTTAACAAGGGTCGAAACTTATGCTATTACAGCATATGTTTTGTTAAGAGATTATTACAATGTTTTAATTTATGGTACATATGAGAATCTGAGATTTGACTGCTAATTAAGAGATTATTTCAACATTCACACACACACACACAAAATGCAAAACATTTTTTTACTTGAATAACTGCATTCTGAAAAATATGCCGTTTATTTGGATGTTAAAAAGAGAGCACATCAAAAATAATTAAATTGACATTAATTCACTCTTGTCAGGAGAATGTCACAATGGAATTTGTAATACCACTAATTTCATATTATAATGTACTCCTTATATAATCGCATAATTTTTGTAAATAAATACGGCACATGTTACTACACGAAAATAGTTGTATTCAAAATTTTCTTCCAAGATTTGCCTAAAAAATAATGTTCCTGTCAGGATTATAAAATCTCAGATATAAGAACGCTAAGAACAAATTCTTAGAGTACTTTCATGATATTTTGTAATCATCTGAGAATCTGAGGTTTAATTAACTGTAATCAAAGCCACTTTTTTTTTTTTTTTTTTTTTTTTTTTTTACTTAAACATCTACATTCTGAAAACATGTTTGCTATTTATTTATACCTTTAAAATAGAACTATGAATGCTAAAATGGATCATTAATATTTATTTCATTTATATCGCGTGCTGATTTTTCCCATGTGTTAGCGAAACAATAATATACTTTATCAGGACATTTCAAATGATGTATATGTCTCTTGTCTAAGAGATCCTCTATAATTCTTCAAAAATTTGAGAAAAAAGAAACGAGAATTTCATTAAATTTATTATGCTAAATTGAGACCTTTATAAAAATGGACATGAAATACTTTTAAATCTAATGTATGTTGGGGATTTATTGTTATTGTTATTAATGTCAAACTATAGTTTTGTCATAATACTATAACGAGAAATATTCATGGGATTTTCAACTCATATGAATTGGCATTTTCGTGCAAAAATAATCTTTATAAACTTAGCTAGTGAATCTGATTGAACCACGCATATTCGAATATGCGAGCGCCAGCTACAAGCTCCTGATGTTTATCGTATAATCAGTTTGCTTAACTAAAATAGTATGCATCGAAGAACAGTGTATGAACAAAAAGTATAGTTCATTTAATCATATAATATAATCTAAATTTTCAAAAAAAAATTATTTCTCTTTAATTTCTCTGTTTAAAGATTAAGAAATATCAAAATAAGTGCCATGAAATGGAAGAACATACAGGGGATGACGTACCAAAAAGATGGGCAAAACTTTAAGGGGTGATAGTACACGTTCAAAGAAACAACTTTTATTAAAGAATGCATGGTCGGAAATAAAACGCAAAGGTTCCAGCGCATTTGGAAACGTGTTCCGTGCAAATGTTAAAGCTCCCTTCCTGTTGCGAGTTATAGGGAGAAGAACGACACTAATAGCATAAAAATTGCCAATGTAATATGGGGAAGAAAAACAACGTGTATGAAAAATTTTGCCTCGATTAATTCATAAAAGCCGCTGATCGAGTGTGCAATTGTCAATCGCAGTAGTAACATATCGGAAGATGTAGCTTTTCACTAATAGTGAAAAGGCTGATATGCATATATCTACGGAACTGCAAATGGAAATGGATCAGAGGTTCAACGATTCTATGGAGAACGGTTTCCCAACAGCCACACTCTAAATCGAAATGTCTTAAATTCAGACACTTAAGTGTCTGAAACGGAGTGTTCAATTTTCAGACATTTTAAAATGTCTGAATTTTTTCAGACACTTTTTGCGTCTGAATTTTAGACACTTCAAACGTCTGAATCGCAGCCATTTTTTAAAAGCATTACACGTAGCCATGTTTGACCACGTTGATCCTGGAAAAGTATATGGCCATTATTCTGCCCTACTCCCCCCCCCCCCCCACACACACACAGCCTTATTTTAGGGGATCCAAAATATGGTATGCAATTTTCATAAAGCTGATAATCGAAATCATTTTCGACTTTGTACTGATTATAATCAATATTTTGAATTTATAGAGTAGAATAAGATTAAAAATTAAAATATTTGTCACAATACAGTAAAACCTCTCAATAGTAGGCACCTTAGAGCCGTGGAATTTGTTCGCTATTCGGAAGTGTCTGTTTTTCTGAGGTAAAAAATATAAAATATGTGCATGTTGTTAATAAAAAATGTGCTTCTTAAATAGTTGTGTCCTCTATGTAGGAGTGTCCGTTATGGAGATTTTACAACAAAACTTTCATAGGACAATTTTCTTCAGCGAACACTGACCTTTTTCAAGATAAATACATTTTTTTTACCTCATAAAAGCGAACACAATCGAATAGCAGGCAAATTCAACGTTCCAAAACGCGTTCAATTCGCGAGGTGGCCGCGATTGAGAGTTTTTACTGTATTTATTTTTTTATTTAGTTTTTAATCTAATTCTACTTTTAAAGTTCAAAATGCTGATTATAATCAATAGAATGTTGAAACACATTTAAAATATAAGCTTAAAAAAAAATCCATATCGAATTTGGAGCACGTAAAATCGTAGGGGGGGGGGGGGTGGAGGGTCTGCCCATGCTTTAATCAGGCCCTCCTTCTGGAAAAAGTCCAACCCTGTGTTATGATTCGATAAATGTACGTGTCAGTTTTAAGTGCAAAATCTAGCTATATGCAAATAAATATTTTATAAAAATGTACCTCTTTACTTTGTATTCATTTTTAATTTCAAATTACTTTTTAACTAAAAGTAATCAAAAAATCAATATTATATAATTATTTCAAATGAAATATATCTGTATATTTTTACCGCATTCTTACAATTACGTTAACGATACATGATTACATGAATTTAAGAATCTAAAAATAATCATTAAAATTTAACAAAGTGACTACAGATAACGCGAGATCCTTTTTCTAAATCTTTGTTGACATCAACAAATTTTTTTCTGATTCAACGTCTACATTAGTGACGTCAATTTCCGTTCTGAAGCTGTGGTTTTGACTTTTGAATCATAAAAAGATTATATGTTGACTATTCTCAGTATGGCAAATGGGATATTTCTAAAATACTCGGAAACACTAAAATTATAGCAAAGGGAAATCTTTTAATTAGAATGACCGGATTTAATGAGTTTTATCAGTCAAAACATTTTAAAATAAATAAATGAACACAAGTAATTCGCTGTATTAAATATATGGGGGAATCAATGAATGGAAAGATGTCCGAACTATATTCTTTTTTAAAATTTTTGATGTACACACTATGAGGCAGAAGAAAACTTCATTAGACAAGAAAAGCATAAATAATAAATAAAAGCAGCTATTAACAGGAATGTTTACTATAAATGCTTTTGAATTCCAGTACATAACACATAATAAATCTATCAGAAATGTAAAAATCGATGTAAACATTACAAATGCTGCCGCATTAAATGCTTATAAAAATATTGTATACGTAAATAAATAATTAAAAAGGGTACTTCAGAGTAATAATTACACCAAAAAATACTATTAAGGTAGTCTTGATGGTAATTAAGAAGTATGAGCCAATCAACAGGCGATGTCACTGCGATTTTTAAAGTAATGGCTACATAAGAAAAGGCTTAGGAAGGTGTAAAATTAATAAATTCAGTAACCGCTAATATACACCATGCAGAGACACCAAAATTTATTTTAAAGATAACATTGGATAGAAAATAATACAGAAATATGATTGCAGATGATTTGAAGAGTAGAAATTTAAATATTAGCAAAATAAAATTTTAACATGGAAATACCATAGGCAAAATGCTTTGAACATATTTTGGCATAACTCAGGAAATAATAAAGCTATAGACTCGTGTGAGGTCTTCATTTAAAGATAAAACAATCACAGAGAGTTTTAAATACATAGTTAAGACCCCACTTACCTGGGAAAAGGTCTGATTATTCCAAAAGCACATTCGCCCAGAGGACGTCCGGATTGGAGGCTACGTTAGTATCCGTTAATTAGGCAGACTTGGATATTTAAAAAATAAAATCCCCTTGCACATCCGGCTAGCTCTGTTAAAAGGATGGAAAATTTCCATCCTGAAAACATAGCCCGCCAGACAACAGTTCTCTTTACAAATCTGACGAGATGAAGAACACTGTATTAGTTTTATAGATAAATATTAATACGGAGTACCACTATGTCGATAGAAATTAAATCCCGGAACTTCACATTCCGCAAAAAACAATCAAGTCAAAATAAATTATTAGTTAAAATGTACGCGTACATAAAAACAAGCATTCAGTTTGAATTACAAACGAACATCGAGTTCGAAAGGAAGACGCATGCGCAACTGAGAGTGCCCCCTGGTGAATGCGGAGCGGAGTTACAAAGTGTCTTAAAATTAGACACTTGCAGATTTTTTAGACACTTTTATCAGTTCGTGTACACTATGATCATAGTAAGACACTTAGGTGTTTTAAATTAAGACATCTTTTGTGACTGAATTTTCAGATTCAGACACTTAAGTGTCTGAAATTCTTTTTCAGTCACATATGTATCTTAATTTAAGACGCCTTTATTTGCAGTGCACACAGTATAAGATTTTGCAAATCTAGCTGGGGAAAAGTCCAAAAAACGACTTGCAGTAATTTCTATTTTAAACATTTCAAATAACATCTAACACATTAGAGAAAAAAAAATGTAAAGTTGTAGCAGCCTAACTCTACAACAACACCATCAAAGATCGGCTCAAAAACCAAATTTTCTTTTAACCTTTTTAGTATGACAATTGCTGCAGTTGTAATTGCCATTCATATTTTTGGCTAAAAACGTACTTATTTTTAAAATACTTTTTTATGATAGTATGGAATATTTACAACAATGTAGATACTTTGTATTTTACAGTTACGATAGTTATTTAGAAGTGTTGTATTTAAAAAATATATATACACTGCTCAAAACAATTAAAGGATATTTGAAGTTTTATATAAAATAAAGATATAAACGAAATTTTTTTTGCCGAAAATTGAAGAAG
Source organism: Maratus speciosus (assembly GCA_963932465.1). NCBI lineage: Eukaryota > Metazoa > Arthropoda > Arachnida > Araneae > Salticidae > Maratus > Maratus speciosus. The sequence continues at coordinate 167,871,832 of OZ010796.1, read as the reverse complement.
AGAATCGCAAATGCAAATTTTTCTGGTTTTCAAACTGTGGAGTATGCAAATTTTGAGTTCGACGTCAAAAACGTCGCTTCAGCGGCAGTGAATGAAATTTGACTTTCAACTGGATAAAAGAGAATGAAGACAAGGAAGATCGGCATTCAGTGATTGCTTTGTTTCGATGAGTACGATGTCTCAGCGAAGTCATTTGACAGATTCAGAAGCTTTGAGAATTGTTGGTAGGTTAGAAGGGGGGCAAACTCAAGCCGAAGTAGCGCAAGCCATTGGAGTGTCACAAAGTGTCTTTTCCAGGATCTGGAACCGTTTTTTGGAGAGTGGATGTGCAGGCCGAAGACCAGGGCAAGGTCTTAGACGGGCAACAACGCCCAATGAAGATCGGTATTTAGCGTTAACAGCTCGGAGACACCGAACCATGAACGCTACTCTTCTCCAACAACACTTTCGCTCGGCTACAGGCACCACGATTTCAACTCAGACTGTCCGAAACCGGCTCCATGCTGTAGGTCTGTATGCTCGCCGACCGATGGTATGTGTTAGATTAACATCAAGGCATCGTCGCGACCGCAGGGAGTGGGCAGCCGAGCATGTCAACTGGAGGAGAAATGAATGGAGCAATATTCTGTTTTCTGACGAGTCCCGTTTTTCTGTGCATCCGGATAATAGGCGTATTTTCATCTGGAGGGACCGTGGCAGTAGGAATAATCCTGCGTTCGGGCACGAAAGTGTCAGATTTGGCGGTGGAGGAGTGTTGGTGTATGGTGGCATCTCCATTGACAGGCGCACTGACCTCTACATCATTCGAGATGGAGCTCTGACTGGTCGCCGATATAGGGATGAGATCCTCAGACATATTGTAGTCCCTTACGCTGCAGCAATCGGAGATAACTTCATTTTAATGGACGATAACTGCAGGCCACATCGTGCAAACCTGGTGGAGGGTTTCCTTTTCGAGGAAGGAATCGTTCGAATGGAATGCCCAGCGTGTTCTCCAGACATGAATCCAATCGAGCACGTTTGGGACGCTCTAGGAAGACGAGTTTCTGGCCGCCAACAACCCCCACAAACTCTCCAAGAACTGGAAAGAACTCTTCTGGAAGAGTGGGGCAGAATACCCCAACTCGTCATTAATAGTCTCATTGAGTCCATGCCTCAAAGGTATTCAACGTTGCTGGCCGCCCGTGGAAACCATACCCCCTACTGAAAATGATTTTCTTTGAAGAAAACACCTTTTCTTATTCTTTTTTTCTCATATGCACAAATTGTGTTTTTTTCCTTTAATACACAAATGCGCAATAAAATGCATTTTTTTCTGCCAAACATGCGTAATTTATTCTCATATAACCTACTATGTCTGTCGACCATGTATCAATCAGCTAAACAGTTTACCAGATACAAAATCCACCTAAAACTGCAATATCCTTTAATTGTTTTGAGCAGTGTATTTAAAACACTAAGCGTTTCAGTTCAACAGTCCGTGAGGAGAAACTACTGCATCTAATTACACCAAACATTTTTTTTTAAATAAAAGATATTTGGACACATATTTGGTATCGTACATTCGTTTGCTCAAATATTTTATTAATTAGCCGTAATTTTAAATTAAAATTCTACAGGTGCACATGCGCAGTATATGAGTAAAAGACTGCCATTTGAGTGACGCGCTGCACATGTTCAAAGATGTTCGCTCAGTTGAACTATCACATCACAGGTAGAAGTTAGAAGTTGTTTTAAGTTCGTCTGCTATTCGATCTTACTGTAAACAACCTTTTCTTCCTTTAACAAAGTAAATATTATTTGGCTCTTTCAGCATTATTAACAATTCAAAAAAATTTTGGGTGAATATAGATACGGTTATATACAGTGGCGGTCAAAAGTTTCCGGCCAGTTAGTTTCTTTGATTTGTTTGCCAGAAAGTTTCAGCAAAGAAGAAGCACAATTGCTCCAAAAATTAAGAATAAGCAAATTACCTCTGACCACGTGATCATTTTGATTGGATACTGAAAATACTTGATGCAAAGGGGAGGAATTCGAAAATTCGCGTGGTCAAAAGTTTCCGGCCAGTCGACATTCGTTAGTTTTTGTTATCGGTAAAGTGTTTTTTCGGCTGTGTTTGTTAATTAATTAACGCGAATAACGTAGTTGAAATTCAAAAATGAAAAGTTTAACAATTATTGTGTAAACGAGTGATTTGTTTGCCGCTAAAGGGCCAATCCTCTTGTGAGATTGCGGCAAAGTTATCGATCGGAAAATTTACTGTGAACGATATTTTTTAAAAATATAAAGATAACCATGGCCTTCGGGAGTTTCCACGGTCTGGGAGACCCCGGAAAACAGCTATTCTCGTGGGCAGAATTATCAGGAGAGAAGATGTTGATGACCCCCCATAATAATGCCGCTGCAATTCCCCGCGATTTACGGTGTTAAAATATTGCTGAAATAAATCGGTCTACCGTGTCAAGACGCTTACGTGACGTAGGACTTTATGGAAGAGTTGGTGTTAAAAAACCTTACCTAAGTAAAAAAATTTAGAGGGTCAGACTGTCGTTTGCCAAGTAATACATAGACTGGTCAAGTGAAAAATGGAAAAAAGTACTATTTTCCTATGAATCGACGTTCTATATTTTTGGAAGTGATTGCAGGCACTACATCCGATGATCTAAAAACAAAAGATAAGATTCGAGATATGTTATTCCTACAGTGAAGCATGGCGGAGGGCACGTTATGCTGTGGGGAGCATTTTCTGGAAAATGTGACGGTCCGTCAGTTGAAATCTGCTGCAAGATGACTAGTGTGATGCATAAGGATATATTGCAAGATCATTTACTGCCTTATTGGAGGAAAAATTGTGGTCGCATTTATTTGTTTCAGCATGATAACGACCCAAAACATACATTCAATATCGTCAAGCAGTGGCTTTCGCACAAAAAAAAATCCTCTTTTGAAATGGACATCCCAATTACACGATCTGAATATAATAGAAAATATTTATAACGAACTTGAAACCGTGTGTGGAATTATAAATATTCCAATTTAGCAGCATTTTCCCCAAAAATTGCAAGAACGGTAAAAAAACTTACCATAGACGATCTTCAACAGTTCATTGAATTGATGCCACGCTGCTGCGACACAGTACTTATTGTCAAATGTATGAATACAAAATACTAATTGTAAATGTTGTTGATCACTGTTATTTTCTATTATAATACCATTTTTTTCCAAACTTGCCAAGGTGGCCGGAAACTTTTGAGAACATGCGTTTTCTTTTGCAATTAATTTTGTCAATTAAATTTATTGATATTTATTTTTTATTCTATAAATAAATTCCAAACGGTTATGTCAATAAAGTGTATGAGTATCACTTTCAGATTTCTTTTCATACGGGTATACTTACAAATTAACCAAAAATTTTAGGCTGGCCGTAAACTTTTGACCGCCACTGTAGATACAGCTAGATACGGTTTATTTCGGAGATGTCATATTGTTTTGGTCGTATTACACGCAAAAGATAAACAGAGTGATTTGTGGATAAAAGTTGTGGCTGGTGATAAGTCATATGAATTGGCGATAGTTACACACGAAGATTGGGAACCTAGCATGTTAAATTATAGCTGCTTTGAAAGAATAAGGTATTACAAATATTAAAACGTAAAACTATTTCTGTAAGATCAGAACTGAAATTCAAGACAATTGCGCGCGGGTCAACTGTTTTTCGAACCTCTTCAATTTAGAAGGAAGGAAAAAGAGTTTCTGCTAACGTAGCGGTTTAAAGATCTGAAGTTTTGTAGAGGACGCAGGTTCGAGCCTAAGCTAGGCAAATTATGTTTTATTTCTGTCGATAATTCATTTCAATAATGACATATTTTATTAGGAAGAAAAGTTATATGCTTTTTAATTAAATAAAATTTAACACTCAATAATATTGCGTGCTAAAATGTTTTGCGTGCAATTAACAATTAAATGGATTGAGCTGATCTGCAATTTTCGTTATATTTTCTGGTCATTATCAAGAATATATATGTGTGTTTCAGAAAGAAAAGCTTGTCATTCATTTGCGTACAAAAAAAAAAAAAAAAAAAAAAAAAAAAAAAAAAAAAAAAACAGAAAGAAAGAAAGATATTCGTATAAGAGCTATAAAAAATTACCATGATATGCAGGTTTAATACTTAAAAAATGTATAAAAATGTAAAATAAAATTCAAGTAATAAAAAATATATATTATAAATCGTTAGCTGCATCAAGTTTCAAATTTAGGTTTTTAGAGAATTAGACAGATAAAAATAAAATTCACGGCTGCCTTTAATGGTGGTATGGTTTTAATAAATAAATAAATAAATGAAAATAAATATTGTTATTTAAAGAAACCGTAGAAAGTAAAAATAAATTCTCTAAACGGCATTTTTAGGTAAATTTCTGATAAAAAGCAAGCATAATTGGTTGTAAATTATAAAATTAAAATTATTTCACTTCATTGAATAGGTTAAACTGACAGCACCATCTATCGCCTTATAGAAATAGGAATCACGCAATATAGAAATTCGTCATGTAATTCGTCATTCAATAACTAATTTAAAAGCAACTAATTAAAAATTCAAGAATTTTTCTAATCAAACATTAAAGTTATTTACTGTCAAATCTTGACGGGCACTATCTAGTAATTTTTAAGTCGTTATAAAAATCATTTGCAAATTTAATAGCGTATGATAAATTTTAAAAAGCTGCCAAAAATTTTGTGCACGCCGTTGGATTGTAATATACATAGCTGCCAACCTATCACAAATCTTCCGTAATATCTGGATTAATTTGACCCAGGTTAACGACTTTCGAACCAGAAAATTTATTTCATGAATCTTTATTTATTTAATTAAAGATTTCTACGTGGAACAAATTAAATTTCATTTCTTAAAAAAAAAAAAAAATTGGTTCCAAAAGTATTAAACCAGGGTCAAATTAGCGCAAGTATTACGGAAGATTAGTTTGAGGTTGACAGCTATGCATATAGATATAAAATAAATCAATTTCAGCTGCAAATATTTGCAACTCTTGAATATAAGAATTTTTTATTCAGGTACGGAAGTGTAGATTTCGATAAAAGAATTAGGGGAGACTAGGGAGGGTTGACCATACGGGAGGCTTGACCCATTCTTCAGTTTTCATATTTAAAAGAATTTCAGAGTTTTATCAATAGGTTTCAACCAAAGCTACCGGAATGATCAAACAACAATCTCTGTTTCATACAGATAATCGAAATAGGTGTGGAAAAAATCAATTGTGAGGTGTTTTCAACCTAAAAGTTGTGTTTTTTAAAAATATTTTGTAAGCTTTTGCAGATAAAATATATCACAGAAATATAAGTAAGTTGATTTTAAGTAATGCAGAAATATCGAGCTTTCATTTCAGGTATAAAGATTATACAGTAAGTTAGGCTTAACATAACAATGTGCTGTTCTTTAGAAAAGGTTATGTGGGGAGGCTTGACCCAGTCATTGTGAGGGACGGTTGACCAGATGTTCAAGGCTTCCTTAACACATTCACGACGGGAAACGAGAATTCTCGTTTTCATTCAAAATACATGATTGACTAAGGGCGTGGCTTATATCTTACAGAAAATGCATTTATATCATGTTGTCCATATTATTTTAGATTGTAAGACATTTTATATTAAATTCGTACACTGAAAAATACTTATCGATGCATAAAATTGGGAATCCTACCTAGAATACCAATTTACTAAAAACTTTTAGAACAGGGAGGAGCTTCTACTGCTTTAAAATTTAGATTTCATAAAAATTGCCCGTCCGCAATGTGTTAATTAAGGGGTTGTGGAAATCTTTTTGTTATACACTGTGCATAATGAAAGATTAATAGTTATATACAAAAATGAATGTAAATTTATTCTGTAAAGGTACAGTAAAATGGGGTGATGGAAAAAAAAAATCGTTTCAAACAGATGAAAGAAAGATGTAAAAACTTGCTATTTGCGCTGCACGAAAAAAATTAATGAAATAAAAATGCGAAAGTTGATAGGAACTTTTTCCTTTTAAATATTACTTACAATAGGTAAATAGAAACAGTGGAAAAAACTAGAAAGAACGAAAGCAGCAGTCTTAACCGTTACAGGGGCAGTGGTATGTTTATTAAACCGCTTTATTTTAATTTCCAAACACCACAGTTGCACCGGAATTTTGCTAAGATCTTTTCAATTTAATATGTATGTGAAATATAACCTTTTTCATATTTCCAAATAAATTTTTTCGTATATTCCGGTGCCAGTTATTTTAGTACTGAAAGTACTTTGCCTCTGAAAGGGTTAAAAGATGCTAATGATAAGTTATGTACTCAATGCGGCTGCAAAAGAACATAGCATGTATCGAAAAACTTTAGGAAGGTATGTAGACAATTTTCAACATAATGAATAGAGTGAGATGAAGCCAAGCTATGTCACAACTACAGTTGTCACGTCGAATGTCACAAAAAGTAGGACAAGGAGACAAAAAAAAGCGGGACATTGCCTACTATATCCGGACATTATAATGCATGAAACCCTATGGAAGTGGAACCTGTCTCTAGCGTAATACTGCCTTAAATGTTAAAATTTCATTTTCCTGTTGTAGGATTATACCTGCTCAGACAAAATCCTGTTTAAAACAATTTTTTTTCCTCTGACATGCGATTACGCCTAAACAGGTTTGTTGAAGCATCATATTTTCAAAAATATTTTTGCATAGTAATTAAAGCATGTAGAATAAAGTTATTTCGCTTTTTTTTAAAGCTGATTTTATTTTTCTTCACAAGTATTTCAATATAAAACAATGTGGGTCAAGTCTCCCATATAGTGGGTCAACCCTGGCTTGACCCATTATTTTCTCATGATTAAAACAAATAATTTTTCAAATGTCTTATATATTACACTTATGTAGCAATTTTATTTTGATAACTGATTGTATAACGGATTAAATTAAATGATATATAAAACTTTATTCTACGTTCAATATTTAAAAAATAAAAAATCATTTTGTAAAAAGTGGTTCAACCCTCCCTAGTCTCCCCTATATGAGATTTTGAAAAGGTTTATTACTCGACATGAATCTTTCCCTGTTAATTCTAAAAATATCCTGATAGACTATGTATTATACAAATATAATCTTCAGCATTGCTCATCTGTTATGTTAGACCAGATAAAGCGGCTGATCCATTCTTTTATAATTGGTAGTAATCAAAAATGGAGAAACTGCCACCGCTTAAAGAAAGATTTTTGAAGTAAAATAAGAGATGGTCAATTCAAATATTAACAAAATATATATATTTACAGGGCAGAAGTAATAATTAGTACCAGAAAAAGGTTAGACGACCAAAGAAATTTTTTCATTTAAGTGGGCCGAAATCAAAAGACAAAAGGTGCATTCGCTATTTCCGGATTACAAATGAATTAACACGTGTCACGTGTTTAAAACTGAGAAAATCTGGACAAAAGAATATATGAAAGACCTAAAAGAGCAACGACATTTTAAAAAATCGTTAAAAAATCCGGAAACGCGTCATATAAAAAACGATCGTAATGAAGAAAATCAAAATTTTATAATGGCTAAATCCACACCCGTCATATACTTCTTACTCTAGGTCCATAAAGTTTAATTAAACCCTTAACGGTCGCATTAAATTACGGTTTAAAAATACAAATTGCTTATTGGCACCACTTCTTTGAAAAAGAAATGTTCATTTTGCTTAATGACGGGTAAAATGGTACCATAGTAAAGCCAATTACACTATTCTATAAAACTGGTGGGAATCAAACAAATTTGAATAATCTGAATAAAAGCCACAGCCCGTGAATATGACGGGAGCGAGAATTAAGGGGTTAAACTTTGTGGATCTAAAATTATTTTTAGTAGCAAATTTATGATGAACTTAAGTTCATCATGGAAACTTATCAGTCAATAACAGAAGAATTTGAAATTGTCAGAAATTAAATCTTTATAGCTCATGCGCACTATAGTAGAAATCCATGTTCAGACGTATGGTCATAGAGCAAAAATTTGAAGACACGGTGGTAGATAGCACAATGTGCAACATTCTATCTTCAAATAAAGCAACTTAAAAATGCAATGTCTTTAACGGAAAATCCAAGGAGATGAATAACTTAAAAATGATTCGATAATATGCGAATAATACTCACAAGTTTTCTTGGGCTTATTGGTACTACATGCACAATTAAGATTTACGAATGCCTCTTACATATTGGTTATAGATTTGATAGTATCGCAGGAAGAAAAAAATATAATTGAAAGATTTAGACCTAAAAAAGACTTATTATTAAAAACTCCAAAACAAGGACAAGATCTAGTAATGTAGGAAATAGATACAGAAGATTTTTTAAGGATGCCGTTGTGGCCGCTAGCATAGCAGGTGTTGATAAGCTCTTATTGAGCGATTTTATATAATTTTACATGACATGTGGATACCAGATAAATATGTCTGCCTTTAAGCATTACAAATAATGACATTAACATCTTAATAAAACTATAGAGTGGCTGAAATGCACCCTGAAGTTTTAAAATTTATAACTGTCATCGAATATACACATAATAAAAGAATAACAAACAACGAAAAATGACAGTGATTCCCTTTATGATAGGACTGGTGACTATAGCAGTATGTAATTAATTAATTACTATTTTTTTAATACAAGAAAACTCCTTTTGAAAATAAATATGTACTACATTTTAAAAATTCTGCATTGAATACCATAACATTACGCAAATGTCAACGTAGGAAAATGACAAAACATCTTTTTATGATGATTATGATGACGGAATAACAATGACGTAAATTGTTCAATGCAAGTCGTAAAGATATATTTTTCATAACCATTTTACCTCTAGTAAGATCAATTTTATCACTTTACTATTGATAATTTTCATAAATTGAAATTTGATCCGCTAGATTCGCAAAATCTCACACTGTGAGGTGGTTGCCGGATCGTAAAACAATTGAGCTCTTGCACCGACAGTTGTACGGAGACGGGATCCTTTCGCTCATCCCGGTCAGATGCAGGTGGTGCAAAGACGGGCGGAACGTTAGTTGTGGAAGAAGCCATTCAAGATATGGTGGATGATCAGCCAAGTACAAGTACATGAATAGTGACTGAGCAATTACATGTATCACACTTCACGACATGTCGAGTACTGGCGGATGAACGTTTGTATCATTACCATGTTCAACGATTACAGGAACTGACTCAATGGGATTATCCTCGTAGCGTAGAATTCGCCCGCTTCTTTCTGAAGCAGAGCACGGTAAATCCATATTTTGGGGCGATTGTGCTTTTTACGGATGAATGTACCTTCACAAGTGAAGGTCACAATGTTCAAGCAGGAATAACGAGACCACTTACTCGGACCTTATCTTCTGCCAGAACACTTTGACGGGAGAAAATATCTCACATTTCTGCAACAGGTGCTGCCAAACATGTTGAACGCTGTTACCCCACACAACCGTTGTGGTTCCAGCCTGATGGAGCACCAATCCATTATGTACGAGACGTGTACGAGGTATCAGTCTCTCAATATCTGTCATAGGTGTTGCATGTGCTTACCATACCCTCTTAAAAACTCAATAATGACTAAACTATCAGAGTTCGAAAAGAGAATGATTGTTGGAATGCTGTGAGCTGATTGCTCTGTGACGGAAACAGCCAATTATTTGGGCGTGCAAGGAGTACTGTGTCAGCCGTCATGACAGCGTACACGAAATGCAGTAAAGTGTCGTCTGCGAAGTGCAACAGCGGACGGAAAAGAAATCGTTCTGAGAGGGATAAAAGAGAATTGACCCGCATATCGTCCGAAAGCGCAGACAATCTTTATCCCAGATAACCTGAGAGATAAATAGTAATCTCCAGAATCAAAAGCCCCACCAGTGGCTGAGAGGTTCTGCTCTCGAAGCTGGTAGACGGGAGGTGCTGGGTTCGAACCCAATCGCACCCGTCGGCCTAATCATTCGGAGTTTTCGTGGTTTTCTTCGAACCGTGGATTTCCATGCGTTAATACGGATTAGGTTCCCTTAGAAAGACCTCCACGGAAGGCACTCCCCCTCGGGCCTATATCCCTTGTGTAGATAATTGGCCGTCAAAAATCAAACCAACCCAACCCAGAATCAAATTTCAGCAAGAAGTGTCCAAAGGGAACTTCATGCTTTTAACATTTATGAAAGAGATGCAATTCGTAAGCCATTGGTTATATCACATCATGCTTTTCAGCAATGCAAATGGTGTAAAACACACAAAACACTGGACTCCTCAACAGTGGCAACAAGTCATTTGGTATGATGAATCAATCTTCACCATATTTAAGGCAATTGGACGCGTTTATGTGTGGAAAAAGTCCGCAGAAGCATTTTCTCCTGTCTGTCTCCTTCCGACTGTGAAGCATGGATATGGTTCCCTTATGGTATGGGGTGCGATATCTTGGCGCGGCCTTGGGTCGCTTGTTACTCTGCATGGTAAGGTTACAGCTGCTCACTATACCGATATTCTGGGAGCTTAAATGCATCCTTTGGTCCAGATTTTATTTCCAGGAGAATGCCCACTTTATGAAGACGGCAATTCTCCTATCCACACTGCAAAAATCCTCCAAAAATCGTTTGAAGAGCATGAGGAGGAACTAGGACATTTTGCTTGGCTCTCTTAGTCTCCTGACTTGAACATTATTGAACATTTGTGGGGCTATTTGGAATCAAAACTCCGTGCTCGATTTCCATCACTATCTACGCTTTTGGAATTAAAGACTGCTCTCCAGGAAGAATGGCTTTATACACCTTTACATGTTGTTCATGACCTCAATGAATCCATTATACGCTGCATACAATCTGTAATTAAGTCAAAACGTGGTCCAACTCCCTATTAATAAATCTTTTCTCTTATTTCATAGGTGTTCATATTATTTTGTCACCCATCTGTATTTTAACATTAGAATTTTCTAAGAAGGAAATAATAGTTTTGTGCGAGTTTAAAGACATTCCCAGATAACAATTTTAGTTTGCAGAAAATTTGTAGCCGTCTTGCTTTGAAATCCTTCAAAGTTGCAGCATGTTCAGATTGACAAGACTGAAAGTTCATAACAAGACTGCAGAAAGATAACACAAACGCCGAAGTGACCACACTTTGAACTTACAGCTAACTTGTCGTGCAAGATAAATTCTTGCTGTATCAAATTTATTGCAAATTAACGGCAAACACGATTTAAAAAATCCTGCAAACTTATTGCAAAGTAGTAAGCTTGTCATGCCACATTACCTGTTTACACACTTTACACTACAAGTTTAACCCCTTCGAAGATATCAATAGACCTGACCAGGGCTACTGACGCATACGCACCGACAGAAGGTGCATGCATGGATTTTATCAGCATTAACAAGCAAAGGTAATACCTGTACTTAAAAACACGAGCCTTCTTTTTTTATGATAAGTATAGCGTTTAAAAAAAGCGGTGCCAACCTAATAAAATATGTGTAAGGTATGCAGTCAAGAAAGGGTTAAAAATCATAGACTCGAATGAGGTTAAAGGCCAAAATAAATAAATAATTATCAATTAAAACGATATTTTATAAAAATCCAATAATAATGAGAAAAATTCATTTAAAAATTAAAGTTTTCTATATGAATTTAAAATGGCCGAAGACCTAAATATAACTTTGTAAATTAACATAACTTTTTAATTTGTAAGAATTTTTATATGAAATAAGTTGTAGGTTATTCATAAAATGTTACTTTAGAAAAAATAACTACATTTGAAGAGTTAAAAAAATAAATACATTTTTCTGGGTTCCTTAACACGTTTAGTGCCACCATACAGATTTGCCAGTTTGGCCTCCATTTTCAGCCTGAAATTTAGTGTTTATACCAGAAATAAAGAATAGTAACTTACGCTTTATTTAATAAAAGACATTTAGAGATAACATAATGTAAGATATCTTCTTTCGAAATTTCCGGTGTCAATTTAAAAATTCTGATCACTTTCGCTGCCGATCCCGCGCCAACGCGTGATGACATCACACACTGGCGCGGGATCGGCAGCGAAAATGTTAACTGAACCAATTAATAAAAATGAGATTCCATAACGGTAACAGTGATGTGTGTGTCTTGTCTTTGAATAACACCCAATTTCTGCGCATGCGCTGATTGCCTAGTCCCGCAACAAATGAATTTTTTGCTTTCGTCACTTTCGTGAATTGAACACAGCTTCCATCAGTTTCCCAAAAAACTACTGTGAAAGTGGGTGATGGTATAGATTTCCTGCGAATTTGTCAAGTCAAATTTGATAATATCAGAAAAAATGAAACATGCTGCTAATGTGCATGCTATCTGGGTTAGCAATGAATTTATAAATTTAACGCACACAAATCCAGCCACCGTGACATTATCTAAATACGTCTGTTTAAAGTATATTTCACATCAATTTCATTAATGTAGAAAAAAACCCAGTAAAACATAAAAACAAAAATTTTTAAATAAAAAGATTAAAAGTAATCTTTTAATCTTTTCATTATTCTTGGGTATCCTTCAAACATCTGTGTGTAGTTTAATATCATGGTGGTTTAATTTGTGTGTTTTAACGTAGTTAATTTGCGGCTAGCATCAGAGTTTTAGTTCACAATAAGAACGTCGACGGCGTCTTGTGTACACTACACTGTAAAAAAATTGTTGATTTTACTGTATAATACTGGCAACTGGGGTGTCAGTTTCTAACAGTAAAAGAAACAATAATGAACCGTAAAATCAACAGTAATATACTGTCTTATAAATTCATTAAGCCGTATATTAGTGCTTAATGGTATCATTACTTTTTTTTACGGTTTATTTTTGTTGATTTTCCAGTATAATACGGGCATCTGGGGTGTCAGTATTATACTATATATGTTTTGCAGTGCGGCAAAGCAGCATGATCGCGAGAAAATTGTTACTAATTTCAAATTAGTAACAATTTTTCAAATTAGTATTCTTCGCTTTATTTAATCGCAAAATTTCTGACATTAAATTAGTCGAACTATTTGGTAATAGTAGTCACATTTTGTCCAATCACACGCTTATTCGTTGACAATGGCAGACAACAATGTCACCCTTGATGTTAAAACCTAAAAATAGTAGTCGATTAAATCTAACACATGTATTTTTAATTAACAGAGTGTAATTTTGGTTCTAATTACACTAACTAGTTGTTAAAATTATCCATTTCTATGGAAAATATTTAATTCGCTTGTCCATAACCATTGTAAGAAAAATCTTATATGTCCCAACAAAAACAAGTTTAATAATAACTGCTGAATACAGTTGTAGACATTAATATTATATATGAATCTCATGACAAACGTAACCGCCTTCGAAATCCTAATAGTTCCACTGATTATGCGAAGAGAACTCATAAGTCTGTTTTCGAAATCACATGTCTTCCATATCCCATAATTTATCAAGATAACAGATACGAAGAAATTTCTTCCGTAACACCATTTTCACATTATAAGAATCGGATATATATCACGAAGAAAAGTATGAAATTTGACTGTAACTGATGAAGAAACAAACTGAATAATAATCGATGCAAGTAGATATAAATATTTTCGATTCTGACATTTTCTCAATAAAGAAGGATAATTTAAATATTTTTATGAATTCGGCAGAATTTATAATAATATTTATAAAAGTTTAAAATAAAGTATAATTTCATTTATTTATCATATAGAAAGGAAATATTAAGTTATAGCAGGAAAAAATTAAACATTTTGGAAGTATGTTACAATTATAAATTTTATTCATTTAATAATAGCTCCCATTATTTAATTAAAAATCCTCTTTAACTTAAAATATAAGATAAACATAGCTGTCAATATCCTACGCTTTTTTGTAGCACAAAAATTTTATAGTTAATTTTACCTTTTTAAATTGCCGCAAACTGCCGAATAAATAAGTCAAAAATTTCTGTTAAACTTTTGTTGTACAAAAAAGCGGAAGAGCTGGTAGCTATGCATAAGTAGTATTTTATATTTTGTGAACTCTTTTTCTGAAAGAAATACCCCATAATTTGATAGAATTCTTGAATCATTTTAAAGAAGGACACATAGCAAGCTGTTATACATTCGCTTTGTGAGTTTTAAGAATAATTTTATCTAATAATAACATTTAAATATGTGATTACACCTAGTGTAATCACATAATATTGGGGCGAAAATATAAATTGTCATTTATTAGTTAAAACAGAAAAACAATGTAAGAATAAAAAATAAAAAAGGGGAATTTAAGGTTAAAGCAGACGAACATCGTGAGAATAAAAAATAAATCGACATTGATAATATATCGACATTGAGATTATATACATATTTAAACAAAACAAGTGTGTAAGTGTGATCACAGATTCGCACAGAGAGATTTGTTTAATATTCCTTTCAAAACACTTTATCCTTTTCAAAATCTGTTAGTTCCACATTTCGCGACCATGGGGCGCACTCTATTTTAAACAAACCTCTATGCAAACGATGTTCCGTTTTACGAACTACCCGTAGATATATTAGTCGAGGGGATCGGGCCCATAGCACCCGAGATAGATAGGCACTACCTGGCGGTAAATATTGGAACTAAAATTTGTACGGCTATGGAGCATAATATGAAAGAGTGGTCAAAGGAGTGCCGGCAAAATTTAGAAAAGTGCACCCCGGGTGAAAAGGGTGGATGCTAGAAAAATTGCTAAAAATACAGAAGTTAGAGCCAGGAGGGGTAAATAATATACGACTTTTTGAAAGTTTTTGATTTTTCGTGTGATCGCAAGTGTTCTGCTATAAATATGCAAAATTTCACATGTCCAACTTAATTCGGGGATGAGTTAGAAAAATTGCTTAAAATACACAAGTTAGAGCCCAGAGGGGTATAATAATTTTTCAAACTTTCATGATTTGTCGTTTGATGTGAGGAAAAATTGGACTATCACATCGGATATTGCTTTCTGTTTTATTTGTTTCCGCAGCTATTGATGCTTCCTCCCGCACTTATATCGCTACGCTATTTCATCCAACTATATGCAGTCTAAAAATAGAAACGTAATTAGCGGGATTATCCGCTAAGACACCGATGCGCTTATGTTGTTTTTCTCTTTCTCCCTTATTATTACGTACTGAGGAATTGGTTGACAGATTTTAGATTTAAACATTTTTTTTTTTTTTTTTTTTTTTTTTTTTTTTTTTTGTAGAAAGTGATGTACCCTTAGAAATGAAAGAACTAAAAACTATGCGTTCGGCGTACAATGGAGACGTAGATAAAGTATGGGACCAACAACAAAAGTCTGAATATGCTCCCTTAATAGTACCGATGGTTATGGGACATGCCTGAATGTTTCACAAGGATATGAATTTATCCTCCACTGGTGGATATTCTACTGGCTGGCTTAACAAGTTCAAAAGACTGCAGGGAATACGTCAACTGGGAATATTCGGTTATAAATATTCAGCAGGTCATGAAGCAACAGAGCACTATGTAGATGAATTTAACAAATTAATATTTGATGATTCATTAACACCAAGCCAAATATATAACGCTGATGAAATCGGTTTGTTTTGGCACTACCTATCCCGGAAAACACTTGCAACGGTAGACGAAACCGCACATACAGGCATTACGGATGAGAGAGAAAGACTGACAATTTTATCATGCGCGAATACTGCAGGCACCCGTAAGAGCAAACTTCCAGTTATTGGTCAAAGTGCTAAACCTCGTGTCTTTAAAGGAGTAAACCTTCACCCCATCACACTATAAAGTAAGCAAAAAGAGTGGATAACACGGGAAATAACGACAAAATGGTTCCATAAGAATTTCGTACCCGAAGCTAAAGCTCACTGCAAAGCTATAGGTTTTCCGAATGATGCTAGGTATTATTTGAATTTTGAATAATTGCTCAGCTCATCCAGAGACAGAAAGTTTTGTTGAAGAAGATGTGAATTTCACATTTGCCTCCAAATTGCACATCTAATACAGCCTATGGATATGGGTATTTTGCGCGCTATAAAATTATTTCATGGGCGTATACTAAACTTCATTAATTGGGGGGAAAATATACGTAATTTTTTAAAACAATTTAATATAAAGGACCGCTTGTGGAGTATCGCTCTTGCATCGGACAATATTACTGATGACACTTAGAAGAATGCTTGTCATAATTTATGGCCTTCATAATTTTTCTGTGGGGCTCTGACGATCGAGAATCAGAATGAGAGGATTCTCAAGCAGTGTTGCCAGAGGGCTACTTTTTTTTTAAAATTCAGATTTCTTGATTGGCACCAATTTTTTTTGAAATAGTAAAATTCACCTTATTTAATGACATATTAATTAAGGCGAAAACAAAAAGAGTTTTACTATCTCAGAAAAATGGTGCCTATCAAGAAATCTGAATTTTTAAAAAGTAGCCAACTGGCAACACTGTTCGCAAGTGCGAAAAGAGAAAATTACATTGCAGAACTTTCAATGTATGCTAAAACCTCAACAACGCCTTTAGAGGACAGTGATGTCCTTGAAATTATGGATATTGATAAGGACGCACTTGTTATTAACAGATTAACTGATGGTGAAATTAGCGAGATAGTCGCCCGGTAGCGTGGTCAGTAAGCGGATGCTGCTGTCACTCCGAGAGCCCGTGTTCGAGTCCCTGGGTAAGTCATGGATGTAATTGTGAATGTCCCTTTATAGTTATATAATATATATGTAATGGAAAATAAAAATTGTTGTGACTTGTTGTTGTTTCTGTATAATAAGGATCATTCGAGGCGACGGCCATTGTAGCTATAGGTCCCCAAAACATTCTCCACTTCGGTGGACTTCAAATGTCAAATGTAGCGAGATAGTTTTAAAAGAACAAGCAGAAGAAAATGATTGTGAAAATAAGGAAAAAGAAGAAAATGTGCTAATCAATTAAATCAGAAACGCCCTGGATAATGCCATTAAAGGTCTGGAGCAAAGAAGCTTTATTACAGAATCAGAACTCATGTCTATGTATAGAATAAAAGAAAAACTTCTTAATGAGAAACATAAGTTAATAAAGCAGCGCGCATTAACTGGTATGTTTAATGGTTAAGTTAGTTACAATTTGTGCTTAAACTGTATGCTTCCCCAAATAAAAGTTTTTGTTTTACTTTTTATTTTCTTATGATTTATTTAATGAAAAAGGTTAGTTAATTTATTATTAACTCTTTGCACTCGAGGACTCCGGAGCGGAGCCATTTAAAATTTGTCCTCAAACTCGAGGGCTCCGCTACGGAGACAATGCAAATAATTTTGTGATACCTGTCTAGAAAAGAAAATATTAAATATTGGCAATTGCTTCGAGATGTTGGACTATTACAAAACATTTTGGACGATTACAAAATGTAATATGTTTATAATTTTTTGCTTTTTTATAAATCATAACATTTGTATTCATAAAGAATTAAAAAAAATAATAAGATATAACTAAAATCGCTTCGAGTTGCTGATAATACGACTGAAAAAAAACTTCGAGTGCAAAGGGTTAATAGCTGTTATATGGAATTGTTAATATATGAACGCCATATTTTGAATTTTTAAGTAGTGAAATTTACTTTTCTTTTTATTGGAAAAGCAATATTTTTGATGACCCAAAATTCGGAAAAATTTAAAGTTAGAGCTTGGTAAAGTCCCACGGATTCCGAACTTGAGACTTTTTTCTGTATAATACAAATATTTCCTTATCAATTTCATTTAGCTGGGAATATTCCTATTTTCATGCTAACATTGTAACAATATTGGGTACACACTTCGGGGTTATATTGGATACAATTTTCTAAACTACGAGAAGACAAATATTTTCGAAGAGTTAACGACAATATTTGCAACGATTTCTGTAAGTTAATTTCATATAATTTTAATGGCAAAAATCTTTTATACTTGTTAAAGACATTATACAAAATATATGGTATCATTATGGAAAACGAAATTGAAGAGTTTTCAGATTACAAGATCTGAATATGTAATTAAGTGTAATCTGTGCTTTCATTTTTTATTTGGCTTTAACCCCTTGAGGGGCGGCGGTATATATTATATACCACTTACGATTAATAAAGTTTTACACCATAAAAAATTGATTAAAATTTATTTTTCTAACTTTGGTGGAAAAAAGCCGTAAAATTGCTTTTCCTTGTTTTGAAATAGAATTTTTCAAAGATTCCGGTGTGAGCTCAACATTTCAGGAACACAATCACTTGCCCCTCAAGGGGTTAATCGGAATAAACATCGATGTACCATGAATGGTTTTATACATTGATTTTCATTCAACAATATTCTAAATTGTGCAAAAAGCTTGAGTGAGCTTTAAATAAAACAACTTAAAATTTTCGTATAGAAGGAATTAAAAGAAAGCCACTGAATATTTTCATCAATTTGCGATATATTTTTTTGCAATATATTTTAAAATATTTCAGTTATAAAATAGTCATGTATTTTAATTTTTTCTCAATCCCGCAAACGTTAGTAGCAGATATTGACAGGAATTTTAAACATTGTATTCACATATTTAAACCATCATATTTAATATATAGACACATCATATAACAGAATTGCTATATCGAATTTTGCTAGTTCGTAGAAGATGAAAAAAGAAATTTTGTCACTTGCGTAACGCAAAACCTAAAAGTAATATTTCTTTTTTAGGACCCATTATCTGTATTCCATCATTGCAGAAGTGTCTTTAACCCCTTCAAGGGCAGTGGCACATTTTTGGACAAATTAAATTAAACACCTAAATCCCACATTGGCAAAAGCAATTTGGAATGAAAAAATTTTCCTTTTATCAAATACGTGAAGAAAATCTTTTACTTATTTTCAGATAAATTTGTTTGTAAATTCTAGAGGAATTCAATCATTTCAGCATTTTACAAATAGAAGTACTTTGCCTCTGAAAGGGTTAAAATCAGAACTAAGTGTTCAGAGTCATTTATTCCTACAATATCAATTACTACCATGCAGAAGTATTATTTAAGTATAAAGTTTTCATAGTCCTGAAATTATATACTGAATGACAGGCATTTTTATCTTTGTTTTATTTAACCTTTTATTTTCAGGTGGGGCAGGAGCATTGACGGTACCGAGCTCGACACTCAGTCAATCGATCTCTGGCGATCATCCTACCGGCGTGAAGCCTTAGGTCGGATACCGTGGACTTGGGACCTTCCTCCACGGAAGTTGTATTCTTACTACACGGATGGATCCAGACAACAGGATCGTACTGTCGGGGGCACTTTCACCGCTGTGGCCGACGGTCACATCGTCGTAGAAGGCCAGTTCCGCTTCACTGATGGCGCGGAAGTCTTTGAAGCCGAGGTCCACGCGATCAAGGAGACGATAACGGACCCAAATCAGAGAGATCTCAGTGAACTCAACATATCAGATTCGAAGTCGGCGCTCCAAGCTTTAAATTGCCTTGTGTCTAGGCACAGGGTGATTTCTGAGATAAGGGACTTGGTAAACAGCGGTGGAATCGAAGTTCGTATACACTGGATCAAAGCCCACGTGGGTCACGTCTACAAAGAATGTGTGGACGAGTTGGCGAAAGCCGCCACCATCAAACCAACGGTCGACGTGGAGGAGAAAGCCACTCGCCGCCAGGCCAAAAGACACCTTTTCGGCCGAGCCCTGTCATGTTGGCAGGCTACATGTGATACTACGTGTAATGGCGAAGTTACGTATGAGCTCATTCCGCGCGAGCGCAAACAACGCCTGCACGGCGATTTCTACCTAAGCCAAGTTCTTTCGGGACATGGCACTTTTTGCACCACCAGGCTCGCTTCGTTCAAAAGGAACCGACTTGTTTCTGTGGGATAGCGATAAGTGATAGGACGTATTGCCTCTATTTTTGTCCTCTCTGGCGATCCATTAGGGAAAGAGTTTTCCCTTAGGGTTCCCGGAATCGATCGCTTCTCAACCTGTGTCTCGATGGCTATAGCCGGAAGGGAGTGAGGGCCATTGTAAATTACCTCCTCCTGCGGATACTCGATCGAGCCCTTGGTCGTCAAAGACGACCATGCCTTTGGACGACCATGCCCGCGAAGAGCTCTGGAAAAGCTCTTCGAGGTCCCATACCGCGGTTGAACGCAAATCGTCCAGTCCGCCGCACATGTGGCATAAGCGGTGGTGGTACATGAAGTTCTCAGGTTCGAGACCTCATCTCATGAACCTGCATTTATTGAGTTAATTAACATGTAGTAGTGTATTTATGTAGTAGTGTATAAAGGGTAAGTAGGGTCCGGACACGTCCGACACCGCAGACCGCAGCCTTATTGAGGGCGTGTCTTTATTTTCACGGAGAAACTTTCCGCGAATCTCCCTTGCTCGCTGGCGGCACCTTCCTCCCTTCCATCGACTGTCTCTCATAAATATCCCTACCGGAAAATTGTATTTGATCTTGAGAAACCTCTATAAAGCAACTCCCCATCGGGAATCCTCGACATTGAGTTGCTGTCCCGACTCCTCTATGGGAGCTCGGTTCCTGCGGGTCGTCGAGGTGAACGAGGGGGCACCAAGTGAAGGGACCGCTTGGCTCTTTTCGTGCTGAGTGGTTGAGAATTATTGCAATCGGCTGGTCTTCTCTTTATTTGGGAGTTAAGCTGCGTGATGTGCGATGGTCAGTGCGCAGTCGAGACCGGAGTCATTGTGAAGGGAGGCCCTTGGATCGACCGGATCGGGGGCATAAGGGCCTAGGACCGGGAGATGGAACCCTGTCTGACCCTTTTGTTTTTAACTTCTCTTCAAGTTTCCTGTGTTTTTTTGCTGTTTCACTATTCTAAATACATATTTTTTTTAAATTTTGGCAAAGATAGATTCTTTTGCATTTTAGTTCTTTCAATGGTTAAATGGGTGCTATCATTTTCCAATTAACCTTGGTCGTTTACCATTAATTTGAAATCAGTGGCATTCAAGTAACCAATACTATTTACTTCCAGCAGAATTGATTTGATTGAGATTTTGCCTACATGTTTCCGCTTAGAACACACTAAGCTCAAACTTTCGTAGTTAGGGTTCCCACAGGCAATAATCTTTTAAATTTTAAATACCACTATGTACAAATGATTATCTTTCTGTTAGATTTTTTTGTAGAAATATAATTACGGTTGGACTTTTCACAAGAGTGCACTAATGACAAAAAGATTCAATGGGACATAAATCAGTTTTAGTTTTTCATTATTCTTATATTTTGTTCTTACAAATTGAAATTAAAACGCTCATGGTCTTGAATCTTCTTTTCATACCTAGTGCAGTTTTTCCAAAACCTCATATTAAAAGACATGGACATAGCACATCTGAAATTTTAGATATCGATATGCTTCCCAAATGTACTGATATCATTACCACATAATTTAATAGTATAACTAACATTTCTGTAGAGTTTCATTTATATTTAAAAATAAACAAATTAGTGGAAGGAAGGACAATACATATCTAATGTTTTAGTGCATACGCTTTTAAAAAGAAGATGTTAGTTTTGAAGTAAGAAAACAAACTATTAGATTTTCGCAAGTCAATGTCATAGTTTTTCTAAAGACAAGCTATCATTTAAATACACACTCAGAAATGAATACTCAGATTTGACGAAATTTTCTTTGTTTTTGACGAAACAGTTTTCTGGGAAATGCTCCGAGCGAATATTCCGTCAAATTGATGAAATTATTTTCTTCACTTTCTTGACGATATAAATTTCGTCAAAAGTTGGCTGGTGGCGCAATCTACCGAACAGTTTGTGAGTTCCTTGTTGACAAGGGGAAGAAAAAATTCACTTCTCGTTTCCCTCGGGGTGATTCGAACCCGCGGTCTTTGGCGTGAGAGACCGTTGCTATTCCAACCTGGCTACTGGAGACTTATATAGATTTTTTTTTAGATTGACGTAATGAATTCTGCTGGGTGTTTATGTTTTTATAAGGTAGATTGTAATTTTATCGGTGCTGTTATAATTTCTGAAAGTTTTAAGTAAGGTTAATTTATTATTATGGTTTTCACATGGTCAATGAATACTTATAATATGGTATTATTAAATAATTTATTAGTGAAATTTTCTTTAATCAATGAATGGTTAGAATATGGTCTGGTTAATTTGTTGCTCACAAATAACGAATTGTGAAGTGCATATTGAGTGAGATTTTATCACTTTGAGTAGAGGGATAAGATTTTAGCACTTTACTGTTTATAAAAGGGATAGGGATCAATTATGTTTATTTTTAATTTGATTGAAAACAGAATATACTACTTAAATAATTAAAAAAAAGATATCCTGAAGTTTGAAATTTTATTGAACAAATTTTCTTTTTGAATAGTTCTGAAGAACACAGGAAATTTATTCTTTTCGAATTAAAACGTAACGAACAACATATAAATAAATAAATAATAATAATAAGCATTCCTAAAAATTTTAGCAGCTAAAAAAATAACTAATGAAGAAGCAATAAACTACCTATATTTCAGTATTTTCTGAAAGGCACTAAAAAGTGCTGTTTTAAAATACATTATTACAGGACTAATAAATATAATACATATAATAAATATAAACAAGCAAATATCTGCTTGCAAAAATCGCAGGATTTGAGGAGGTACAGCAACTGTTTCCTTAAAATGCATTGAGTCTGACTGTGATTGAGGCAAAACTTTCGTCAAATATTTGAGAGTTTATCTTTCGTTAAAAGTCACGTGATATTGATAGGAAATGATCGTCAAAAACGACGAAAAGGATTTCTGAATCGTCAAAAGTGAGAGTTTTATTTCTGAGAGTGTATATAATATTTAATGCAGAGTATTTGATGTAGCTTGTCGCTGGTTTTTGCTAAATATTCTGTAGTGTTTAAATTTTAGTTTTGAATGGTGTAATGTTTAAAGGAGGAGTGGGCGAAATGCAAGTATCAGACGCCTCTTCCAGGTCCGTTCACCACATATCACTTTCTGAAACTTTTTTGTGAGGGAAATGCATTAAGACTAGAATCACCATTTGGGGTCATTTTGACCCCTGCCAAATTGATAATAGTTGATTCGAACCAGAAATTTCATCATAAGATATGTTAAATGTATGCAGCATTAAAATATGCTAATTAAATAAGTTAAAAAATTTTAATAAAAATTCTGGTTTGAAATACCTTTTATAAAACTTGAGTAAAATAGCCGGCGGTTCTAGTGTTAAAGACGATGTGTATAAACCATAGTTGAATATGTTACATTGCTGAATTTACAAATCTTAGAATCTATCAAATATGTAACGCCTGACGTGCTAATTGGTGTATGGCAAAGAATAAAGAATTACTTTTAGATAGTGAATGTAACTATAGGCGCAAATGTTCGATTTTTGTGAGTGCTTGTCATATTTGCCAAGTTCCGACTGAACTTCCGTAAAATGTGAGTTAATCCAGGTAGTTAAACCAGGTTAAACAGGTTTCTAACCGGAAAATATTTTAGATGTAGCATCAGTTATTTAATTTTCCGTTTCCACTTAGAACTTGTTTGATATAATTTCTTTAAAAACATTCTGGTTCGAAACATGATTAACTCACATTTTACGGCAGTTAAGTCGAAAGTTGGCAAGTATGGCTTATGCGCAATGTTTAACCCCTTAACGCTCGAATTAAATTACGGTTAAAAAATTCAAATTGCTTATTGGCACCACTTTTATGAAAAGGAAATATTCACCTTATTTAATGACAGGTAAAACGATACTAAAATATAGCCAATTTCACTATTTTATAAAACTGGTGGGAATCAAACAATCTGAGTAAAAGACTCAGCCCGTGAATATGACCGGAGCGAGAATTAAGGGGTCAAAATAATGAGAAAAATACAGTAACAAACATAAACCATTTATACAAAATGTTTCATTTGTTATAATGTTCTGTAATAAGAAAAGGACCTTAGGTACGCCAGCCTAAATGAAATGTGAATAAGAACACATCAAAGCAAAATCTCAGTGAAGAAAGAATCATAACGAATATTTTACTTTTTATCGCCAAATAAGTGTATGAAATTGCTGAATCACAAATTTATGAATGTAATTTGTTAATAATTCAAATGTATTTCCCTTTGCCTTTATTCACAGCGTATATTATATTATATATTATTCTGCTATATTATTATAAAAATACAGTTTACTCTGAAATGGACTGAATTATTTTTAAATGCAATGTCAACAAAACGGTGATAGCCATTGCAAGTACTTTTGCCGGTATATTAATGTGTAAATTTTGAAATTTCCTTGCTACGATTTTTTGTTTTTGTTCAAATATCAACGATAGATGCCGTCGCACTGCACCAAAGTATAAGCACGCTCAAACTATTACAAAAAATGGATAAAAATTAACTTAGATTTTAATCTTCATTTAGATTAACTGTTCAAACTGCAGGAAAAATTATTTGCGTTTTGAAATTGCAGGGTTATTTTGAGTAATATTATAGTTAGATATAATGTAGAGTCATTCAGGAAATATTTCCATGAATAAGGCGCTTAAATAAGACGAAATGTTCTATTAAAATTTACTGGTGGGAAGTTAGCCCCGGCGGTAATCTAAAACTGTTGATACGATTAAAAAAACAGCCGCCATCTTCTGACAACCTCCTCAGTTACTTCGCTCGCAACTGGTAGACAGCATATTACATGTCTCCTCCGCTTTATTTATAACTCCATTTGCTAAAATTAGTCACTTTGAAATTTCAATTTGTTTTTGGAAATTCGGATGCTAGGTTGCAAAATACATTAATTTTATCCATTAATTTAATTGGAGGTATTTGTAAAGTAAGCTTTACGAGACAAAACACAACGACATACAGGACCTGAAAGAATATGCAATGTTTTCAATTCATTAACACCAGATATATTGGAATATAATTCTCAAAAACTTTACCTCAATTTAGCAGACTGCCAAGCGCAATGTGGTGTTCAATTTGAACATCTTTCGGCATAAAGTGCTTAGGAGATTGTCCAATGAGAGGCGAGGGGACGCACTTTTAAGGGTGTTCTCAATTCCAAAAGAGCAGCTTTCTGACATAAGTTTTAATTTATTTTTGTTCGAAAATGCATGAAACTGGCTGGTGTTGTTGTTCAGAAACTATGTCATCGAGCTATGTTTTTTTTTTTTTTCAAACGCAATAGATCTTTCAGAAAAGAGAGTCAAAGTGGGCGCTTTGAACCGAATTTCCGCGTGAAGGAAGCAACAGCACTCAAGAGCGGGCGAAAAACGTGTTTGTCACGTGATCAGAAAGGCTTAAAACTCAATAGGTAATTCATTGATCAAAAATTGGAAAAAACAGTTCAATTCCAAATCGTTTCCAATGCCAGGCTTTCCAATTTTATATCTTTCCCTTAAATAATGAATTTGTAAATGTGTCAAAACGTTTTGGGCTTGTTAGGCAGAGCAGTTAAGAACAGCCTTAACAAGCACACCAATTGAAATAGAAAACTACTATATATCATTATTCCTGGAATTACGCTAAATGTAGCTATTTTCATTGTGTTTCCGGAGACTAATTTCTTCGGTTGAAGTAACTGGAATAATCGAGAAACATTAATTTCCTTTAAGATGGAAAGTGGTTTTCCGTAGACATTCACAATAGTTTGATTTTTCAGATTATAGCGCAGTCTAAAAAATATTTTTAACAAGTTTATTGATAATATTTATGTATTTTGTTCCGCAGAATCCGAATCTGCAAAAACAAATGGGTGTTTCGTTGAAATTTCAAAGTTGCCCCAGTCGCCGCACTCTAAAGGTGGCGGGATGGGGTATGTGGTAGCTAAGATTGGCACAATTAAATAGCTTACAAAAAACATTCGAAACGTAATTTATCACTATTTTATCCAATGTCTATTTATCGAGATGTTATACCGTTCTGAGACATTTTATTGACCGGGTATAGGCCTTACTACATTCCTCCTAAAACGCAAACCAAAATTAATTTGATTTAATAACTTAATTTATTATCTTATTTTTTATAATAAAGTGAAGAATAGGCAATTAAATCTGATTATGATCTGAAGTGTGTCCTAAAATGCACTGAATGTATATTAATTCAGTAACAAGTAGGGGCGACTAGGGAGGATTGACCCACTTTTTACAAAATGATTTTTATTTTTTAAATATTGAGCGTAGAATAAAGTTTTATATATCATTTTATTCGTTATACAATCAGTTATCAAAATAAAATTTCTACATAAATGTAATATATAAGAAATTTGAAAAATGATTGATTTTAATCATGAGAAAATAATAAGTCAAGGCTCCCCATATATGGGAGGCTTGACCCACTATATGGGAGGCTTGACCCACTTTGTTTTATATTGAAATATTTGTGAAGAGAAATAAAATCAGTTTAAAATAAGCAAAATAACTTTATGCTAATGCTTTAATTATTATAAAAATATATATTTGAAAATATGATGCTTCAACAAACCTGCTTAGGCGCAATCGCATGTCAGAACAGAAAAATTTTGTTTTAAACAGGATTTTGTCGGAGCAGGTATAATTTTACAACAGGGAATATGCAATTTTAACATTTAAGACAGTATTCCGCTAGAGACAGGTTCCGTTTCCATAGGGTTTCATGCATTAGAATGTCCGGATTTAGTAGCCACAGTCCCGCTTTATTTGTCTCCTTGTCCTACTTTTTGTGATATTCGACCTGACAACTCAAGTTATCAAATAGTTTGGCTTCATCTCACTCTCTTCGTTATGTTGAAATTTGTCTACATAAATTCCTAAAGTTAATCGATCCATGCTATGTTCTTTTGCAGCCGCATGAGAACTTAACGTATCATTAACATAGAGTAACACTTCCAGGGGAAAAGAACTTTCAGTACTAAAATGTTGAAATAAATGACTGGCACCGGAATATACGAACAAATTTATTTCGAAATATGAAAAAGCTATATTTCACATACATATTATATTGAAAAGATTTTAGCAAAATTCTGGTGCCATTGTGGAGTTTGTAATGAAAATAAAGTGGTTTCTTAATCATACTGCTGCCCCTGAAACGGTTAAGAGTGCTGCTTTCATACTTTCTAGTCTGATCCACAGATTCTATTTACCTGATGTAAGTAATATTTAAATGTGAAAAAAGTTCCTATGAACTTTCCCAAGTATATTTCATTATTTTTTTGTGTGCAGTGCAAATAGCTATTTTTTACATCTTTCTTTAATCAGTTTTAAACATTTTCTTTTCCATCACCTCATTTTACTGTAAATTTACATTCATTTTTATATATAACCATTAATCTTTCATTATGCAAAGTGTATAATAAAAAGTCCTTCCGGCCAGTGCCGGGAGGAAGAGGTAGCTTTCATATTCCTTATTTTAAAAAAGCCAACTTATATTATTCAAACACACGAAGCTCAATTTTGTGGAAAGCGAATATAGGAGATTCAATACTAATTTTTATCAATACTAAATCATTATGAATGAGAATTTCGCGAAATTAGTCAGCTTTATAAAAGCTGCTTTTATTTAAAGTAACTTATATTTAGCTGCCAAATTCGGCGATTTCTTAAAGTGCCTGCCATTTTAAGACAACATGGTGCATGCGGCTAACCAGTGAACTTGGTCAAGACCTTAGTAATTGCTGTGCTCATGCTCACTCACATCGGAATCGATTGATATATACGAGTGCTGTCGCAGGCAAAAAAATCAGATTTTTCAAAATGTCACCCACATTAGATACTGAAATTGTTATATCTGAGCCATTTTTTAAGATAAAGACATTCAAAAAATGCTCCTGAATCCTTATATCAAAGTCAAATACTTAAGAAAGAAACAGTTTTCAATTTCTAATTTTTTTGCACCTCACTTTAAATATAATTTTTTTTTAATTTAATGGCCGCCATTTTGAAACAAGATGGCTGATGAAGCTGGCCAGCGAACTTGGTCGAGATATTGATGTACACTATCCACATGCCTTCTTACATCGAAATAGGCGAATACGTGTGTTATCGCGTGACAAATACAAGATCGTTTCAAAATGTTAGCCATGCTAGAAATTCAAAGTGCTATAATTCAACCATTTTTTAAGATATAAACAAAAGAACAAATTTTCAGAAATAAACTGCTCCGGAATCTTTGTATCAAGGCCAAACACATAAAAAAAATTCTTTTTCATTTTCCAATTTTTTAATACCTCATTTTATTATTTTTTTTAATGGCAACCATTTTGAAACAAGTTGGCGAATGAAGCTGGCCAACGAACTCGGTCGAGATATTGGTATGTACTATGTACAAACCAAGTTACATCCAAATCGGTTCATAAATACGCCTGTTATCGCGTGACAAAAATCAGGTCGTTTTATAATGTCAGCCACAATAGAAATTCAAAATGCTATAACTCAACCATTTTTTTAGATATAGACGAAACAAAAACTGTTCCGGAATCTTTGTATTAAGGTCAAACACAAACGAAAAAAATCTTTTTCATTTCCCAATTTTTTGGTATCTCATTTTAAATTTTAATTTTTTTTAAATTTTTTAAATGGCCACCATTTTGAAACAAGATGGCGGATGAAGCTGAAAAACGAACTCGGTCGAGATATTTGTATGAACTATGTACACACCAAGGTACATCCAAATCAGTTCATAAATATGCCCGTTATCACGTGACAAAAATCAGGACGTTTCAAAATGTCAGCCACGCTAGAAATTCAAAATGCTATAACTCGGCCATTTTTTAAGATATATACAAAACAAAAACTGCTCCCGAATCTTTTTATCAAGGTCAAACACATAAAAAAAAATATTTTTACAATTTTCAATTTTTTGGTAACACATTTCAAATTTAATTTATTTTTAAAAATTTAAATGGCCGCCATTTTTAAACAAGATGCCGGATGAAGCTGGCCAACAAACTCGGTCGAGACATTGGTATGTGCTATGTATAAACGAAGTTATATCCAAATCGGTTCATAAATACGCCTTTTATCGCGTGACAAATTTCAGGACGTTTCAAAATGTCAGCCACGCTAGAAATTCAAAATGCTATAACTCAGCCATTTTTTAAGATATAGACGAAACAAAAACTACTCCGGAATCTTTTTATAAAGGTCAAATACATAAGAAAAAAATATTTTTTCATTTTCAATTTTTTGGTACCACATTTCAAATTTTAAGTTTTAAAAAAAAATTTAAATGGCCGCCATTTTGAAACAAAATGGCGAATGAAGCTGGCCAACGAACTCGGTCGAGACATTGGTATGTACTATGTACACACCGAATTACATCCAAATCGGTTCATAAATACGAGAGTTACAGTGTGACAAATGTCAGATATATATGTCAATTTTGAACGGAGGGTGGTTTCGGGGTCTGGGGGTCATGAAATCGCTTTCCTCCGAACGGCTGCAATAAGTCTATTGCAGCCGTTCGGAGGAAAGCGATTTCAAAAAATTTTGGTATATTTTCATCGATCATGACCCCCAGACCCCGAAACCACCCTCCGTTCAAAATTGATATATATATATATATATATATATATATATATATATATATATGATCTTTGTCATACTTTAGCTCTCGAATTTATGAACCGATTTGGATGTAATTCGGTATATACATAGTACATACCAATGTCTCGACCGAGTTCGTTGGCCAGCTTCATCCGCCATCTTCTTTAAAAATGGCAGCCATTTAAATTTTTATGAAAAATTTCTATATCTTAAAAAAATGGCTGAGTTATAGCATTTTGAATTTCT